>JACGWL010000002.1:5881628-6481628 GCA_034509725.1 Sesamum angolense
AGTAATAGGCAGTTCAAAACTTTTAATATACTTGTGAAATATTACAATGGAATTGAACAGTTATCATGATTATAACTATTATACTAGATTCCTTGAATAGATATATAAACTATCTTGAACTCTTATGCTTATTCAAACTAGCAAGGTAGGGCAAGAAGTTCCTATAATCATTAAGTTTTCTTTAAGTTTGATTTTGATTTCTAGAAATCATGTTAGCACTTTTCATATCTTCTCAAAAGTATTTTAATAGAGACACCATTGATCATCATTAAATTTTAGATAACTGAAAATAGAAGAAGAAAACAAAATATGACTCACCAGTCTGTTCAACCTATTTACTAAACAAGATTCCCAATTAGCTAAATCATATTATGCTTTCTTATTATTATAGTTATAATATAATCTTTATCCATAGGTATAATATATGTGAGAAGTATATATGGAAATGATCATCCATATTAATTTAAGAAAAAGTATCTGATATGGGCAAGCGTCACATATTGGTTGCAAACAAGAAGCTTGAGTGGCTAATAAGTCCCAAGTCCTTCTCTTCCTAGCGACGCCTTTTCCAGACAAACCCGTGAGGCTTATATGAATCCAGAGTGGATTATATTTCACGCAACGGGGCACTAATTGAGTAGCAAGCTATATCATTTGGTGCCATATGTTGGAACGAGGCCATGTGCCCTTCCCAAGCCCCTTGTCTGGGTGGCTGATGATGTAGACAAACATTCCATATTGGTTGCAAACAAGGAGTTTGAGTGGTTAATAAGCCCCGAGTTCTCCTTTTCCTAGCGAGGTGCCTTTTCAGGATGTTGTTGCTTGAGGAGTTCCAAGTGGGATTGAATCCTTTTGTGAATGTTGATCCAAGTCGAAGATTGAAAATTGAAAAAGTTGCGAATTTCAATAAACCAAAGGCAGAAGCCAAAAAATCGATCGAATGCTAGACCAAACTCACGTGGTAATTAGCTATTGGTTGTAATTAGATCAGACAACCAATAGTAACATTACACATCAAACAAACTCTTATACCATGGAGAAAAAAACAATGACAATCTAGAGGGAGGCTGGGATGAAGTTGACAGAGTGAATATCGTGTTTGACAAAAGTAGAAGAAAAATGGATCAAGACTGCAACCTGCTCTCCTTTTGTCAAATTTAAAATGGTGGAAGACAGAAAAAAGAAACAATACATTCACTCATTTAGCCTATGCCATGTACATTATTCTCTTTTTGTTACAGTTCCAATATCACCTTTATATATATATAGGGGTAATAACATATGAGAATTACAATAGCTAAATTTGTTTAAATCAAATTAATTATTCTGTTGTCCCAAGTATGGCTCACTCAACAATCATCATGCTAAAAACTTGCATTTTTTAATAAACTACGTATGTCTTCCTCCACATTTGGGAAAATTGTGTTTTTGGTCACATATAATAGGCTCATTTTTAATTTACTCCCATTTGTTAGACTTTTCTCATATTTAGTTTCATACATTTTAAAAATTCTCAATTAGTCCCAAGTCACTTCCATCAAATTTTTAACGGAAAAGTCACTTTTCCATCCAATTCACATCCCTTTTCCGTCAAAAATTAAAAGGAAAAGTGTATTGGAATTAACATTGAGAATTTTTTAAAATAAATGGGACTAAATGTGGAAAAGTCTAACAAATGGGACTAAATATGAAAAAAGTATAACAAATGAGACTAAATTGATAATGATCTTAATATATGGGATGAAAAATGCGATTTCTCCTCCACATTTCAATACTTTTGTAAGTATCCAGAAGTACTACTCATTATAAATACATGTCGGTGCATTTGAAAATAATATCGTATAGTTAGATTTTCTTTTAATGACATGGTCTCTAAAAGAGAGATAGGAATAACATGGTCCGGAGTTGTGGATTGATTAAATTGAATATATCAATAGTTAACCATAATTATAACATTTTTGAACGGTTGAAGTTCTCTAACAATGTGTTACATGAAGGTAAATGCTATGTTGTATTTGTTGTTCAACAATACAATAGAAATATCATTTATGTTGAAGATTCCATGTTAATGGAAGATGACATGCACACTACTGAAGTACATGTTATTAAAAGTGCCGAAAGAATAAGCTTAATGGCATCGACAAAGTCAGGTAAAGAAAACCTAGAGTGGCATGAGCAGGAGGAATCATAAGAGATTGAGACATGCATTTCATATCAACATTTGTAACAAGTATTGGGAAAGCAAACAAACAAATAAAATAGAACTAGAGGCACTTCGTGGTTACAATTCCTCAAAGATCATGATATCTCAAGACCATAATTCAAACGGATTTCATATTATGACTCAATCTTTGTTGCATTACACAATACCATGACAACAAGGAAAATGCGAATCCTATTTCAATGCAGCCTTGACAAATAAGGGCATTGTGGATAGACGAGGGCACGAGCATGGGTGCACACCGGAGGCGTTCAAATGTCGTGCTAATGAGCTTTCAATGTTGAAAACACATGATGGGTAGTCGTCAGACTCAAGATGGTGGACGACTGATTGAAGGTTGAGTGAGACTTGATGTTGCACGACAAAAAATACATTTCATTACGGGACAAAAGAGTCAGCCCGTGCAAGGTGATCTGGCTAATTTCAATAATGTGAAAATTAGTTTTTGAATATAGAGAGACCGGACCTGGTAGCGGACTTTTTGGCACAAGAAGCAACAACGGGACATTAAATGATGTTTTTTTATGAATGTCTGTAGTTTTTGGAGAAGTTTTTATTTGATGAGCAATAACAATTTCACTCAGGTTGAAACTAAACTCTATAACAAAACTTGCATTATCTAATAATATATATATATATATATATATATTTATTTATGTATATTTCCTGTTCAAAAAGGAAATGGCAATCAACAAAGTTATATTCGAAATATATTCCTTGTTGGAAACAACATGATTGAATAGATCCTCTTTTGAAAGCGCTTGAGCTGCTCAAGCAATATATATGTCTCGTATTTAGAAAAATTGTCTTGATTAGCCTTGGCCGTCGTTGAATAATTAGGAAATTTTCTTCAATCTCATAAATAATAGCCCATAGGATTGCAAAATGGGCATCTACAGTCAACTGAAATGGCTTAATCCACCATCTTTTTTTCTTCTGTGAAGCCTTCTATGATGAGGCTTTGACTTCCTTTGTATTGGAATCTTCGTATTTGCTATAACATGTAAAATTTTCCAATCAAACAAAAAGTATCTGTGGCAATATTGTTGTGTTGTTCCAAATTGGTCGAGGTGTATTGAGATACAAAAGAAAATATATACAATGCTCAAATAGACAATTAATGCCATATCTATTATCGCGATGCATTATACAGAAAAAGTGCAATACATAAAGTTATCACATTCTTATCACTATATTATAGACATTTAATGCCATATATATACATACATATATATATATATATATATATATTAACGAATCAATAATAATACAAGTATAGTGACAATAATTATTTTCTTAGGTAAATTAAATTTTTGGTCATCCAAAATAGTGTTTTCTGCACTTTTTCACCCGAACCTTTTTGTTGTACTTACTATCTTCCAAAGTACATGAATTTTATAGAAGCATGTTGGGATGATGAGTGTCGAATCCACCAAAAATATTTTTCTACTAAAAACTTGTGCAAGTAGTGAGTAGGGTCGAATCCACAGAGATTGATTTTAAATTAATTTCTTCAAGAGTAGAAGTGAAAGTTTAGTGGGGGGGGGGGGAGGGGTTGATAAATTCTAAGTCTAAAATTAAAGAGAAAGAAGCGCTTAAAAAAAGAGTAGGTATGAGAAAACATTCCAGTTAAATATGGGATCGTGCTCAATTCCACGGTTGATCATACATGTAAAGATGACAATCATTCACAATAGATAAATTGGTTATGGTCATTGGTACGACCTAACAATCTCACATTTTCTTACCTTGTCGATAGTCAACAAACATTCGGTGACTAAAATTCCTAATCAGTAGACAACCATAGGAACGTCCTCAAGATTTAATCTACAAACAACATTAACAACTAGAAAGACCCAATTCTAACCAATAAATTCCTACGATGATTTATTTAAATTAGATTGTGCATGCCCCACAATATAATCGAAAATTATTACATAATCAATTATGTCGCGTTACACTAGTTATTGAATCAAACAAACTATAACGGATTTGCAAATTCAATTGGCTAGGCAAATATTCTTGACATGAATAATGGTACATGTCATTCATAAATCAGTTATTTGTAATAAAAGGACAAAGAATAATTAGATCTCACAACTCATTGAAATTAAGCATTCACCGAATCTTTAATCGAAATTAGAGAACTAGCCTAGCATGCTAATGAGAGAACAATAAAAGGAGAAGAGAAAATAATATAGAAAAAACGCAGAGAATATCTCCCAAGATGAGAGATCAAAAGATCCAAAGATGTCTATATGGTGAATTAATACACTACATATACTAACTAGTTGCCTAATTTTATTAGAACTAAAAGGTAGTATCCTAATAGGACTAACAGACTAAAGGAATTAAAATTATAGTCGTAAAGAAACTCCTCCAACAAAAGTAATTTCCATTTATCCAAAAGAATTCCAAGCTTAAAATCTTGCAAAAAATTCGAGCTTTGAACCTTCTTTTTTGCAGCCGCATTTCTACAGGTTAGGGTTGGGCATGCCTAACTCTTCCTTCTAATATGTCCAGATATTAATTTTTTTTATTTTTCATTACATCCATCCTGGATAAGCTTATGCTGCAATATGCCACTTGATTAGGAGCATTTTAGCCACAAAATTAAGCAAAATATCACTTGAAATTATAACAAAATTCACTCCTACCATGGGACTAGTTAAAATGAGAACTCCAACAATATCTTTATTTTCAATGCCACCTAATTTTTCGAAGTTAGTGACTTCAATAGTCTCCGATGGTTATATAATTAATAATATATGCACCTTCAATATTTCTCGATCACCGAAATATAAAAAAAGGATAGCCTATTCCTCAGTATCTCATTTTGGGTTTCATTATTATAGGAATTGATTCTATCACTGATATGGGACTCAATAGAGCCATTTTACAAATAATCTATCATGGATTTATTGGTTCAGAGCTTCTTTTATTGGCCGAATGAGTTATGATAGAATGCTTCTTGTTTATCTTGGTAAAACGGGTGGAATAACTATCATGTAAAAAATACTCACAACGTGGAGGAGCTTTTTATGGTCTCCCTTGCATTACCAGCTATAAGTCATTTGTTGGCGAATTATTTGTCTTTTTGGGAGTATCTACTAGTCAAAAACATCTTTTAAAGACAAAATTCCTAATTACTTTTGTAACGATTTTTCGTTACTTTATTGCCTCTTATCTTCCTTGGCCATGATTTGAATTATACGTATTGTTGGTTCTAGCCCACCTCTCCCTTTAATCCACTAGGTGTTTTCTCCTTTATAAGAGTCATGGGTCCTTGTGACTTGAAATTTACAGTAAAGGACTCCTCTTACTTCACTTCATGCCAGTGGAAGGATTAGAGAGGCAATGTAGATTTTCTGTAACACTTTTGAATCATCTATTCATGCCATACTAATGAGTAACTGACACGTATGTTTTAATTTTAAAATATTAGTCGTTATGGCACGTCATCCCTGTGTGCATATAATAAATAATTATTACGCTTTAAAATATATTATAAATAAAAATAAGATATTTAAACCAATACATATACTTTTTAAAAATAAATAAATAAAATAAAACTAATTTAAAGAATTTATCGATACAAAAAGAATAGTGTGAGTGAATTTTTCATATTAATATAGAATGATATTATAAATAATATAGATGAGAAAAAGAATTTAATTAGGAGTGGTTGAAAGCACATAAGAAAAATTGGTGCGGCGGTGTAAGTAACCACCGTTTGTGAGTAAAAATGGCCTTTTATTTTTTATATAGTATAAATTATTAAATTATAGTATGATTTAGAATGAGACTGCATACAGTATATGCATGAATATGATATATATATATATATATATATATATATATCTCAAAAGTATAATAAAAGATCATTCACCAAAAGATAGTAACTGATTGACGATGAAAAAATCAAAATAGATTGGCCAAATTCCTACCCTCCAAAGCGTTGGGTAAACTTTACCTTGTACTAGACCCATCCCTATAGACCTAGGGGGCACTATCCCTTGAAAACAACTCTGTGCTTTGTGGACATTTTGCCGCTATAAATTGATTGATAAGATAATATCATTGGATTGACGATAATATCAAAATATATAAGATAATATCAAGAATACATAATATTTTGGATAATATGAGTATTGTTTGATTTTATCAGATTGATTAAATGTATATCAACTGATGTTAATTTGAGTCATGACTGATAATATAATGCATGTTCTAATTATTGCACTATGAAGATATCTGAGATTGATAAGATTTCTATAAAAATTCCTAACGAGGGAAGTTGAAATTTTTGTCAATAACAAGTGCAAGACACAATTCTATTAATAAGGAGATCTATGCACTTGTTAAACATTGTTGAGATGATCAGAGAAAGTTAACTAGCTATCAAGTTTTCCAAATTTTCTACCTTGCTGTTTGAGATTTTGAATAATGAGAGGTAATGTGCGGGAATGTTGATTTGGACAATATTTTAGGACCTTTAGGACAATCATTTGTGCTTTGGGCAATGGGTATTTATCATTGATATTTTTCTTTTATTATTTTTATGGAATTTTTTTTTTAAAAGTTGCTTATTTGGATGAACTCCGATTTAATTTAGTGAAATTCTAATAGGTTATTTAAGGGATTTCTAAACGATATTAGAACTAATATTATATATATATATATATATATATATATATATATTATAATTTCTAAACTAATGCATATGCATATGTGCAGTATCTATGCATACATATTATAATTTGTTAAGAGATTTGTGTGCTTGCTTTGTTCTCATTATATTTGCAATATACGTCCAACATCTGTGCAAATATATTATCATTCGTTAACATATTGTTGCACTTGTTTTTCTCTTTACATTTGCAATATAGTGCAATTTGGGCGTATATATTATCATTTGTTAAAAGATTGTTGCCTTTTTTGCTCTGATAACATTTGCAATATACGTGCAACATCTGTGCATACATATTATCATTTGTTAACATATTCTTGATTGCTTTGCTCTCTTTATATTTGCAATACTTAGCACTAGTTTTCATCTGTAAGATGTGGTTTTGTGATGTAATTTCTAAATTATTTGATCCACTTTAGAAATACAAGAGTTATTGGACATTTTCTTGAAGTAGTCTTAACATGTCTTTTGTGTACTTTTGTCTTATTTTATTATTTTTTGCTAAGTAATTATTGTAATAACACAGGTAGTAAAGGCCGGCAACTTGAGTAAACAACAATGGTGCACATTATCGAAGGTGAATCATCTTCTTCCAATAGACATCGTCGTACAATCATCAGAGGGGTTGAAAGGTTAAGCACATTGCCTCAACATATTTGACTGAAATCTTGTCTCGCTCTCAACAGTTGAGGCTGCAAGAGTTAGCTTTGGTTCAAGAATTTGGATGGCTACATGGAGTTTGCTGCCAAATCTTGTTTTCGATTATAGTCAATTCCCCGATGTGGTGAATAAGGCGCATTCTTTCTTGAGATTCGTCGACTGGACTGTTGCTCACCATGACGAGTCAGATGTTCAAATTTTTGAACTTCAGCTTGGGCCTACAACATATTGTGAGGTTTCAATCAAAGTATCAGTGGGTGGAATTTGCCATACAACACAATGTGCAAAAGCTTGTTGTTCATGGAAGAGTTTGTGGACTCAAAATCTATTAACATCTATCTTTTCATGTCGATCCCTTGTGAAATTGGAGTTGTCTATAAAACGGATTTATCTTTTCGTGGCCTGAAACTATTCAGCTTCCAAACCTCAAGAAGCTAAAGCTGAAATTCTTGCTTCTGCCTGAAATGATCACCAACCAAGATCTGTTCTCAATTTTCCTACACTTGAAAAGTTCTCGATGTTCTTTTGCAACATTGCGTTCTTTGATGTTCTTTCCATTTCATCTTTAAGATTAACGGAGTTCACGATGTCTGCCTGCCTAGGGATGGAAAGCTGCTCGATCAGGCTCCAAACTCCATCTCTTTCTAAATTCATATACACTAGTTGGGATCTAAAGGAAAGTGTGTTACAAGTGCCTCCATGTGCGTTTTCATTGGTGGTTGATGGTGATGATTCATGCTTGTGTAGAGGAAGCCCTGGTGAGTTGAGTCGAATTGCAGTTAAACTCACTAGAGAGCTTTTTGGGACAAGTTATATCACTGCAGGGCGTTGGCTCATTCAGGTAATTTACAGTAGTATTCTTTGTAATAGAATCATGCATGCATAATTTTTTTACTGCACTGCGGTATAAGTACTTATATATGGTTTCTTGCATTTGCTTCAGTATCTTTCCATGGTTCCTGATTTGCCGAGGCAACTAGCTTCTGTTAATACAATTACTTGCTGATGTTGAATGTCAGCTATGGCCGGTTGCAAACCATGTTAAAACATTGATGTTGCTAGTTTCTAAATGCCCAATATCTCCGTGATCTCTATTAACTTTGTGATAAGAAGATGATATTTTAGCATTCATAAGTATAATACACTTATCATGTGATTGATTCTATATGGTCATATTTTAATTTGAAAACGATCTTTCGTTTATTGTGCTTTCTTTTGCCAGACGCCACAAGGAAGAATTGTTAATCGGGGTTGGGGGATATGTAGCATATGATGATGGTGTGGGAGATTTTGGTGACTTAAACGATGTTACAATCGAGAATTTTGGAGGAAATGAGATAGAAATGACGCTGTGAGGTATTTGCTGGCTAGAACACCTCATTTAGATATAATGAGAATTAAGATGAACCCTCTTTTGGATGACGTTGATGCGGACTTGAAGATCCATCAGATACTTGATTATTGGAGAGCTTCTCCGGGTGTTAATATCATGTTTAACTGATGTTCTATAGTCATTCCAAGTAAGCCCCTCTCTCTCTCTCTCACACACACACACATTGCAATCTTAGTATAGGGTAGCAATTTTGATCTCGTTGAAGTTAATTTTGGTATTGCAATTAAAAAGGAATTTTGACAATTTGAGGACAATTTTGGCAAAAGATTATAACTTGGCTAGAAAAGTGAAGTTGTGCATGTAATGCTAATTTGGAAATTTCAAGCCGATTTGTAAATTTTCGACTATAATTATCTCTAAATTATCACTTTTTATGTATTTACGAGATTAAAACATTAATTTTCTCAAAAGGAAAGAAAGAAACTTTGATATTGTGGATTTTGGTATTCTGAACTGATTTTGATTGTTAATTTCCAACATACGCAGCGGTGTGGTGGAAGATTGAAGTATCAACACAAGTAGGGGTGGAGTTAATGATGTATGGATTGATTGTATATTGAGCTTGAGTATACATCTATTGAATTAAACCTAAATCAATCTATTTGGGGTGAGAAAGGCTTGAGTTTAGTTCTTTGAATTTGATATTACTAGCTAGTCAAAAGCATGTGCGTGGTATGTTATTCATAAACTTTTTCTAATTAAATTCTTACATTATAATAATAAAATAAATTTATAAATAAAAATATATTAACTAAAACTTAATAGATATTTTATAAACAAAAAATATTATTTTTACACAGTAAAAAACATATAGTTAAAAAAATATTGTATTCTCCACTTTATTTATTATTTTGTATCAAAAAATTATATTTTTTTTCTACATGTAATATATGCATTTTTTTCAATATAAGTAAATACAATTTCTTGCACATCCGAACTATGATGGTTTTTATACTTGGCATCTAAACTTTTTTTTTTTGTGTCAATTTGTCATATCAACTTCACAAAAATTTGCATTTTGCCGTTTATAACTATTTTTCCACAATGTTTTTGTAAAAGAAACATCACATGCAGTCCACATGTGATATTTAAGGGCTATATTACATATGCATAGCATGCGATGTTTTTTCGAGAAAAAATCAGCAAAAAATTGATCATATCTGGTAAAGTGCAAATTTCGCAAAGTTGAGATGACAAGTTGACACAAAAAAAAAAATTAGATATCAAAGTGTAAAAACGGACATAATTCGGATGGCAAAATATAATTCACCCTATATACATACACAAAAAGCATGAAAAGAAAATAAAGTATTGTATTATTTCAATCCTATTCAAGTTTCTTTTAAGTTTTAATTTTTTTTTTAATTATAAATATTAATATTTTGTTCTTTAGTTTTACAATTTTTAAGTTTGAACTATAATAATTATAAAAAATTATTAAATGAAAAACAAATTATTTGAAAGAACATTTCTGAGACGATCAAAATAAAAGAAGTAAGAATTATTAACTATTTTACTATTAAATTAAGTTTAAATTTATTTTGAGATCTATATTATCATGTACACAAAACCTTTAAATACATTACATAAGGCCAAATCAAGTAATTTTATATGCTAAAATTTGAAATATGCAATTCCTTTTAACTATTCATAATTGTAATAAATTTTGTTAATGAAAATAATATTCATAGTCAATCAAGACAAAAATAAAATAAAATAAAATACCAATATATATTTTATAATAAAATTATATTTCAATAAATTGAATAATTTTCTTATCCAAGCTACTGCATCATCATCATCATCATCATCATCCTAATTATAATAATAATAAAATAATAAAAATAATATTTGAAAAATGTATAAACAAAAATTATTAAATTAATTATAACTCTAACAAAAACAATTAACTCCTTAACAAAATCACTAAAATGATTTGATCCCCTTTGTTTATGAGTTGCACTTTTAGTCCTTAAGTTACCAATTTTAAATAAAGTCGTCGAGCAATTATGTTTTTGTCAAAAACTAACAGAATTTGCACATGAGGCGCACGTCATGTGGACTTCAAAAGATGAGGAAATAGGCTGGATTTTGGCTCCAAAAATTGGTGCAAAGTGGGGTAAAATTATGTATTGCTAGCAATAAATTGGGGATCAAAATCTAGCCTATTTTCGCCCTTTTCCACATTCACGTGCACGTTCTCGGTTAATTTTGATAGACCAAATGTGTAACTCATAAAAAAAAGGACCAAAATCGTTTTAGTGATTTTGTTAAGGGGTTAATTACATTTTGCCATTCGAACAATGACTGTTTCTACACTTAGGCATCTAGACTTTTTTTGTGTCGACTTACCGTTTCAACTTTATAAAAATTTATACTTTGTCATTTATAACTATTTTTCGATCAAGTTTTTTGTTGAAAAAAATCACATGGTGCACGCATGATGTCTAAGGGTTATATAATGTGATATTTTGCACATATGCACAATATGTGATATTTTTTCCGACAAACAAATTAACAAAAAGACGATCCTATATGGTAAAGTAAAAATTTCACAAAGTTGAGATGATAAGTTGATACAAAAAAAGGTTTGATGGCAACATGTAAAAACATGCATAATTCAAATGACAAAATGTAATTTAGCCTTTTGTAAAGTAACCAAGAATGTATTTTTCCCATTAAATATAGTAACTTCTAAGAATAAGTTTGTACCTTACATTTGTATAAGAGATTAATATTTTTCAATATTTCTTCTTACCACACATGTTTCCTTAGTTATATTTTTTCATTATATCTACACCTAATTGTTCCAATCAAAAGAGTGCACGTCGGATTTGCCTCGCCATCATGAGATCCAAAATATCACTCAATTCAAGAGACATAGTATTATGTGAGTTACCTATGTTAACTAGAATTACATAGAACTTACCTAGAGAAATAATGTATTATTGTACTTTCCTCATCACTTCAAATGTGAAGTAATTAATAAATGATAGCCAATTCATTTGTGCTAGTGTGCATAAACACATTTAAGTAGAAAGTATGTTAGATCATAATATTTAACCTCTTCAATATTTTAAAATATTATAATTTGCTTTAAAGTACATTTTTATCTGAAAAGTTGGTCAAATCATTATCGGTGGAGTTAAATGTAAGACGGAACAAACACTTAAAGAGAGTAATTATGTGAAATATCAGAAGATGTGGATATAATTTATCCTTTTTTATTTTTTTATTATGTTAATAACAATTTTGAATATCATAAAATATATTGGTAGTATCAATATTTATATTTTAAGACCCTACAATTATAGTAATCATATTTTACTATAAATTATTTTAAATATATCTTAAACTTGTTATTTGGCAAGAAACAATCTTTTAACTTCACACTTATATTATTGTGTACAAAATTCTATGTTTTTTTTTTCTTCCTATTGTTACTCTTGATTTCATTTTTTTACGTTCCTTTCCCGATCTTATTCGTAGGAATCTAATTCATATTATTTATTTTTATTTTCTGTTTAGACTTTGAAAAATTCGGTGGTCGGAGTCCTTCAATTACCAAAAAAAAATTAATTCTAGGGTATTATTTGCTCCCCCTTTAACTAGAGTTCTTGATTTGCTAACTCCCTAATATACGATGCAGTAAATGCAGTTAACTAATTGTTTGTCTAATAGTAACATTATCAACCTAAATGAAAACGACAGGTATACGGGAACAGTTAAGTCAAGTTCCACACACACTCTAGCAACACTTGGTCTAGATAAATTAATTGTAGCTTCATCCGTACGCAAAGGTTTACCAATTAAGCTAGCAAGACCAAATAGAGTTATTTTTTCAAATAAATGACAAGGCAATTCAGGGAGTTTAATCCAAACGGCGGCAACGACGGATTCAATCTGTGGGTTAAATTTAGGAGTCCATTTAAAAACTCTCATTTGAAAGTTATCAAATTGCCACTCTCCCCCAAGCCATAATCTAGAAAAGTCTTCTTCGTTAGATAGTTGAATTACAACATGTTTCAAATTTATCACTCCCATAGATATAGAGCCATGCAGAGATAGTTTAATCGATCTGTTTTTCAGAAAATTGATGCTGGGCAACCTATGAGAGCCCTGGTTCACCTTTAAACGTAGTAGATGTTCCAATGACTTGAAGTTCATGGTCTTGGAATGATTTGTTGGCAGCCCAAGCAAGGTTAGATTGGAAATGAGAAGAATGACACTAGCAAAGATCATTTTAGGGGTTTCGGCTTGTTGGGCCGCTGAGATATGGGGTCAGGTGGATCAGATGCAGGAGATGAATTAGTAGCCTCAATCATTAGAAGAAATCGAGGAGCAGAAATATATGCTGGAAAAATGAGGAGGGAGCAGAGGTGAAGGTTCAGTTCACCACTGCTGAGGGAGACGAGCTAGTGATGATTGCCTAGCTACAAGAGGGAAGCTAGAATTCACTCGCAATTGTGGAGCGGTGGAGAAGGGGTGAGAATGGTGAAAATTAGGGCAAGGGGCGAGAGGAGGAAGAGTAGGTCAGAGAACAAATCGGTGGGGGAGGATGTCGTTAAAAGGGGGTTCCAAAGATGGAGGCAGTGTCGCCGGCGATAGTGGAGGGGCAGTGTGAGGGAGCAGGCGAGAGAGTTAATGTTTTGAGTCCAGTTTACTTTGACATATAAACGTGTATAACAAAATTAGTATATATTAATACAGTACTTACTTTGTTATATGGGGAGCCAGTATAAAACCAAAACCTTGTACAAATTACTGTTATATTTGAATAACTAATACCGCCATGAGAGATGGTATAAAATTAGCTCCAAGATTGCATCACATGTGATGATCATTCTACCCTCGAAATTTGACTAAGTAGTAGTAGTAGCAGCAGTAGTAGTAGTAGTAGTAGTAGTAGTAATAATCTATTAGATTTTGTAAACAAGGGCTCAGAGTTAATTTTCCTACAAAAAGCATGTTCCGATAATACATATAAGTAAACACCTGACTAAATTATACAAGGTTTTTTTTATCATTCATTTAGTGAAGGATAATCCTATTATTCATTTAATACAATACTCAAAGTAAACGGGACCTTAGAGAAAGAAAGTTAGGCAACGGTCAAGAAATTCCATAAATATTAATTAATATAATGCATTTGAATGTTATTATTATATATTAATATCAATTTATCTTTCTAACAATTTAAATTTTTATATATATTTATGTGGTAGTATATATTTGTACCAATTGTAGACATGTAAAATTTCATATCAATTGAATGATGACAAGTGTAAAATAATATATTATTTATCAATTTTTATTTATATTTTGTAATTTACTAAATTAATTCCAAGTATAAATAGTCAATGTAATTGATATTTTGACATATATTTTGTCATTAAAATTAATGGCCGACAAGTAACAAAATGAAGTATTGCGACCAATCAAATCATGTTTCACAATCAAAGATTCCAACCAATCAGACCGCACCATGTGGAGAAATTACATGTATGCTTTAATCAAATCAAGACAAGTATTTCTGATATTTATTTCTTTAAAAAATACTAATATTAAAGAGATAATGTCAAATTAACCAATCATATCATTCCAAATATATGATGTATTTATCTTTTTAAATTAAATTATAAAGAGATAATACAAAAGGTGCTTAGGTGCATCAAAACTCTACCTCTTTGACATCTATATAAAGAGGTCCTTACACCCTCATTCAACACACAGAACTCGAGAACAAAGAGTAAAGAAAAATTGCAAATAATTCTCTCTACGCTGTTCTTCAAAGCTCAAGTATATTCAAAGGCGTTCAAGGTAAAGATCGAGTCTTTCATCAAAGGTGCGCCATAAATTATAGCGTTTAATTTGGGATTATAGACGCTAAGCCCTCGGATTAACGTTATAAATATTTAAATCCTTTCAAGAAGATCCAAGTAGCAAATCCACTTTCAAATAATCAAATTATAGTCAAGGCTATAGCGTTTAATTTGGAATTACTTGCGAAAGCCCTTGAATTAACGTTATAAAAAATTCAAATTCAAGTCCAAAGGAGATCTACGTGGAGATTACCCTTTAAATTAGTCAAATTTGTCAAAGATATATTTTGAAGGGAATAATCAAGGGATACAATAGAGATTGTACTTATATTGATATTTTAATCCAAATATTTTTTGTTTGTGATAATTTATTTGTGTTTTGAATTTTCAAACACGATAAAATTAGTGCTGACACCAATATTATGTGTAAGTACTTGGATAATTTTGTGTATTTTTATACGTTTACTGATTATGTTGTTGCTAAAATTAATATTAGATATATAATAAAAATAATATGAAGTTGTATACTCCTAACATTAAATTAATTTAATGTAAACATATGATTTGTAGATTTATAATTAATTATATATTAATATGTATATTTTTCATTTTATATTAATTATTATTTTAAGTATCTAATAATTAAAAAATTAGAAATATATTTTTTATTAAATACAAAATAATTTGCATTTGTCAATCTAATATAATTAATATATATTCTAAAATAGTTATTATTATAATTGCAATTATAATTGATGTGTATCAAACTTTTGGCCACACCATAAGGTTGAAGGATCTTTAAGAATTTTTTTAAAATCAACGGGGACTAATCTTGCAAAATAAAGATTACCACTCCGATGCTCAAACCAATAATGATTTATAGAAGAAATAAAAAGAAAACTTGAATTAAAATGAGAATAATGGTGAAGTATGATGATAAAGTAATATACTTGCGTATGGAATGCAAAAATAAGCTTAGAATAGTTTAAGAAGTGAAAGAAAATAATGAGAGTAAGTGAGAGTTTGAGGATGAAGGTTGATGTTACCAAATGCCTACATAATGTCTCTATTTGTAGACATGTACAATGTATGATACATGGGTCGTTGAGGAGAGTCGTACGCTATTTGAAAAACCTTTAAATCAACTAACTAAACAAACAAATCATGTACGATATCGACTTAAATCGACTGTGATACGTGAGGTGGATTGAGTTTTGTCATGTCTGTCTGAAAATTTGAAAATCCGTTACTTGTGGATTCCTAGCTCATTTGCCATCAATCTACTAAGAGTCATCTGGAGATATTTTAGGACGATGTGTCGTAATGTGTTGAAAAGCTATATTATGTGTCCATCCAACTATATGATGACGTGTCTAGCTAGAATTAACCTGTTTATTGATCTTGCCAATTCAGTAAAGTAGGAGGTACGTTTGTGGGCCTTCTCCTCCCTGCTGCTAGGCCAACTCGGCTTAGCCTGCTAGGCTATTCAGATTTTTGTTTGTGGGCCCGGTCCAGTATTTTTAGGGAGCATCAATAACTATTAATAAAAAATATATATTTTTAACAAGCACGAGCTCCAAAATTATGTGCTTGAGCTCGATTCTAACTACACCCCTAGTTTCAACCCCCAAGAAAAGACCTGTTTTAATGTTTTAGAGATAAAAGCATGTAAGAAAATAATCTTATTCTTTAACTTTGCTAAAGTAAAAAAGGGTTAAACACAATTTAACCCCAATTATATATAAAATGAGAAAAAAAACTCATATTAAAAGAAAATCTTTGTTTTATAATTTTATTTGATAAATGGGCTAAAACTCGAAAAGATACAAACCTTATGCTCAAATCATTGAAAAATATCTCACATTGCTGCAGACATTGCTACATCTCTCAAGTCCTAACCAACCCACCCCACTACATATAATCCATGATCGGGCAGCAGCTATACGCGCTGCGCTCCTGCCCTCGCTCCCGTTCCCATTCCCACCCTCGCCTCCTTAAAATACACTCCGAGAATCGCTACTGCGCATACTTCTTCAAAACCTTTGCTAATACGAATTCTAAGTCCGTCCTTAAACGTAACATCTCTTCCTCTCTCTCTCGCCCTCTGCTGCTACCAATGGCGGTCGGCGGCTGCGCTTTCTCCTCGGACGATGTCGTCGTCAAGTCTCCCACTGACCGGCGTCTCTACAGATTCATACAGCTTACTAATGGCCTATGCGCTTTGCTAGTTCACGATCCTGAGATTTACTCTGACCAGCCTGCTGGGAGCACAAAGCCGGAGAATATGGAAAGTGAGCTTGAGGAGGAAGATGAGGAGGAAGATGGAGAAGAAGAGGATGACGAGGAGGAGGAGGAGGAGGAGGATGACGAGGAGGAGGAGGAGGAAAATGAGGAAGTAAACGAAATGAAAGGCTCGGTTGAGAAGAAGGTCAGATTCTTTAGCACTTGGATGCTCTAGAATTTAATCTGAAAATGTTGAGATTTAGTTGTTGAGTTGTGGAAAGCATGGTTTTTGAGTTATTGAGGATGGAAGTTTTTAGTTTTTGAGTTGTTGTTTTGCAGGCGGCGGCAGCACTTTGTGTAGGCATGGGGAGTTTTTCAGATCCTTATGAAGCGCAGGGCCTGGCACACTTTTTAGGTTTTTCAAGTTTCCCTTGAGTTGCATAGTTTTGTGCAATTGGATAAAGTTTTTTGTTTATATACGAGATTCTAAAGGGGAGGATATGATAAATTAAGAAAGAATCAATTAGGTACTTCATAATCTTAGGGAGCTTTTCTGATATTATTTCAGCTGATTCATCCTATCAAAGTCTCAGGGAATATCCTTGGTGATTTCAGACTCCAAAGGTACTTTAATGGTCTTTCTTAAAGCACCACCAGGTAGTTAGTTAACTGGTAACTGACCATGGGCTACAGTGTATGAAAATAGTCAAAGTTTGTAGAATGATCACAATAGCAACAGTGACTATCAATTTTCCTGTGTAATGAGCTTATTGATCATGGGCTTATGTCAAAAAAAGGAACTGTTTGCTTATTTTACATCTATCCTGATTTTTGGGTAGTAATATGTTTTCATAACTTGTAACTTTTTTCTCCCATCCAATGGGATATAAATCTAGCCCTAATTGTGGTCAATGGAAAGAATAGATGCTAATAGGATACTTTTAGGAGACAAAATTGTGTTTGTTTTATAGCAGAACCAAGTACATCGAGGCTGAAACTTATGCTCTCGGTCTTGCATATAAAAATTGCAAAACTTTATTTCTCATCCAGTTCTACGAAGGAAACTAGGACAAGTCCTCGAAGAAGTAGATGGGATGACTAAAGCAGATCATAAGATTCTCTTGTAGATGTGATACGTGTTACTCAATACCTCTGATGTTATAACGACTTAAGTGCCATGTGTCTCTGCTGAGCGGAATTAGAATCATATTTCAAGCATGACGTGTTTCACAAATTTTATTGCAGAGCACATGCTTTTCATGGGGAGTACTGATTTCCCAGATGAAAACGAGGTTTGTCAGTTGATTTATTCCCCTTTACATGTTTGTTCAAATGTTGGTTGGCTCCTCTTAATCTTAAGGGAAAAGGGACATATGTCTGCTGTTATTTTAGGTTTATGCTTTTAGTGCCTTGATACAAGAGTAGTGAAATTTAGACAACTGTTCTTTTGCCTTGTGTTCTAAAAACTGGAGGCATGTTCCGATGGTCCATCGCCCCAGAAAGGTAAAATCATCACCTCCTCTGCCTTGCTCCTCCTAACGCCAACTGACCGCTGCCAGTTTCTGTCTCCAACCCTGCCTGACCACTGCCACTGCTAATGCATACTGATCCAGATTGCCCCCTGCTGCCCTGCTACGGGAAAGCATAGTTGGTTCACTGTGCCTTTCCACTTTTGCCTCCATTGCCACCCCCTTGTTGTGAAAACCATTAACCACTCAATCATCTATACCCTTCAGTATTGGCCCTCTGTAGTAATGCTGTCCCCGGACTGTGACCTCCTTTTGCCCCCAGCGTAGGCCACTTTTTATTCAGCTATATGGCCGCTGGCAGGAGTTGAGGGGAGGAGAAGGGATTTCTGAAGGTTGAGGTAGGAGACAGAAATAGAAGTGAATACACCAAAATAAATTAGCATTAATTAGATATGATATATTTTGGTACCACAATCATCTCGGACAAAAGATTTAATGCTCTCACTAGTATAATATATTCTTTTTGAAGTAAAATGTATGATTCAAACTTTTCATATGTAATTTTAAGGTGTGACAATGTAGGGTCCACCAGACCATTGTAATTGAGTTATAAACATAGAAAACATCCATAGAATTGGAAGCTGAGTAGGAGGGCTAAAATTATGAGTTTTAAAATTTTTGAAGCGCGGTTGGTGTTATTCTGGAATTTCTTATGTTGAGTACTTGTATCTTGTACAGTCAAATGTGATCTAAATCTCCTTTTAAGTGCACAAAAAATTTGGCTTCCTGTATTGACTTTTTCCATTTCTAGTATGATAGTTACTTGTCTAAGCATGGAGGGTCTTCAAATGCATATACAGAAACGGAGCACACCTGCTACCATTTTGAAGTAAAAAGGGAGTTTCTTAAGGGTGCTTTGACAAGGTAATGAAAGGGGTCCTTACGATTAGTACGGTGTTTATATATTTGAATTAATTAGACAAGCCACAAAGTCTTCTTTTGTGTTGCCTTCGTATATTCATTTGAGCTTTACTCGCTCACATTTTGATTTTACTCACTTACCTCTAATTTTTGCTATCAGAACTGACATATTTGCAAGTATTGGAATGAAAGTTTTCTTTGCATGGAAATTTCAAAAGCTTCAATGAATCCTTTGCATTCTTTATCTCCTTCATGGTGTTTCTACCGTAGATATGTTCTTGATTGAAGCCAATGGGATTGGATTGTATGTATTGCCTTTGTGACATGTCCATTCTCTATATTAATGCTGAGTACAATTTCTTTAACCTATTTAGAAGTTCCAAATTGTTCATGGTTAGCTTTGCGTGAAGGATTTCACATTGGTTCTTCTGAATAACAATCCTTGATAGCTTAAAACATAATTTATTGAACTGGCCCAAGACCAACAAGGTTTTACTGTCCAAGCATTAGGTTAACAAGTAATAGTAGCTGCAAAAATTGAGTATAGATTAGATCAGAGTGTCAAAATGTATGACAGTGAACTGATTATTCTATTGAGTTGGAAGTCAAATTGCTTGTAAGTTTTTGAGATGAAATGGGATTATTCAAGGAAGACCTGTGAAACACTGCTAAGAATAATTGGTGGATTTTTATGTGAACATTGAAGAAGAGCAGGACTGTGAACCTCATGATATGCTATGCTTGATAGAACAGGTGTGGAAGAAAGGATCACATTGATGAACCTGCGAAGTATGGGGTTATGATGCTTGAGTTTAATAATGCTGTTATTTCTTGTAATCTGCATAAATTTTTTCCTGTAAGTTCTTGTATGTATCTACTTGCCGAAGGAAGGAGAAAACAAGCAATTATTAAAATATACTTCACGGGATAAAATTAAAATTCAAAGGACCATTTGACTCTATCTGTTCCTTACAAATTTAGGATTTTCTGAAACTGTTGTGAACATATTTGGCAGAAATCTTTTGTAGTATTCCTGCGATGTTTAAAATATGGGAGAGAAGTATGACACACAACATTAGTCCTATTTATAAATCTCAAATTGTCTCTTTCTGTTTCTTAATATGTTCTTTTATGGTGGCAAGATTTTGAATTAAGTGTTATAGAGGTGTTTCTATTCTGTAAGAGAATATTAGTTTTTTCCCTTTTTTCTTTTGATTTTTTAAACATCATTGTTGAACCCTGATCCAACATTAACCACAGGATATGGAATTCTTTGAATTTTTTTATGTGCTAGAATGAAAAGAAAATTGATTCGTTTTGCATTGAGTGTGCATGTTTGTGTGTGTGTGTATCTTATATCAAATTCAATCCAGGCTTCTGGATGCCCTAGTTTGTGATTTTGTTGTAATTGAAGCGAAGGTGGAATAAATGAGCAGGACAAAAAGGTTTTAACCAACTGATACTCTTCAAGGATGTGTAAAACAAAAAGATTGTGGAGTTCACATTCCTGTGTTCTAGTGTGGTTCCATTGCCTATTCAGATGATCATAGTGTTGCTTGATAAGTTGATTGTAAGTGTTTCCTAACAACGAATGTTACGGATGCTGATTTTGTTTTTTCCCACTTTTTTGTGTGTGTATGTGTATGAATCTTTTGTCATTACATGTAGTACAATGGATTCTGTTCCTAATTGGCGGTGGCCTGCTTCCCACTATAATAGGAAACTGAACTTTTAGTTTTGCAACTGCAAGAAGTGGTTTTGCTTCTCTATCTCTACTTTCTGTGTGTTGCTTGAATGAGTGACTAAGAGGTTGCTTATTCTTGATCTCTGCCTTTTCAGGTTTGCTCAGTTTTTCACTTCTCCCTTGGTAAAAGCTGAAGCTATGGAACGGGAGGTGTTAGCTGTGGATTCAGGTTGTCCGTTTAACAGTTATGAATACAGATAAAAAATACGTTTATATTTTTCTCTCCTGCCTCTTTAAAGCTTAATGTTCCTTCTAATCATATGATTGGTCACAGAATTCAATCAGGTTTTGCAAAATGATTCATGCCGCCTGCAACAACTGCAGTGCTATACATCAGCGCCAGGTCATCCTTTCAACCGCTTCTTTTGGGGTGAGTTGACCAGCTGTTAGTTTGCTTTGAGTTCTTGCGCAATGATGCAGTACATATTTGGTACTATACTTTCCAGTTCATTTTTGTAGGGAATAAAAAGAGCTTGTCTGATGCTATGGAGAAAGGAATCAATCTGAGGGATCGCATTTTGAAATTATACAATGACCATTATTATGGTGGATCAATGAAGCTAGTTGTCATAGGTGGAGGTAAGTCATTTCATGCTTGTTTCAGGAATAATTGGGATTTGGAGGTCTTTGGTTGATCGAGTTTTAGCTAATTCAGTAATGAGTATCTGGTTGGTTGTGATTCTTTTGGAGTTTACAGACTTACAGGGTATGGTCAGCTACAATGTCAGTAGTAGAGATTATCTTGACTACTCAACCTTTTAACTGCCATTCTCAACCCTTCTGTCCGCAAAATCATGAAAAATGATTATATTTTAGTTTGCTAATTGCTGGCGTAAAGTCAGTTTATGAATACACTGAATCCAAAAAATAAACTACCTAAATTCAACTGATTTAGGTACTTGAAACCTTTTCTTGTTAGTAATAGCTTGCAAGGGTCTTCTTTTGCCCTCGAGGCCAACCTTGAAGTTGAAGCACAATCCCCTGGTGATCAAACCCTTTCGATCGCCCTGATAAATTTGATTTCGAGCTGCCTCTTCCTCTGGGTTTATGGTTGATGCTAGCTACATCTGTTCCTTCCCTTTGTAAAAATGTGGCCTTACTGCTTCAGTATGTCTTCGATGTCACCTAAATAAACTTTTGTTTGTTTGTTCCTTCTCCACTTTGTCCTATACATAAAGAAAAGGTGGTCTTGTTTAAGGCCTAATGGAAGGGGGACATAATGATTGATTGAATAGTAGACAAGTCCCAGTGAACAGTGTTGTAGTATGGACGGTTCCCTCAGGTTGGAGCATGTAGTATATTACTATATTTCCTCTTTCCTAGTGAGTTGGCACTTTGAATTTTAGTTTGTCTCACAAATGTACATCAGTGCTAAAACTGTAAGCATATGTACGCTCCAAATTATAGTTTGCAAGTGAAGAAAGAAACTGAAAAAGTTATGACCTCATATATTCAATTAATAAAGTACAGAGGGACTTACCACCATGTAGTCTGGCTTTTATCTGGATTAAACCAGTACAATCAGTTTTAATGACCTAGAAAATGGAAAGTATAGGGACAAGTAAGAGTACGTAGTTATCTTTTTATTTGACTGTTGAATTTAATTTATGCAGAGACTCTTGAAGTCCTTGAAAGTTGGGTCCTTGAATTATTTAGCAATGTGAAGAAAGGCCTTTTGGTTAAGCCGGAACCAAGGTTAGACATTCCTGTTTGGGAAGCTGGCAAACTTTACTGGTTAGAGGCAGTTAAGGATGTTCATATCCTTGATTTATCCTGGACATTGCCTTCTCTGAGAAAAGATTATTTGAAGAAAGCTGAAGATTATCTCGCTCATCTTCTTGGGCATGGTAAGATGGTCTTTTGATTTGGTAACTCTTCCGCATAATTTAAAAGCACCCTTTTGGTATCTTCAATTATTTGGGCAGTCAATTTTTCTCTGTGTGTTCTCAACTTTCACACCCCTTTTTCTTCTCTAATTTTTTCAATAATAATTTTCCATAGCTTTCTTATATCTTTTAGTATTTTGTATTTGATTAATTAATATATATTTCTAAAATAGTAATAAAAATATTTTTAAATCTAAATTAATTGTGCCCGCACATTTGATTGTGCCACATATACTAGTTGTTAGTTATTGTTTTCACGAGATAAAGAAAATGTTCAGCCGCATAAAGTGAGAAATGATGATTATTTTATGTTTGTGGATCCACTGTTAGGTCTGATTTCCCTTAATTTTCAGGCTATGCCGCCGGAAGGCATGCTTTTACATGTACCTTAATAGTGAATGAAGCAGCTTGAAATTCTGTTTACATGCTGCAGAATGTCATGTGCTATTGTGAGTGTTGTGCGCTATTGTCAATGTTTTAGTTTTCTATGTTCTCCAGCCTGCTCTATGTCATGTTTTTAGGGTTGAGGTTGATGATTGGAAACAATTGCGAGCTAAAAATGTTTTTACTTGACATATGTGATGTGCTATCTTTATTTTTCAGGTGATGTGCTGTCTTTTAGATATTTTTGAATAACTTTTTAGCAATCATCTTGTGAGTCGGGTTAAGAGCAATCATTTATGATGCGAGTAATTTTATTCTTCAGTTTTTGGCATAGCTGAAATGTGTGGGGATAAAGAGAAGTATGTTATAAGCTCTGAAGCTCTACAACAGGATATGTACTTATGTGGAATAAATGCCTGTTTTGATGCCTGATTGTTTTTCTTTGAGGGCATATTGAATTAATTTTATTTAGTTTTTAAAAAATTTTGATGGATGAAATTTAGCATTTGACTTGGAGGGGATTGAGAAGAGGGATGCATATCTGTTAAATTCAAATTAAAGGGCTTAGGCAAGAAAGCAATCTAAAGCCATTTATGATGTAGAGCGGGGAAGAGTATGAGGAGATGGAAGCTTACTCAGATAGGTCGACCCTAAAGTAGAGTTTCTTACTTGCCTTTTGTGCAATGGATTGAGAAAGAAGTGAAATTCAGATAAGAATGTAGTTTTGCTGCATGCCCTGAAGGATTGGGTCAAACCTATTCCTAAAATATGCTGGATCTTCTGGAGTTAGGTTGTCTGGACGAGCTACTTGCGGTACTGGTGTCTGAAGAAGTCTGTTAGTACAGATGTCATACATGATGTGAAAGCAGTTGTTTTATGCTTTCACTGATAATAGGTGTCGCTGTATGATCATGTTACCGTGTTACAACTTGAATGCCCATACAAAGCTCAACCTGTTTAGCTTAGGTCTTGTGTTTATTAATTTGGTTGCATTACAGTCAGTCTTTACTTTCCTTATCCTGCGAGTTGAACTTAAAATTACATTTCAATATATGGTATATCAAAACTGTGGCAGTATCAAGATATTACGAAGAACTAATAGATAGTAATGGTAGTGATGGCATGATTTAGGATAACTTCAGGGTTCATAGTTTACCTTATTGATTTTTACATAGCAAAAGACATCGGCATCAAAGAAATCAAGAAAATAAAAAATTATGGCTGTTTCTGATAGCACTGTTCCCAGAATCCGAATGATTTAACCTGGTCTGGAATAGTATGCTACAGAGGAAGCATTTTTATTTGACAGTTAAGTAGCCATTTAACTTTGAGAGAAGCAATATGTAAATGTTCAATGAAGGTTTTACTTGTTGAAAACAAAATCGAAGGTGCAGAACAGACTGGGGGGAAGAGTATAGCTATGTGTGAGACCTTGAGGTCTCAAGGCATTGGTTTGGATCACATCACACTACTAGAAGAAAAATAGAAAATCATGATGCGAATCTCTAAATAAATTTGTCTCTAGCTAATGCACTGCAATAACTAATAAATTTGATATATATTCGTAGAATCCTTAACCTAGCATATTAACAATCTCCAGAGAAAATTAATAATCAGTTTCTCTAGATAACTAGGTTCTGAAATGCTAAGATTCATGAAAAGAGGCTAAACCCCAGGAAAGCCTTCCATATACATCTTTCTGAAGAAGACATTCTTTATTTTAGAACTAGAAATTTGCTTTTCACTGGATTGCTGAAAGAGTCAGCCACGGAAGGCCCTCTATATGGATGAATCAAGGGATACTTGGTCATAGAACATTCCTGTTGGCTCCTGTATAAGTTGAAAATTCCTTCTTTACTCGTGCCTTTTCCTAATCTTTCAATTGCATGCATTAGTTAATACAGCGCATTCTTGCATGGTTTATAATTTTTTAAGTATAGGCATGTTGTCTACTCAAGTTCTTTTTGACTTGTCCTTATCTTCTATTGCTTTAACATTAATGTAAGCCTCATAGCAAATGGTATGATCTTATCTTTCGATGGAATGGAGTACATCAGGTGGAAGAAAAACTTTTTAACTCTTTTATCTTTTTCACATCTCTCTTAACATGCAAAAATGAGGACCATGTATCATTAATTTGCTTGAGAGTTGAACTTTGCAGTGTTAGCATTTTCTTCATTTCCCTTGGTTTTTAAGTGTACACAGTGCTCATATATGCTATTATGGCTGACTCTTTAAGTTCTGACATGTGTGGGCAACTAACATAATTTCAGAGGGCAGAGGAAGTTTGCATTTTTTCTTGAAAGCTAGAGGCTGGGCGACTTCTATATCTGCTGGTGTTGGTGACGAAGGGATGCATCGTTCCTCTGTAGCATACATCTTTGGCATGTCTATTCACCTTACAGACTCTGGCTTAGAGAAGGTCATTCTTTGCCATTTTCTTTTTTTGGCAAATATTTTCTGGTAAAGGCAAGATGCATTTGACCTTGCAAAATCCATGCTCCACAATCAATCTGAATTGCCACAAATTGACAGAGTTTTGAATTCATTCCCTCTTCCTTGATTGAATGACGGGCTTCATCTCCTAGATGTCGTTTAGGGAAAAAAAAAAAAAAAAAAAAAAAAAAGAAAGATAGAAAGCAAGAAAGAAAGAGGAAAAGACCACTTTTGGTCAATATAGGAGTAATTCTTTCCTCCAAGTACCCTTGTTAAAATGCACAACACAGTACTTTGCTTTTGCGGTTAAAAAATTGGGGAATGACATAGAAGGCCACATTTTCAACTCCCTCCTATGTTCCATTATGTTTGCATTTTCTCCGCCAAGCTTTTATTCATCACTGCTTTATCGTATCGTGTGTTCCAGCCATGATAGCTGCTCATACTCAGTTTTCTTTATGCTAATGATGGTGTAGATCTTTGAAATCATTGGATTTGTCTATCAATATCTCAAACTATTGCGTCAAGATTCTCCTCAAGAATGGATATTCAAGGAACTCCAGGATATTGGACACATGGAGTTTAGGTTTGCAGAAGAGCAACCTCAGGATGATTATGCTGCAGAACTTGCCGGTATTCTTACTTTTAGCTTCTACTGTCTTTATTTGATTTTGGTTTGTGCAATTAAATTTATTGGCCCTTTCTTTTAATTTTTTCATATAGCTTGAATATCTCTTTGATATGGCTTGTTTGTAGATAAGATCAATGGCATTTTCTTATCAATAATTGCACTGTTCAGCTGTTTTGGTTAAGGCAAATTTTTTTTTTTTTTTTTGGTTCACATGTGATATCCCAGTATAAATGTCAGAAAAGTTTAATTCTGGGGGCACATGAATCAGGAAGAAGAAAACTTTACTTATGTATATCAATAACGTTATGTTGTGTAGTGTTTGATAATGGAAGTACAACGAAATGCTTTCATAACATCAAGGATTATAAAATGCACTTTTAGAAGTATTTTGTAGTCTTTTAGATGAACTTTTATTTTCTTTTTGGTTTGGGATGACAAAGAATTATTCGTTGACCTGCTTATTACAATTCTTTGCATCACCATTGGTTTGGTTTGTGCAATTTTGAATGAATGTTCAAAAAAATCCGTGTGGCCCACAAAGTGGCATACTATCTTCTCATCTCCTGCCCATGAATTTTGTGGTGCTGCTAATTTGCATTATATTGAAAGATAAGATTGCCTGTTGATGATCTGTCTAGAAGATTTGTTTCTATCCTAATAAGACCAAAAATCATGAAAAAACAAAGTGAACATTAGAAGTTCCTTTCATGCATGCCTAAAAACTTCTTTGGCATTTATATTAAATATGGGCATGTTAATTGACTAACCTTATGGTTGCAGAGAATCTGCTTGTTTATCCTCAGGAGCATGTTATATATGGTGACTACGCATACGAAGTCTGGGATGCAGAGATGATAAAACATCTTTTGGGTTTCTTCAGGCCTCAAAACATGAGAGTTGACGTGTTAACCAAGTCTATTAAGAAGGCACATGGTAATTTTCTCTGCATCTTATCTCCATCAATGCTGATTAGTCCTATCCTCATGTGCTTCACATTTCCTACAAAGTACAAATAGTAGCTATATAGATGATATATTAAGAATCAGGAGGAATTTCACAACATCATCTTTTATTTATGGGTAAGGCATGATATATCTATATACATCTTTGGTGAATAAGCTGGACGGAAACCAAATTCTGCAGCTCAAATCTCCAGTGTCTAATGACAGAGGCTTCTTTGGCTAAAAAGCTGTTTGATTGTTGGTCAACTTGATTTTCTTGTCAAAATAGAGGCCACCCTTGTTTAGCAATGAAAGCTGGCTTCTTCGTTGACCAAATTGCTTTCTTGTCAAAACATGGATCATCGTCATAAATGGAACTTATGTTAAAAAATGTGAACCAGATATGTTGAGCATGTCTAAGAGAGAACTATTCCGTATCATTTTCTTCAAAAATATGGTCTCAGAAAATGATATAGGAGTGAACAGATCAATATTGCTTAAACTTAGACACTAGCATCACAAGTGATTAGAAGACTAGGGAGATATCTGCAAGCAAATGGTCTTTAGAGCTGGTTTTGTCAACATCAGCTTGGTGAATGGCAAATATCTTTGTTAGTCTCTATGTAGTTGATGGTCAGTTCAGTTGATTGTCCTAGGAATCAAACTATTGTGGTTGCTGTTATGGGCGCCAGGTTCAGTTCCTCCACAAATGAAGATCGAATCATCTGCTTTTACCTCCTGCTTTTGTTTTTGATTCACACAATGCAGTTAACATTACTGTCACTTCTTCTAATTATTTCTTGAAACTTGTACTTTTTCATATCCCATATTATAGTATAGGATTAACTCTTATTTTATTAAGGTCACTTAACTATTCATCCTCCTATATCCTTTGCACTTTTCAGATGTCAAGCATGAGCCCTGGTTTGGATCACGGTATGTTGAGGAAGATATTCCATCTCCTCTGATGGACCTCTGGAAGGATCCTTCGGAAATTGATTCCTTTTTACATCTACCTGCAAAGAATGATTTCATTCCACGTGATTTTTCCATATGCGCGGACAAGGCATCTTGCCAGTTTGCAGATGCATCATCTCCAAGATGTGTACTTGATGAACCTTATATGAAGTTGTGGTACAAGCTTGATAAGACTTTTAAACTTCCTCGTGCTAACACATATTTCCGCATTACACTAAAAGGAGGATACAGTAATATAAGGAATGCTCTGTTGACTGAATTATTTATATTACTCCTGAAAGATGAGCTCAATGAGATTATTTATCAGGTCCTTTCTTGTCCTCTTGCGCTGTTTCTTGTGATTGTCCCCAGCATTTTGGGTGCTGGCCTGGCCCAAGTACATTTATTTATTTTTTCATTAAAATACCTTATTATTTTGGTTGCAGGCCAGTGTTGCAAAATTAGAGAGTTCTGTTTCTCTATATGGGGATAAGTTAGAGCTGAAGTTATATGGTTTCAACGATAAGCTTTCAGTTCTCTTGTCTAAAGTTTTGGCAATAGCTAAGTCCTTTTCACCAAAGGATGATCGTTTCAGGGTATGCAGTATTGTTCTCTTCTTAAAGATAGATGAATCAAGAAAAAGAAAAAAAAATAATAACTCTATCGTTATCTTGGAGTTTAAAACCGAAGATAGAAGAAAGGTTGTGAGGATAAAACTCAGAGTTGCTTTAATTGAAAAGAAGCATAATCATAGATTGCTGTTTTTGTTGTAAGGAATGGATGGTTTTGGTTGTGATTAGTTCTATTTTCATTTCTCAGAAAAAAACCGCCGAAAAAATGGATAATGTTCTCTTCCCTCCTACATGTTCTCCCCTATTTATGTTCATGATAATTGTGCCATGTCATGTGAGTTACAGTTTCTATGATAGTAGATGTACTTGCCTTTTTAGGTATCTTTGGTACGCAAACTAAATGAATGATGTGCAAAATCAGCCTCCAATTCAATTGAATTTGGTTCTAGTTAGCATGTGAATGATTTGTCTATTCTCTCGAAGAATGAAATATAAGCATTTGCAACAAGACTATGATTTTAGGCTATAACTTTTTATATTCCTTTTAAAATGACTTTTACCACAATTCATTCTTTTTTATTTTCCAGCACTCATGCTCAGTTTTTTGACAGGTTGTTAAAGAAGATATGGAGAGAACTCTGAGGAACACCAACATGAAGCCTCTAAATCATTCTTCCTATTTAAGACTGCAAGTCTTGTGTCAAAGTTTCTGGGATGTGGAGGAAAAGTTATGCTTGTTGAGTGACTTGTCTCTTGCAGATTTAAGGGCTTTCATACCTGATCTTCTTTCACAGGTTGGCCATCAGTTATGAGCTTTCATACTCTCGTATTCCTGTCTGAGCATATAGCTTTATTGGAGTCTATATGGAGGTCTGTCCCAAGTACATTGTTTGCACCTTTTATCTTGTTTAGTTGCATGGATATGCATAATGCTTTCTTGACATCTGTAGTTTGAGAGGTCTTAAAAGTTGAAAATTGGAAATGTTTTGAAGCAGATGTAACCCAATTGTGATTTGAAAGTATCCTGAAAGAGTTCACTTTTGACAAAGTTATTTAGCAAAAAGGGTTAGAATGCATAATACCGACTGCATGTTTCATCCTTTTCAAATTACAAAACTTCTTCTACTTTTTGCATTTTAAATGTTTTGGTAATAGGACATTAATATCTGAACAAAACTTTTAAATATTACAACCTGATCAAATGGAATGGGCTACTATGAAAATGTTATAACTTGAAGGTAGCTTTTGGTTCAGAAGAAGGATGGATATAATCAATTTTTGGTATACCTCCCAACAGAGCTTGTTGTCGTTTACTGTAGTGAAGTGATCTTGAAGAAGTTGACAGCTTGTGGATGGAGAAATATTTAGTTTCATGAACTATAATATTGTTAACACCCAGGAATTCCATTCAACTATCTTTATTGGTTGAATCTACTATGCTTGCAATATCTTCCATACAACTTGGAAATATGAAATGGAAGTCTTTAGATAAAAATGGGATTATTGGTTTACTGCTACACATGTAGGAAAAGATGTAATTTTAAGAATATACTATATATGCATATAATTTTTCTCCTTTTTAGCAGATAACAAATATGATCTTTGCTTGTTCTCCGCTACCTTCACTTATCTGCTTATGCTTTTGATCTACAAACTTCTGACTAAGAGATGTTTTTAAATGAAGGCTTGGACAGCGTTACTATCATCACATCTATGAACTACTGCACTGTAAATATTCCATACTGTGTTGGTTTTAGTTTTCACAAGTTTCTCGGACATTTCTTTTAGTCACAACATAAGGTTGAGATAATCAAACTTAAAGTACTTCTAATTGTAACCCAATGATAGAACATATTTAAGTACAAAAATAATCCTGAGAGTAATGCTTGCGATAAAAAAAATATAATAATTCGGTCTGGTTTTTGAGTGTATACTGTCTTTTCATTGGGGTACTAACTAAATGACTGAATGGTTGACCAGATAGAACAAAAGAAAAAAGGACTTCTATACTACATTAATGAAGCTTGACTGATCACATGCAAGATATTCTGAGTAATTTATTCCTTGTAATTTAGTCTTCGGAAAGGAAAAAGATCAGATAAAAATAAAATTGATTTTTCTGTTGCTGTATATCTGACATTAATAATAAGTATAAAAGATTGAAAAATAGAGAAAATTTTTCCTAGGCTTTTCCATCTGGATGCTTTTTCAGGGGTGCTGTCTTTCGTGCGCGATGTACATAATATTTGATCTTGCCATCGACCTACTTTTTCCCTCACTTTCCTCAATAATATTCATTTATAATGTTGACTATGCCAGGTAGAGTTCTGCATGTAAGCTAAATCAATTTTCTTTGATCTATTCCCTGCATCTGTAAACAACTATCTGGGTTAGAGTTTACGTGGTGTTGAGTAAGAGTTGGAAAAGTAGATATGTGAGGTAATTTTGCCACTCAAGTACCTTGCTGGATTCACTTTTAAGTCTTTGGCTACATTGAGTAAAGTGCATGAAATTGATGAGTTCTATTATTTTCTCAAATCCTCCTAGAAGTTATGATTTAGGTATGAAATGGCCTGCCTGCGTGACGGACGTACCGACCCTAGGGAGTCATGGAAGCAAATGGAGAAAAAACCTGTATAGTAATTTCCAAAGCTTATCGAAAAGTAGGAATAGTAACGAATCAAACCCTACATTAATTACCAAACAACTATGATTGAGAAATATTCCCAGTTAAAAATTATGTAGCATTTTTAGTACACTGTCCACAGGATTGTTTTTGGATTTTCTTTTTCCCGTTGTTGACACTCAGTTCCATCTGCCTTTATGCAGTTGTACATTGAGGGCCTTTGCCATGGGAATTTACTGGAAGAGGAAGCTCTTCAGATATCACAAATATTCAGAAGTAACTTCCCTGTGCAGCCACTTCCGCATGAGTTGAGACATAAGGAGTTTGTGATGTGTCTTCCTTCATGTGCTGACCTTGTCAGAGATGTCAGAGTAAAAAATAAACTAGAACCTAACTCTGTGGTAGAGGTAACAGAACAACCACTTTGAACTTGCACATGTTGTTACTAGCAATTCAAGTCTGCTTATGCTTTCTGTTTCCTGGGTCTTGTTTCGCAGCTTTATTTTCAGATTGAACCAGAAGAAGGGACAACATTGACTAAATTAAAAGCATTAACTGACCTTTTGATGAAATATAGAAGAACCCACTTTTCAATCAACTCAGGTATTGCTAAAGTTCGATTGAGTGATTAGGAGTTGTTACAAAGTTGAGATAACGTATTCTAATCACTCTCCACTCACCCCATGCCACACACAATAACTCACACAGACCTGCATTCCTGCACACTCAGCTGTCTAAGGTTAAATAATTTTTATCATATCTCATTGTTTAATGCAGGACAAAAGAACAGCTTGGTTATGTTGTTGACTGTAGCCCACGTGTAACATACCGGATATTAGGATTTTGTTTCCGTGTTCAATCTTCTGAATACAATCCTGTCTACTTGCAAGAGAGGATTCAAAACTTCATAAATGGCTTAGAAGAAATGTTGGTAAGTACATAACTATACATTTAAGGCTGATGAGCTTTATGGTTTCTATGCTTGTGGTTGACTGATTTGGAGTTCTGTTAGCTTCTTTGTGTGGTCAACGCTACATGCTCTAGACATTATTGATCTGAACCATTGGTTGTAGTTTGAGGGATGTTTTGGAGTGAAATGATTACCAGATATATGCATAGGATGCAACAAAGCTGATTTCTGCTGAGTCTACTGCATGGAATCTGTCGGTTTCTTTAGCCAAGTACACACGTATATTGAATCAGTTTGGTTCTCCTCTTTCAAATTACAAATGTATTGTAACAATATTTTTCTTGTAAAAATGTTTTATGATGATCATCTTGTGTACTCACCCATGCCATGTTGCTTGTCAATAGAAAACAATTACTAGGAATTTTGACAAATTTAATTAGTAATTCAGTGAGGGTTTCTTTCTGTTACTCTGCTTGTTTACCGGGTGTTATCCTTAATTTTTGAGACCACAACAGGAATCCAATTTGTGTGGCCTTACCTGCATTACTTCTTCCCCCCATCTTTGACTTCCAATTTATGGGTCAAACATGGATCATATTTTATATTTTCTGTTTCTTTACTATCATGGTTGTCTGAATGTCTACTCAAGCAAAATAAGATTGCTTATTGCTATCTATTGGTCCCAAGCATTTTTTTCGTTACTGAAACTCTATTGATATTGCAGAATGGGCTTGACAATGAATCCTTCGAAAATTATCGAAATGGTTTGATGGGGAAGCTTCTCGAGAAAGATCCATCTCTTTCATATGAAACGAACCGTTTTTGGGGTCAAATAGTTGATAAAAGGTAATGCACTGCTTTCCAGTTCTGTTGTACAAGAATTCCAGTGTTTCTGTGAATTACAAGATAATGGAAATGGTTGAATCTAATAATTGAATTGCGAACCTTGAATGCACGTGATGGTATTGATTTTAGTGGATTAAATATAATCGCAAGCCATTCAAACCTTTATAAGAATATGAACATATTATTTAAAGATCTACTTTAGTGTACCGTGAATGTGAAAAGTTCGAGTAATGAGGGTATATAGCATCATTTGAGCGTTTCTGATTCCTCGAATTAAAATAAGATACTTCCTTGAGTCTGAAGCACACTTCAAACTGAGTGGTGCTTGAGGATGCATGAAGTGAATCAGTGTTTAGAGCTCCAATCCCCTACTTCCCCACTTTTCTATATGGCGTCTCCTCAATTACTACCATCCCAATGGCTTGTTTGCCATTCACCATAAATAGGGTGTCAAGAGGTTTCCTATCCTCTGTAGGCTTGGTGGGCTGATACAGGACTCTTGCTACGTTGTCCTCAACCTCGAATCAAACTTAAATTGGAGCTTTGCTAGTAGCTGAATTAGCTCTATTGCTCAATTAACATCCCATTACTTTGGGTTTCAGGTATATGTTTGACTTGTCCGAGAAAGAAGCTGAGGAACTCAAAAGCGTTCAAAAGGGAGATATTATTAACTGGTACCGCACTTATTTAAGGCAACCTTCTCCCAAGTGTCGGAGGCTTGCAGTCCGTGTGTGGGGTTGCAACACGGACTTGAAAGATGCAGATGAACAAGTGGCATCTAGGAAGGTCATTAAACCTTGCAGGTTTCAAGGAGTCGTCTAATTTTTATCCGAGCTTTTGTTGAGAGAGTGATATTATTGGACATCACATCGGCTTAAAAGTAGGTTACAATTTATTTCCAAATGCCAGAGTATTAACGACTATATTGTACCACAATTTTCGAAAATCCATTGGTATTAATATTTGGGGTAATGGTTAGAGATCAATAAAGAAAAGAAGATTTTCTTGTAGTTATTCTCGACGGATTTCTCTCTCTCAAGAAATGTAACGGCAGTTGCCTAAAGCAGTTCTTGGAAGTGTGGAGCATGAGTAGATGTTGCCATTTTTAGCGGACAAACTTCTTTCCATGTTCAAGCTGCTTCTGCTTAATGAACTACTGCTAGTAGAGAAGGAAAATGTTATTCGCAAGTGTTTAGTGCGTCTGAATGAGGTGAATTGTTTTCAGTTCGTAGAAGGGGAAATTTTGGAATCTGCTGTATGCTACAGGTTATCATTCCTATGCACTTATTTTGGTACTATTCAAAGTGGGTTTTCTGGGCCTAGGAATTTATCTCCGATGACACTACAAATTGAAATGAGATAATTAGGTATAAGATCTAGTGATCCGTAATATCATTAGATTAGCATTGAAGCCTCAACTTTTACCCCCAAAATTTAGCTTGAATTTGATACGTACTTCGGCCTTTCACATAAATTAGTTTCTTATCCAAAACTAGTTGAAAAAGAAAAATTGCATTCAGACACTCTTAGCCACCCTGCAGCAGTGGTGTAACTAACTACATGGGTTTGTTTGGATTGTGTGTTGGATGAATGAATGTGAAATGATGGAAATAGGGAGTGACTCACTTCCCCTCATTTAATATGTGCATCTGATATTGTAGTAGTTGTGCTCCTCCTCCTTGAGCAGCAAACACACAACATTAATGCAAGGGCAGTCTGCTTCACCCACAGTCATAAAAGCCCGGGTCCCCCTCACTTGCAAACACACACACACCTGCTGCATAATCTCTTTTACTTGCCAAAACAAATGTGGTCATCTTTCAAGACAGTGGCATTGGGATTGGCATTCATTGGTATCCCCTTTGAAAGCCACACACAACACAACACAACACAACACAACACATAATTGAATTCTGAGGCCCTTCTCTTTTCAGTGCCTCAAATTCCTCCTTATGTACTTACTTCTCAGATTTGCAGCTTCCAGAACATCACTGTAAGGATGTACCTATATACTCACACTCTTAAATAAGATTTCATTATACAATATTTCTTACTTTTTACAAAATTATGCACGATTCTTTTGTGTATGGGTTTAATAGAGAGTATACTTATAATTATAACTATAATATCATGAAGTGTGTACTTGTGATTTTATAAGGATAAAGAGTGCATATATAATCAGATCTGTCGTCCAAAGAATGTCGATGTAATTTGGAGTAGATTGTATTATTGGGATTAAGCATTAGCTCTTGAGGCTACATTGTAAGTTTTAAAAATACATGTTCTTTGAAGTAATATGTCATTTGATTTTTGGACAATTTTGACTGATTTATATGCAAATATTTACAACATCTTTGGTATCTGATAAATTCTTAAACATGTACCTAAGCACACCCAAAATTCATTTTAAAAATAAAATCTGATATCGTATAAAACAAAACAAAATAATCTTAAAAAACTATAAGATCGTCATTCTAGCCTAATAAAACGGGTATTGTTTGGCAATGTGATTTGACAGTACATTATAGTCAATAAATGCTGACCCATTAATATTTGTTTTCTATCTTAAGGACGACATGAAATGTATGAATGTCTCTTCGCAACAGGAAAACGTGTTTATGTCGTATAAATGTTGCTTGGGACTTTCTTCTTAACCACTTTTGATTATTGAGCTCTTCGCAAACGACACATTGATAGGGAAAGTTTTAGCTCGAACCCGATTCGGTCAAATATGAATTAATTATACAACAAGTGCAATATACATGTTGTGTGATTAATGTACAATTTAAAAAAATTGAGCAATTACATAACAAGCGTTATGATTGATTTAATTCGATCATGTCTAATCTGAATAAAAATCTTCCCAAAGGGCTGAAGCAGCAAGAAATCCGGGACGCCATGTGATACAAACACATCATGAGTCCAAATCAAATCTTCTTGCAGATATAAGACAGATTAAAGTGCAATGTTTTTCTTACACTAACACATGCAAATGAAGTGATTATGAAATGAAGAGAAAGACATATTCTGCCTCCATCGACTATACATCAATTGGTTTCCCATAACACAAAATACACACTTAAATGTGTGTATTTATAACCAAATATATAACATTACATTACACTGCCAATGGAACAAATATTACCTTTTTAAAGCTATTTTTTAAATTATGACCCCAATATTACAAGAGAATCTAAATTGTGGTATTACAATTGGAATTTTCTCCATAAACTAGAATGAATATTTTTTAATTTTAAAATAAAAAGTTAGTTAAATTTTATTTTTATACAAATAATAAATTAGTTTTAAAATTATGGTGAACGAACCAAAAGGATTATGAGTTCAGACTAATGGGACTCAAAAAGACATTTTACCCTAAAAAAATCAGCTCATGCAAGCTTTTCCTATCAAGTACTGGCCAATTAACGGCTACGTGCAAAACATTTGCCTCTCGTTGTTAAAAAATTAACGATAGAATTTAATGGGTTTAAAGAAATATTTTGCCCACCACTGATATATGGTGTTTTGGATCGACAAAACTTTTTTTTTACATAGGTGTTTTTCTATTTTTATCAATCTTTATTAAGAAACTGTTTTTTTTTTTTTTTTTCGTTCCATTACATGTTTCTTCTTATATCTCTAATTTTTATATTTGTTGTATTTTCAATAGTTCTAACTTGTTTTCTATATTATTTGAAAATAATCATTTTATTTTAAAAGGTACGAGAAAAATTTAAACTTGTACAAGTAAATATACACAATTTGAATAGATTATGCACGTTCATCGATTATGGCACCCGTCCTTGTAATATAAATTAATGCTTTTAAGATTGGACAAATTCATAGAAAAATATCACATATTTGTTGTAAATAAAGTGTTTGAGCGGTTTATAAGCTTCAAGTTCTTATTTCCTAACCAAATGGTTTTTGAGATAAAATCTTAAAATTCATACAAAATCAAAGTGAAAAATATATCACATGATAGAATATTGATCGAATTGATCGAATCGAATGTCACATCAAATACATAATCTCGGGAAAAAGGGCTATATACATATGTAGGACACCTCAACGTTAATGGTGCCAATGATCTTCTTCAATTGTTGTTTATGTTGATTTTGATTTACCATTTTGTGTTTTTGTCTCTAAATCTCTTGATTTATGTGCATTGAAATTAACACCGACAGAGCTTTTAAGTGAAAATGGACGAATATAATGAAGAGGAGACTTAAGGGCTTGTTTGTTTTCGAAATAAAAATGATGTAATATATATATATATATATATATATATATATATTATAAAGTGTTAAATTAAATTAGGAAGAATAAATGAAGGGGAAGTAAAATAAGAGGTATTTGAAATCCTTTCCGAGCGCAATTTTACTTCTGTCAAAAATTCGATAGAAAAATAAAAGTATAAAGGCTGAAAAAATAAATAAATATTCATTTTAGTTTTATTTATTAAGTTACTTGTAATTTATCCATAAATATTGACATATAAAAATATTTCATTTTGATGCATATTTCTATTAATACATTTTCAAATTTCATTTTTCATATTATTTAGTGTTAGCTTATTTATTTTCTAATACAAAAATGGTGATAATTAAGGAAAATTTGTGATGATAAAATTACATTAACTTTGAAACTTTGCACAACAAATTGTTTGTTGAAACTTAATTAATTTATAATATCATAATTCAAATTTAAATATTATTTGTTGATAAGTAATTAAGTTCAGAAGTGATCTTTTAGGGTTCTCATCTAGAAATTTAGAAATAATTGCTTTATTTTTTGGGAAAATAAATTTGATTTCTATTAGTACTTTTTTTAATAAAAGTAAAATGCAATTAAACCATGTTAATATATATAGAAGTCACTTATTCCAAAACTCAAAAATTACTATGGTTGCATTTGGATTAAAGAATTTTAAATTTTTAATAACAAATTTTTTTAATTTATTTAGACAATCCTAAATTTTAAAGAATTTTAAATCCTTCAATTCTAGATTTGAACTATGCTTTGTTAAATATTAAAGGACTTCATTTTTTTTCTTCAAATTGAGACATTTGAAATCCATTTGTAAAATCATTTCCTTAAATTCAAATCCATCAATTCAAATACGCCCTGTAAGAAGAAGGTCCAAACATTAAAGCATTCACATATTAGATTTATTCAGATTAATTTTGCTATGTAATTATACGTGTTTTGCATTTTGATCCTTCAAAAAAAGCAATTGGCAATTTAGTCCACTAGTTATTTTATTTCTACACATCGAGGACACTTGTCTAAAAATCCAAAATTCATCAAAAAATCACACAATCACATCACGCGACTGTTTAAATCCCCTAAAATCAGTACACATGCACGTGTGATTTTAAGTCGCCATGTGACATACACGTAATTTTTGGATAGATTTAAAATTTTCAATAATAAGTATCCTTAACTCACAAACATTAAAAAAAAAAATAAATGGACTAAATTGTTGAATTCACTTTTAAAATGATCAAAGTGCCAAAATCCTGTAGTTACATGACCAAAACTAAATATAATGAAACATATTTAATTCACTTGTAAGTAAAGTTGGAAGCATTCCTAGTGAATCATTAATGTGAAAAATTCGTGGCATGTGGATGGAATTTATTTAAGTAGGGCATAATTTGTGACCCAACTTCCAACAAAAAATAATCTAACCATCTGCAATGTCTGTGGCTATAAATCTGCACATTTAATCTTTTTATAATGTCTTAGAAATTTTAATAGGAATCAAAGAATCCAAACATGCCTCTTTACGTGAGTTTACATGTTTTAGGACGAAGTTCGAGATTATATGTTCGAATCCCACTTAAATATAGATTGAGTTTATATGTATCTTATTCTGTTTATGTGAGTTTATATGTAATTTATTCTGTTACATTTTATGTGACTTTATTGTAATTTATTTTATTATTTTTTTTTATTGATGTATTGATTGGGTCGGGTATTGCTCAATTTATTAAAGTATTAATGTAATCATTAAAGCTCAAACGAAAAAGAAAGAAAACGAAAAAGCAAGCCTCTTTAATTCATACAATATCTATACAAATAATATCCTTAAAATACTACATGCTGATATTATGTGGTTGTATTGAGGTTGCACATGATCATCAATAGTTTTGAACTGATGATATACTATGATTTTGATTGTGACGATAGAGGCAATCACCATATATATATATATATATATATATATATATATATATATATATACATTATTTTTTAAGGGATTTTTTTTTCGTTTGTTAACTTTACTCAATATTAATTTTAGTCCTCTAAGTCTGCTCATTTTTTAATAATCTTTCAATTTATAAGAAGTTGAAATTAAGTCTGATGGTGGTCGGTTTTTGGCCGGAAAACATGACTTGGAAGTCGTGTTGGACATGTTTTCGAAGAAAAAATGTTATTTTTTTCACCCAAAATATATTTTCTAACCAACAAAACTTCTTTCTCTTGCATGGCATCTTGTGTCCATTCTTCCTCACGATCAGCTGCAAGGATCGGATGTCTGCTATGGAAGATCCTCTTTTCTGCTAAAGGGAGCCACAATTAGGACTCTTGGACTAGTGAAAATTCAAGAAGGAGGTTTATTCTATAAGATAATGTTCTAATCCCCCCCCCCCCCCCTTTTTTTTTTCTTATGCTATATTTATACAAAGTTTGAATGCAAGTGCCTTGTTTTTTTCATTACTATTTTGCAAAGAGAAGGTGTTATTTTTTATTTGGAAAGATCCACTGACATGTGCTCAAACAAAAGCTATAATTCCTGAACTGATTACTATGTGCTCCTGGCACTACAAAAAATGTGATATTTAACCATGGCTAATTGCTATGGCTAATAACAAAATAGTCGTTGCAAATAGTCATTAACCACGGTCATACAACAGTGTTGGCCGTGGTATACGAGGGTGGCTAAAACATTTGTCATGGCTATAAACCATGGCAAATACTTTTACTATGGCTCTTAACCATGAGAAATAATTTTTTCGTGGTGAAAAATCTATGTTTTGCATCGATTTTACTTAACTATGGTTAATAAAAAATATTTACCACAATTTTTAGTCCATAGCTATTTAAATTGTAGCCAATACTAATTTTTTTCCTAGTGCAGTATGAAGGTGAAATTAAAAAATTGAAGTAGGTTGAGGAGAAAATTAATGAATTGAGGAGAAGGTGTGCGTATTGGAAAATGACTTCAATTTTATTTTCTTTTTTTTTTTTACTTAAGGCTTGGTTTGGTTAAGGGATAATGGTAAGGTTGCAATTTTTGGCTGCAAGCATTTAGGGGACTTCACTTTCCACGAGTTCAGAGTCTTAGGATTATGAGATCGAAGTTCCATCAACTAAAAGAAAAAAAAAAAAAAGAAATTATAAGACAAAATTATAAAAGGACATGAAAAAAATTCATAATTACATAACATATGATATAGTAACCTAAGGATGGTTGACTTTGAGCCAATAGTTGAATGATATCTATAAGTATAAGATTACTCATTTAAAATAAAATATTAATTAAAAGATGTTAATTAATTAATATTCGCATTAATATTAAATTAAATTTTATCTTTTTTATTTTTCTCTATTACGTCATAGTCCTCTTCAATTGGTTTGACTGGAGTGTGATGTAACCAATCTTGGCAACAAATTAGAACTTGTGCTATTTTTGGAGTCAATTATGCTCTAAAATCATCAATTATGCGACATCCGATACTTAAGCAAACTCTGATGCAACGGTAGATATAACATGGCTATCATATTCCTTGCCAATCTAGCTAAGATGAAAAATCTAGGAGCATGCAGTTTTCATCAATCAGGGATATCAAAACTCGGAGAATCATGTGTCTCAATTTGTTCGTGAAGATAAGTATCCAACTCTGATTGTTGCCGGCCTCCAATCTCAAGTATATTTTTCCATTCCATTCTGTTATCTCTAACATTTCTTCTTTTACTATCATCATCATGATCCTGCCCTGATTCACTAGACAAAGTGGTAGAAGGACATGGGGATGTAAAAAAAGAAATGTTAGAGATAACAGAATGGAATGGAAAAAAATATATTTGAGATTGGAGGCCGGCAACAATCAGAGTTGGATACTTATCTTCACGAACAAATTGAGACACATGATTCTCCGAGTTTTGATTTCCCTGATTGGTGAAAAATGCACGCTCCTAGATTTTTCATCTTAGCTAGATTGGCAGGGAATATGATAGCCATGTTTAAGACTATAATTTCTTATATTTTTTAAATATATTATATATAGCACTTTTGGCTAAACTTACCAGTTTTTCCTACTTCTAGCCATACATATTCTTAAAAACATACAAAAAATAGGAAAACTTGTAACGAGAATCAAGCATAACAACAACACATAGCAACATATTCATCTTCTCAATATTACCATAATATTTATCAAAGTTTTTCTTTATTTTTCGTGTCATATCTACCAAACAATCATCATCACTCCTAAGCCACTCTTTGAACAAGTCCATCATATTATATATATATATATATATATATATAGATTATATATATATATATATATAATATAATAGATGTATATATTTACTTGTGTTGTATACTTGATTGTTAATTATTGATTATTTATTTGAATTAGATTGATCTTTGAAATTGTTATTGTGTGCTTATCAACAATTATGGTGGACGAAAGTAAGATGAATTGTATGATATTATATTTTGATCATTGAATGAAATTGAATGATGAAGTTACTAATAGTAAATTGATTGTCAAATCAAATTTAATGATGAAATTATTGACAGGAATATTGTGAATTTAGCTAAAGATATGCTTACATAACTTGGGGTTCTAAATGGTTAGTGATGATATGATTAATGACAAGTTATGTGTTGTTATTGATCATTGAAGATGACATGATATCATACGAATTGTGTATTATGTGATATTATTGATGATGTAACATATCATACGAGATGTGTGTTGTATAATACGATTGATGATGGGATATCATATGAGATGTGGGTTGTGTGATATCGAGAAAAAGAAAATATGAGATATTGTGATTGAGATAATATAGCCGATAAAAACCATTGGTGATCCATTTCAACTTGGGTAAGCAGCTGGTGGCCTAAGAAATAAATTATGATTATGGATATATTGTTGTAGATGGATGTATGATTGTGGTATTGGTTATTTCATTATTTTTTAGTAATAGCATGTTGAAAATTTCTGGATTGGTTTCATTGTATGAAATTGGTCTTAGTATGTATGCGTATGTGCATATAAGTATATATGTTGATTAACTACTTATTTAGTACGCAACTCAATCATTACCATATATTTTTCAGGGGATAACTTACAGTGACTAGTCGAATTGCATCATAAGTAGATCATCATCATTACTAGATGGGTCAGCAGAGATATCTTGAGTTGAGAACCCTAGCTACATAATTGCATAGATATTAGACTTTTGATTGTAGCCATAATATCCTCTAATCATAGTTACAATCAATTCTATTTCTTTCACATGTGGACTAAACCTTAAACCACAAATGTCGTTATGAACATACACACACCGCACAAATGACCAAACATATTCAAAGAACCAATTACATAAAGCATTCGAACACATACATACTCAATACACACACAAATTAAGAAAAACTAAACAAACACCAAACCACATCACACACAAAAAAACCCTTAGACCATATACGTTGTTATGAACTTACATGCACGCGCGCACACACACATAATCACCACAAATACATACTTAATTCACATACAAATTAAGAAAAATCAAACACATTCTAATTTAAAAAACTAATCTATTTTATTTTATGTTATGATAGACAATGCTCGAGGGTGTGCTCAAGTGCCCCTGCGACATGGTAGGGGATGTGGGCGTGGGCAGATGGTTCCATCACCTAGCTCTGATATCCATGTCGCCACCTTTGACAACTCTTTAACCTATTACGACATCATAGAACCCTTCGGTTGACCCAATGTGGTTCACCACTTCCAGTGTGATGTCGGGACATTGTAGGCCAGGGGATCCTTCGACCCTTCCCCAACCCATTCTCAGTACAACACCCCCAGTTGCTCATGAGGTCATCACTAGAGATGATGTATCTTAAGTGGTTTTACCTTTTCTTATTATTTAAAAAATAACATAAATTGATATATTGGATTATTTATTCAAATTTCACAAAGAGTGACAGGTAATAACCGAGTCTTCCACTCATGTCGATACGGGGTGGTGTTGGGTCACTACACGAACTCGTGGTCCTGCTGCTCCGAGATCCCAGAGTCCCAGAAGAACTTTTGGTTTGATGAGCTTGAGGTATTATTCAAGTTCCATAATATACAAAATTTAAAATTATCTTTTATGTATACGTGCCAGGCTAATTATTCTATTTGTTTCTTGTCCTGTAGTGCATATACAGGTGGGACTATCGGATAAAACGTTCAGAGCCTTATTCGACTTCTACGTAGCCAAATGCCTTCGTAAAAGATTCAACAAAGCCAGACAATGATTAAGCATCCCAAATGGTTCTCAGACGATGTTTGGCTGCCTTGTAGGCGTATTGGGTATCAGATGCATTCAAGAAGAAGTTGTCCAAGAAAAGGGATTGTCCAACCCTGTAGCGATTAACACCATCTACTGCAGGGTGTCCTCCTCAATTGGCAAACACAAGATGAAACTAATATAAAATTTTAATTTAGGGATAATTATACTACCTCCATGAGGTTTAGTGTAATATCACATAAGCTCCATGTAGTTTAGAAAAATAAATCTGGTAACCCTGACCATTATTTATGTAAAATAAATAGATTCTTTCGTTAGTCAAAGTTCACCGAATTTGTTGAAATTAGAAAAAAAAAAGTTCAATGAAAATTCATATTTACCATCGATTAATTTATAACTGACTTATTGCATGTTAAAATAAGCTTTTCTGACCAAAGTATTCTTATACATCTTCACAAGACAATGTATGTGAAAATGTATATCTTCGCACTTATAAGCGCTTTTGGTCAGAAAATATTCATATGATCTGCAATAAGTGAGTATAACAAATCAATTGGAGATAAATATGAGTTTTTATTTAACGTTGTTACTAATATCAGTAAATTTGGTGAATTGTAAAGGATGGAGGGGCCTATTGTCTAGATCGAAACAAACATTAGGGGTACTAGATGTAATTTTTTCAACCACAAGAGGTTTGCGTTATGCCAAAAACTTCATGAGAGGGAAGTGTAATTAACCCTTTAATTTATTTAAATTTTTACAAAATCTAATAATTTGAAATATCTCTATAGAAGGCTCAACTCTACTGCTGCCTCAGCAAATGGAGGTATTTGCTGACTACTACAAGAAGAAATTGGACGACAACTAAAGTGGTCAGCAGACAGAGGAGGTGGACACTTTTTTTTTTTCCTTAAAACAAAAATTTAACTATTTACTAACACATCACATCTTACTTATTTTAAGGAGGTGTATTAGAAGATGCTCAAGGAGCATGCTTTGCAACCAACACCTGGAGGAAGAGTAGCTTTGGGTCGAGGCGTCCGAGTCAGGAAGTGGGACCAAGGCTTCCGAGGCAGGAAGTGGGACCAAGGCTTGTTATAGTGTCCGAGGCATACACATTAAATTGCCGCCCTCTGGTGGACCATTAACGTCTATTGTCGTCCCACCACTGCTACCAACGCCAGACTCTCATATCTCAACACATCTTAACCAAATCAAGTATGCATTAAGCGTGATGTGTGAAAAGATGAGGCTCCTGTTATAGTTCTCAAACTATAGCTGATAGCCTTACCCCTACCCTCAGCGCTGACGCCCCAATCAAGGAAGCAACGCAGCAACCAATTGAGGATGCTGCAGAACCTGAGCCCACCGACCACCCTCTACCCAAGCCATTAGTATATAATTGTTGATTTTTTTTCTTTTTTCTTTTTGTTTTACATTTAGATTGTAAACAATACAATATATCTAAATTATTTTTAACTAATTATGTTTTTTTTCTGGAAAACATAGCATCTTCAATTATAAATTTAATGGAATATTAACAAAAAATATAAAAACATACAACAAACAAAATACTATTTTTAAAATTAGTTAAAATTTAGGGAATATATTTATGATGTTATGCGTCCCAAAATACCCATTCCAAATTCATATAATGTATCAAGTATTTGGGACGACTTTCAAATTTGGGATGGAAAGCCGTCCCAATAAAAAACAATTCATCCGAAGATCTGTCTCCAACACTATTCCAAAGTTTAACGGTTGGAATAGAAACTCATTGTTCCAAGTCCGTCCGTACTTCCATCCGATATTATTATTTTATTTCTCCACTGGACAGATTTCAAAAGGTTCGACAACTGTTATTCCAAATCCATCTAAAGTTTGGGATGGAGAACCATAGTTCTAATTCAGTCCAAGAATTTTTTGGATGGGGCTTTTTAAGGCAGAAAATTTTCGTTCGAAATCTGTCCAAAAATTCATCCGAAATGTAAAAAGAGATGATTTTTTCAAAAAAATCGTTCCTAAAACTATCCTAAAAAGATTTTATTTTATTTTTTTTTTTACTTTTTTTTTGTAGTGGCCAAAAATAGGCTTTTGACTAGAAATTTGAGCTGAAGTTTTTCTGAACAGCTCCATCTGGTCCACTTGGGACTCTCCCTTAATTAGCATATATTTAGGGAGCACCACATAAGCTTGTTTCATATAATTTTACTAGAAAAAATAATACATGATAAAATTTCTCACCAAAATGGGATAATTATTAATAATTTCTTCTAGATATTTTATTAAATAATGTTTGAGCCAAAATTTACTATTTACCCTGAATAATATATATCTAAAACATACCAATTTTAAAATTAAAATAAAAATCCTGAATTCGTTACAATGATCTCAAACGAGATTTTATCTTTTCCTATTTGTTTGGAGTAACAAAACATTGCAATCGACATTGGGGGAGGAGCAAATTAATAGAAAATATATACGAGGCTCATCATACAAAATAAATGAATTAATTTCTATGCTATATTATTATAATTTAAAAATTATGACAAGTCAAAGCTATTTACACAATCAGACAAAAAACCAATACGAAAAATTCAAGTTGTTAAAATAATATATTTTTTAAAAAATCGTGATTATTAATTAAATACGCCATGATATTTTTGCTTTTCAATTACAATTAATCACGACAGAAATTTTTTTTCCAAGTATTTTACCATGAAAGATATATACGGATCTATCCATATTAAGTCTATGGGTAAATTACAAGCATCTCTCCTGAAATTTGATATAATTATGAATACTCCCTTATTGTTTGAAAAATAACAAATACCCTCCTGATGTTTGATGAAATTATGTAATCCTTGGAGGGGGTATGAAATTGTCAACTTTGCCCTTAACGTATTTTTTTTTAAATAAGAAATAAAAAAAACTTATAAAAAATCTAACAGGATGGTAAAAATTATAAAAAATTTATCCACTTAATCCACAAAAAAATAAATAAAATTAAAATTTGTAGGCCACAAGAACATTTTTGTCAGTTCACCATAAAAAATGGATGAAAACCTAACGAATTGGATTAATTGTTAGACGAACGTTAAAATAAGAATGTATTGATAATTTTTCAAACAATGAGAGGATAATTGTAATTATGTCAAACCTCAAGATCAGAAGGTCGAAGTTGTAATTTGACCTAAGACTACTTAACACGGCGTACGAATGCAGCAAATATAATCTTATAATTAAATTATTTATTTGGGCATTTTACAGAATAACAATAAAAAAATAAATAAATATTTTGCGTGCATGCATGTGGTGGAGGAGGAGGAGGACCTACAAAGCTGCACCAAGTACTGAATTGGCACCCCAACCACAACCAATACATGTGCTCTTCATACCATCACCATTTAAACTATGATTACATAACTTGTATAAATATATTAATAAATTAAAAAGTATATCGATTCCATCAATGAACTCATACTCGAATAAAGTGAATAAATTGATAAATACATCGATTCAATTAATAAATTTGCGTTGCAATAACTCAACAAACTTGTATTAGGTGAGAGACAAATACCCATTGAGTTAAATTCTTTTTTTATCCCTTGTGATACGAAAAAATATAAAAAGTCCCCTATGAAAATTTAAATATAAAAAATCACCTTTATTATGAATAATAAATCACATAGGCCCCTAGTCAACCTGGTCTAAGGGGTTGTTTTGAATATTTTTTCTTTATCACAAATACATCGATTCAATCAATAAATTCACATTACAATAGTCGCAACAAACTTATATCAAGTGAGATAAATACCAATTACAATATACTCACGTTAAATTAGACAAAGACGCACACGTCTGGTGCGACTCGAGCACACGACTTCAAATTTATTCATGACCTCAACCGTAATCACCATAATAAAGATTTTTTTATTTTTCTTACTTTGAAAATCCCTGTCCCAATCCCACCCTTATATATACCCCATTCCCTTAACCTCTTTCTACGGCATCAAAAACCCTTTTGCACAACAAAACCCTAATACCAAATCAAACTAATTTTCGATTTATTTAAATTTATACTTCCGAAATGGTTGCAAAATCCCTTTCTCTAGCCACTGTTTCCTTCTTTATTCTGCTCATGCTGCAGCTGCATACTACTGAGGCTGATTACGGAGGCTGGGATAACGCTCACGCCACGTTCTACGGTGGCAGCGATGCTTCCGGGACCATGGGTATGTTCTCGAATCTATGGTCGTGTTTTCATGTACTGAACGATGTAATTGATCGCATATACGTAAGTGCTAGTTTTTGCACGAAACCATCATCAAATTCTTGAGGAAAAACACTGTTAATAATGCAGGAGGAGCATGCGGATATGGAAATTTGTACAGCCAAGGATACGGAACAAACACGGTAGCACTGAGCACAGCGTTGTTCAACAAATGGGCTGACGTGCGGAGCGTGCTATGAAATGCGATGCGCAAACGATCCAAAGTGGTGCTTGCCGGGCACCATCACCGTCACGGCCACCAACTTCTGCCCGCCCAACTTTGCGTTGCCTAACAACGATGGGGGGTGGTGCAATCCCCCACTCCAGCACTTCGACATGGCCGAGCCAGCATTCCTTCAAATCGCACAGTATCGGGCTGGCATTGTGCCCGTTGTCTTTCGGAGGTTCGTAATTTGCATTTTATTAGTTCTTTAATTTGGCATTAGTTAAGTTCATACAAGTAATGATATATTTCTACTTAAAACTTGCTATCAACTTAGATAATTAAAAAGGATAATGAGGCAAAACTGAAAACACTTTTGACAAATTTATAAACTTTTTACAAATATATATATATATATATATATATATATATATATATTAAATTCGGTTTAATGCAATTTACCTCTCTGTGATATTACAAATGAACAAATTATCCACTTATAAAAAATAATAGCGATTCCCCCCCCCCCCCCTTTTTCAGAACAAAACAATTTGTCTTACCTGTCTAAGAAGGTATAATGCTTTATTTTGAAAATATAAGGGAGTAAATTTCTTTATTTTTAAAAATATAAGGAGGTAAATTGTTATTTCTTTTCATAGATATAGTTTGTTTATTTACAATATCAAGGGAATTGCTTTCACTTTCCCCTATTTAAATCAAAACGTTATGATGCATTTTTGGGATACAAATCAAAATTTGTTTAAGGGGATTTTAGTAATTTTTTCCAAAATAAGAGAGAGAAGGAAGAAAAAAAAACCACACTTAGAAAAAAAAATACTATTGGCTACAATATTGATGGTTATGGCTAAAAATTATGGTAAATAATTATTATTAATCACAGTTAAAATAAAATCAATGTAAAAATTAATTTTTCCACCATAAAAAAATTACTTGCAACAGCTATATATTTACATAAGTCATGGTAAAAATATTTGTCATGGCAAATGTTTTAATCACTCTCGCAAAAATCACGACCAACAATTATTGTGTGGTTGTGGTCAATAACTATTTGCTACGACTAATTATTATTAATCATGATAAATTAGCTATAGTTAAATGTTATATTTCTTGTAACGCACGAACAATTAAAAGAAAGAACTATTAAGTGATCCAATTCAAGTAATGATTGAATTATAATTGTGATTTATATTACATTTACGTAATACTTAGATAGTTAGATCCATAAAAATTAAATAGCTATATAATTAATAATGATACCCTAATGGTGCAGGGTGCCTTGTGTGAAGAAAGGTGGGATTAGGTTCACAATCAATGGTAACTTATACTTCAATTTGGTCCTCATCAAACGTGGGAGGTGCAGGAGATGTCCATGCAATCTCAATCAAAGGGTCAAGAACAGGGTGGCAGCCTATGTCCAGGAACTGGGGTCAGAACTGGCAGAGCAACTCATATCTCCATGGTCAAAGTCTTTCATTTCAGGTCACCACCAGTGACGGCAGGACTCTCACTAGCTACAACGTGGCGCCGTCTAATTGGCAATTTGGTCAGACCTTCGAAGGAGGCCAATTCTAGAGGATTGCATCTATATATATTTTGAATAGAGAAATCATACATATATTATATATGTAACATACTTGAGCATACCATACAACTATATAATCATTCATCATCGATCAATCAATCATATTGAGGAGATGATCGTCTTTTATTTGTAATTTGTACCATTAATGCAGCATATTATCTCAAGAAATGGAACTTGTGAAATGTTATTGCTTTTCAGTTAACTAAGGCATGTTTTTTTGCGAAATTTTTGTTCGAATCAAGTTTGGCCAAATTAAATCAATTGTAAAGTAAATTACTCTGTAAATAGTCATTTTTTGTAAATTGTATGTAGATCAATCATACGACAAAATGTATTATATTTGTCATATGATTGGTTTAGGTATGATCGAGCCAAGTCCGAATTTCCGTATTCTTTAGGAATGATTGGGCTGGATAAGATGATTTTTCGAAACCAAGTGAAATTCACCGCTTAACTATTTTCTTCTTTGATCAAATTAAATTGGTTTAGGCTATCTTGTTGTATAGTGTGTGTTCGATCTCGAGAGGCTTTGGTAACACTATAAAGGAGTCTTCTTCAAAGGAAAAATAAATTCTGTGATTGGGTTAAATGCAATTTGCCCCCCTGTGTTAAGGGAAATAAGCAATTTACCCCCCTGTGAAAAATAAAGTAGCAATTTACCCCCTTGTGTTATAAAAAATAGAGCAAAACACCCCCTAATGCGTTTTTTGTATTACATGCGCTATTTTTGTTTTTTTTTAGTTTTTTTTTTATTTAAAATTTTTAAAATGACATATATGCCCTTATTTAAAAACCGTTGAATCTTGATTCAATATAAGGTCTAAATTTAATTAATAAATCAATGGACTAGATTTAATCTCATTTGAATCAACGGTTTAGATTGAACAAAATAATAATTAAAATATATAATTAAATTTAATATATATAAATATAATTAGAAATATATATGTATACTTATATAATATATATATATACATAAATATATCTAGAAAAATATATATGTATATATAGAAAGATACAGAGAGAGAGAGGAGGTGGTGCCGACGAGGAGGAGGCGAGCGGCGGCGAAGACGAGCGGCGGCGGCGGCGGCAGGGCTAGGAAGGGGGCGAATCTGGGGCGTAGCTGGGGGGAGGGGGTGAATCTGGGGTGCAGCTGGGGGGGGGTGGATTTGGGTGCGGGGAGGGGTGGATTTGGGGGCGGGGAGGGGCTGGGGCGGATTTGGGCGGCTGGGCTAGGTCGGGCTGGGGAGAGTGGCCGGTGAAGGTCTTGGGGAGAGGGGAGGTGTGGCCGGCGCTAGCGCGAGGAGCTGGCGGTGGTGGATTTGGGCGGGAGAGACTGGAAAGGGGGAGGTGTGGCCGGCGCTAGCGCGAGGAGCTGGAGAGGGGGTGGCCGGCGCGAGGGATGGAGCCGGTGGGGGCGCGAGAGGGCCGGAGGTGGCGGCGGCGGGCGGCGGTCGGAGGGGAAGAAAGTGAGTGTATGTATATATATCTTATATATTATAAATAATATATGTATTAATATATATATATATATATGTATATGTATATATCTATATATTTATAAGAATATATGTATTAATATATATTATATATATATAATAGAATTAATATTTTATTAATTAAAATTCAATCCCAGTTGCAGAGGGGGCGCGTGTAATGCACCGCTGAGTATAAGGGAGTATTTTGCTCTATTCTTTATAACATATGGGGTAAATTGCTTCTTTTTTTTCACAGGGGGGTATTTGCACATTTCTCTAAACACAGGGGGGCAAAATGCATTTTTCCCTTCTGTGATTACATTTAAGCCAGTATGTTACAATTGCAACTTGTTTTATTCAAGTTGGTTTTATACTTGTTGAAATTCGAATGCCCAGGATTAAGGGACTAGTTTCCTTTCAGTTTTGAATTTAAATATACTTATTTTTATTCTTCCATCGCGTTCTTGCCAAGTCCTGGGCCATACTGATTCTTCCATAGTTACACCACCATCACCTGAGCTTTTGTGCAATTATACATAGACCCCCTATAGTTTGGAAAATTATATCTAATACCTTTGACGTTTGTTCTTTTTTAACAAATAGACCACTATGTCAGTTAAATTCACTGAAGTTATTGATATTAGCAAAAAAATTGAATGAAAAATCATATTTATCCACTATTAACTTATTACTCACTTATTGAATGCTAAACAATTCTTCCTAACCAAATTACCCTTATACGTTTTCACACGCTAATACATATTGATGCCCCAAAAATATTCAAAGCCCAGGAAGGAGCCCAACGTGGAAAAAGCCTAGGAAGAATCTGAGGTAATCTTCAACAGAAGGACGAAGCAGGTCCAATTCCCAATTGTTGGAAGGGGTCTAATACACCACGAAGCTTTTGGAAGCTCAAGAAAGCTTGTGGAAGCCCATTAGGTCTGCTCCGTGGAAACCAAGTCAGCCTTAGAAAAAATCTCAAAAAACACATGGACGGGTCCTAACCAGACAACTTAGAGAAAAAAAGCAACCCCCTACCTCGCCATGCCAGAAGGCTGAAGAACTACGGAGAGTGGTTAGACCCCCATAACCATCTCCTGAGAAGGCAGGAGACCCTATACGGAAAGATAATCCTACCTGCTAAAGAGTTAAGTCAATCTTCAAACACACGGCTGAGAAAAGACCCTCACGGAAGGTTGAGTCTATCTTCTCCATCAAACCCGAGTCCCAAGAGGGTCGAGCTCTCCCAGCTGGTAGGGGCGACGACTATTAAAAAGCCCCCTCTCCCCTCAGGTAACATTTTCCTTAATACTGGCACGTATAGAAATGCTATTTCACAAATATTGTGGCAGGAATATTTATTACGCTCTTTTTTTAGCTCAATTCTTATTTCCATCGTCATTTATTGATTGCGCATCGGAGTGCCAACATGTTTTTTTGTAGGTCTTCTCTTTCAGACTTATGAAAAGTTAGGTTCAAAGATCTTTAGTTGGGCATATCCAAACGAGCAACTTTTTGCTCACATCAAATGTGATGAGGTATATATCGTCACCCTTTTATATATCTTCACATGCTAATATGCCTGTGAGTAGATATATTTCCACACTTATAAGGATAATTTAGTTAGAAAATATTATTTCCTGCAATTGGACAGTAATAAATTAATTGAGAGTAAATATAGATTTCATTCCACTTTGATTTTACAAATATCAGCAAATTTGGTGAACTTTCACTAACAGAGGCATCTATTTGTTAAACATAAACAAACACCAGTGATACTAAATGTAATTTTTTAAACTCTAAGAAATTTACATATAATTACAAAAATTTTAAGTTAGGCAGCGTAATTATTCCTAATTTAAATTTTATCATATCTGTTTAATTAATTGAAATGAAGGAATGGTAATATCAATAACGGATATAATACTTTAATTTTGAATGTACATGAATAGAAAATGATTAATATAACTAAATTAATAGAAATAAATATGTTTTGTGGAAGAAATATATATAAGTAAGGATATTTTAGTGAATTCACATTCTGGATGATAATTACTCTAAGGAAATGAACTATAATAATTGATCGGAGTATATTCAATACATGTGCATAATTTAATTTTGATGCGACATGCGACTTGATCGGTGCCCCGTTGCGCGAGGTATTGTCCGCTTTGGCTCCGTATGAGCCTCACGGGTTTGTCCTAAAAAGGCACCTCGCTAGGGAGAGGAGGTTTTGGGGCTTATAAGCCACTCAAGCTCCTCGTCTGCAACCGATGTGGGACGCATATCTACATCATAGCCCCCAGACGAGGGGCTTGGGTAGAGGCACATGGCCTCGTTCCCACAGACGGCGCCATTGATGCGGCATGCGACTTGATCGGTGCCCCGTTGCGCGAGGTATTGTCCGCTTTGGCTCCATATGAGCCTCACGGGTTTGTCCTGAAAATGCGCCTCGCTAGGGAGAGGAGGTCTTGGGGCTTATAAGCCACTCAAGCTCCTCGTCTGCAATCGATGTGGGACGCATATCTACATCATAGCCCCCCAGACGAGGGGCTTGGGTAGAGGCACATGGCCTCGTTCCCACAGACGGCGCCATTGATGCGACATGCTACTTGATCGGTGCCCCGTTGCGCTAGGTATTGTCCGCTTTGGCTCCGTATGAGCCACACGGGTTTGTCCTGAAAAGGCGCCTTGCTAGGGAGAGGAGGTCTTGGGGCTTATAAGCCACTCAAGCTCCTCGTCTGCAACCGATGTGGGACGCATATCTACATCATAGCCCCCAGACGAGGGGCTTGGGTAGAGGCACATGGCCTCGTTTCCACAGACGGCGCCATTGATGCGACATGCGACTTGATCGGTGCCCCGTTGCGCGAGGTATTGTCCGCTTTGACTCCGTATGAGCCTCACGGGTTTGTCCTGAAAAGGCGCCTTGCTAGGGAGAGGAGGTCTTGGGGCTTATAAGCCACTCAAGCTCCTCGTCTGCAATCGATGTGGGACGCATATCTACATCAAATTTTTTATTATATTTATATTACCTTTAAATATGTATCAATAGAAAGCTATGTATATAACTAATTATTAAAAGATAAGAGTTATTCATGAAGGGGATTCTAGGCAATTTTTATTTTCTCAATTGTAGTTGTTCTGAGGTCTTAACTTTAATAAATAGTAATATTTGATAGAAACACACTCAATATGTGTGTATATATAGTTAAAATTTTTATTATATTTATTTAATTGAACCAAAAAAGAAGAAAAATATAATTGATTAAAACTGATGAAACAAATTAACTTTAAATATTTATGAACAAAAAATGATTATTTGTGGGATTACTCCATATAGCTGGAGGCACCTTAACAAATCACACTTTGTCATCCATGATGCTTACTCTAAGGCCCTTTATTTCAAAAATCATATTAAATAAATAATAAGATTATTATTTATTAAATAAATATATGAATTTTTTTTGTATAATTAGTAAGATGTTTACTTATATATGTTATCAAAACAGAATAAATTCCATCAAGTGTTTACTTTGATGTATTCACATGCTTTTGGTAGAAAAATTACCTTTGAGCTCTTGTTTACAAAATTTACTAGACAATAAATTATTATTATTATTATTATTTTTAATGACAAACCACAAATTTCTACACAAAAAAATCAATAAAAATAAGAGATAATTACATTTACACTCCCTGATTTATGGTCTATTTACAGAAATCATCCATATTTTTAGTATAATTATAAAAACTACCCCTGACAGTCAAAAAATAAGTGTAGTTTATGTAATGATGCCAATATTTTTACGGGGTTGTGTAATATTTTAAAAAAGTAAGGGGTGATTTTGTGTAAATGATAATGATATTTTGATGGGTGTATGTGTAATTATCTAGAAGATAATTAAGGATGGTTTGTACAAACAAACTATAGATGAATGAATGTAAATATAATTATCCCTAAAAATAATAACAAAACACAAAAAGTCATAATCCAACTTAATACAGAGAACAAAAATGATAAATGCAATTTTGCTCCAACATTTGGGTTCTTTCAGCACTAAATTAAAAAGGAAAAAAAAAACCCCAATACTGCTTCACCTTCTTACCGACCAACATGGATGAAAATCTTTCATTGTACAAGTTTTTGAAACTGGAGAATTAACACTTTTGGGGTGGATGAGGTCACTATCATAATTTCAATGAAATGATGACAATTTTGACTTTTCACACTCTTAATTACCTGATATTATTTGTCTGGTAACTCAAATATACAGGTTATTATGTTGCATTGTTTTCCTTATTCAGGACAAGTAAACGTTGTTACGGGTTTCTCTCTTAATAAATAGTATAGAACAATAGATAACTAATTAAATAAATGAGTAAATTACATCTATCTCTCCTGAGCTTTCGTATAATTACAAATATCCCCTCGTTGTTTTGAAAAATTATAAATACCCCTTAATGTTTGATAAAATTATGTAATCCTTGGATGGAGGCATAGAAATGTCAACTTTGCTCTTACAGTATTTTTTTATTTTTTTTAAAAAAATTAACATCTTCTAAAAATATTGAATGGGATGGATGAAAAAATTTAAAAATTATAAAAAAAATTATCGCCTTAGTCGATAAAAAAAATATTTTTTTAAAAAAATAAATAAAATTATAAATTTTAATTCATAAGGGTATTTTGGTCAGTTCACTATAAAAAATGCATAGATTGGGGTAATTGTTAGACGGTCGTTAAAATTAGGGGGGTATTTGTAATTTTTCAAACAACAAAGAGGTATTTGTAATTATACCAAACCTCATGGGAGGCAGATGTAATTTACCCTTAAATAAAAGATGTAGTTATTTATGATCGGGTATTAATAAATAATATAGTAAGGTTTTTTATGTTGTGAATACAATAGATTACAATCACATCGTAATGCAAATTAATGACAACTCGACGATCAATATACTAATTATTAATATCAATCTTAAATATTAATATTTTAATCAATAACTAATAATTCAAAATAAAAATAATAATAATTTAGATAAGATTTTTCATGAAAACATAAATAGCCAACAACCATTTTCTTTTTCATTTTTTTATAATTTTTTTATTTATTATGTCGTTCAATATATTTAAATTTAAATATAAAATTATTACATCAATAATTCAAATCAATAAATACGTATATTATTATAAAAAGGGTTAAATACACTTTGCACCCCTGAATTATGCATTTTGTCTCATTTACACCCCAAAGTATGAAGGTAACAAAACACCCCTGACAAAATAATTTGGCATTGGTAAGGCAATAATGCCCTTCTCACTCACCCCTATATTTTTATATTCTACTTCCTAAAATATATTTTATTAAAACATCTCCCCAAACTATTTTTAGTTATTTAAAATTTTACTCACATATTTATAATTTTTTTTTATAAATTGTGGAACACAAAAATATTTATAAGCTCAATATATGCAAATTATTTTTACTAAGTAAATATATTGTGTTAAAAAGTACATATAAATATGTGCCAATACATAATACATATATACTATAGAATAAGTATGTTATATAACTTATAAATTTTTATTCAATTACATGTCCACATAATAAAAATATATCATATCATTACTTAAAACATATAGAATATTATATATTAATTATATTATAGATTTGCATATTTTACAGTATATATATATATATATATGTTGTGTATATTTTTAAATTTGTATTGATAATTTTTTTTTTAATAAAAATCAATATATATAACACAGGCAAAAATTATGTAAATTTTTTTTCAGCTGTGTAAAAAATATACGAGTTGTAAATTTATGGAGTTTATACAGATTCTATACTCGGTATAAAAATTATAAATTTTTGGGTAGTGTTTATTTTAAATAAAAAAGTTTATAATAATTCAGATTATATTTAGAAGAATAATTGTAATAAAGATAATTTTAAGAGTATAAATAAGGGTATTTTTGTTATATAAAAATTAGTGTATATTATGAAAGGCCATTTTGTTACGTTTTATAGTTCAGGAATGTAAATAAACTTTATACATAATTCACGGATGCAAAGTGTATTTAACCCTTTTAAAAATATACAGATACATATTGATGACAATCGAAATCCCTATGGTCTTAGAAAAAAGGTAAAGTAGAAATTAGAATGAAGTTGAATTGCAGTCTAAAACTGACTTAAGCAAAAGTTTTGGTAACATTTCAATTTGAGTAACCATATGGAGGTGACGTCGTAACTCGCAATCAGACCAACTCACGGTGAAAAGGGACCCTGCGAAGTGAAATCATTTCTTCCCTTGATCTCATTTTGATTATTATTAACAAATAATTTACCAGTACAACAGTACTGCTTCAATTCTTTACTGAAAATTCAATTAATAAATTCCCATTTCTGTTCCTCGCACGTTCTCTTTACATTTTATGCTCCTCGGGGAATGATTGATCGGATTTCAGATGCTTTTACAGACGTTACTTCATCAATGGTGGTGATCTGAGAAGCCCTTGTCAGGTACGATCGCTTTCTCCATGTGAATATGTGTATGACGTGTTGGTTGATGCGAATGATTGTTGGTGAAGCAGAGCAGATCCAGGGCTTGAAGTTTTACGTGATTGTTCTTATTTTTACTCATTTTCCTGTTTTTTATGTTGATATTGTTTGTGGGTTATAGATATTGTTTGAAATGTTGTGCAATTTTCTGCGGCAGAGCTGTATTTGGTGATTTACATAAAAACAAATCAGCGAGGCCATGCCAGTACGACTGTGGATGCGTTAGAAAGAATAGTTACTGGATGATCAGAAGAGAAAGAATCTAAGAGAGGAAGAAAAGGCCCCTTTTACTTAGCAATCTTTATCCTGCTACTTAACCGACTCCAACTGGTTATGAAGAAGAAGGAATAATAACCTTCATGGGGTTGCGAGCCGGTTCAAGTAATTGAATATCCACGTCCACGTATTTAGCTTATTGAGGTAAATGGATGTTTGTTGTTTTGCGTTCAGTTTATAGTTTTGGGGAAGCATGAAATTATGGAAAAATTGTGTACTTGATGAGTAGATACTAAAGACATTGGATCAGCAAGGGGAGTGTGAAAATGGGTGAAGGCCAGCGGTATCAGCTGGGTACAATTGGAGCATTGAGCCTCTCCGTGGTTTCTTCGGTGTCAATTGTGATTTGCAACAAGGCGCTCATTAGCACTCTTGGCTTCACTTTCGGTGAGAGCTTCTTTTAACTTAATCCATCAACTGGATGTTAAGAAGAGTAATATTGTCCTATTACGCTGTTGTGTTTTCCTGCCTCAACCAACTATGTTAGTTTTGATGTTTGCCTTCTTAAACTTTGTCTTCTGCGAAAATTCTGATCTTGTACATTTCTTAGGCATTGTTCAATTCATGGTGGTACACAAGCCATATAGCAAAAGGTTTGGTGAAGATTGTGTTGTGCTGTATTTTTATGGGAGGATCTAGTAAAGTAATGGGTGGTATATTGACATCAAAATGTTCAATTTCGAGCTTCCAGCTTCACATTCTACATTTTCTTTGTTTGGTTGATTCGAATAAGGACTGAATTCAAACAATGGTAATATCCTTAATGGGGTGAAGTTCTGTCGTGATGAAGTGAAGTTAATGGCTTTAGACATGTCTTCAGGGACCTGTAGTCCTTTTATAAGAGATGATGATGCTTTATATATTATCTAATTCTGAAAAATGATCTTAAAGAATTGCTAACTGCTGCTTGTTTAAATGCAAAAAATTCTGGAGTTGATTCTGTCTTATATACATGCAGTACTGGTTCGCAGCTTTTCTGGTGTTGTGAATCTTTACTGTCTTCCCTCATTTATTTTGGAGACCATGACATTTTCTTTACGATCGGTGCTTCTGCAAATTATAAAGGGGAATCTAGCATTTAATCCAATTATCCAAGAAATCAAAGGCGGGTAGTGTGTATACAATGGATCTTGTTTTTGTCTAACAAGAAATCTTCTGAGGAAGGCCAAGCTGCAAGCAGTTACTTGGTGTTGGATTTTGATTTGGGAGATAGTTGTCTATTGCTGGCAACCACAAAATAAATTTTCCATGATAGACAGGATCTTTTTTTTATTTTTTTCAAAAACAGTGCAACAAACTCTATAAAAGTTCTGGTGGGTGCAGTCAGTAAAATCATCAATGTGATTCTTCTGCCGACTTCTGTCTTGAGAAGCCTACTGAAATCTGAAAATCGAATTGGCGATGCCAATTGAAGAATTCTACTAAATATGTGTGGACAGTTCCTTCTTACCATGATGTCTTCTTACCTGGCATTTTCTTTTTCTGGTGGCATGTTTCTCTACACTTTATCTGAAGTGAGAGTTTTTCCTGCTTTATTTGTTACCCCTCTGGTGGATGGAGAGAGAAGGGTGATTTAGTCATTTGATTAACTGTGTGAGGAAATGGACTCATACTCTTCTCGTTTGGGGCTTGCTTTCTCAACATTACTTACTAGCACCCACTCACCCCAGGATTCTGTAGAGCTGTGACTTTCTCTGCTCTAGTCAGTATATTGGGCTTGTACATCTTTTTTTGGTGCATTTTCAGTTATCTTTTTAACAATTAGTACAGCCATAACTTTCTATGGTGTTCATCCAGTTTCGTCTTTGATGATGTTGGGGCTTCCATCGGCCAAGTCTTCTTTTACAGCAAGTCCTTACACTGTACATTCAATAACTTTTGGTATCTGAACAAGCTTATTTGTATTTCTAGTCAATATTTTTTAAATAGATATAACATCCTAAAACTGAAAGTCATTTATATGTTGTGTGCATACTGAATTTTTTATATGTTGTGTACAAAGGCAAGTAGTGAATATACGATGGATCTTGTTTTTGTCCAACAAGAAAACTTCAGAGGAAAGCCAAGCTGCAAGCACTTACTTGGTGTTCGATTTTGATTTGGGAGATTGTTGTCTATTACTGGGCACCAGAAAATAATTTTTCCATGAGGAACAAGCTCTTTTTTTTATTTTTTTAAAGAACAGTGCAACAAACTCTATAAAAGTCTGGTGGGTGCAGTAAGTGAAATCATCAATGTGATTTCTTGTGCCAACTTTTGTCTAGAGATGACTAGTGAAATCTGAAAATCAAATTGGCGACGCCGATTGAAGAATTTTACTAAATATGTATTGGACATTTATTTCTTACCATGACGTCTTCTTACCTGCATTTTCCTTTTCTGGTTGGATGTTTCTCTACACTTTCTCTGAAGTGAGAGGTTTTCCTGCATTATTTGTCACCCCTCTGGTGGATGGGAGAGAGAAGGGTGATTTAGTCATTTGATTTTCCTATTATCACTTAGAACCATGCTAGGAAATTGGACTCATACTCTTTTCATTAAGGGGCTTGCTCTCTCAACATTACTTTCTAACACCCACTCATCCCAGGATTCTTTAGAGCTGTGACTTTCTCTACTCTATTCAGTACATTGGGCTTGCACTTCTCTTTTTGGTGCATTTTTCAGTTTTCCTTTTAACAATTGGTGCAGCATAACTTTGAATGGTGTTCATCTAGTTTCGTCTTTGATGATGTTGGGACTTCCCTGGACCAAGTCTTCTTTTACAGCAAGTCCTTTCACTGTACATTCAATAACTTTTGGTATCTGAACAAGCTTATTTGTATTTCTAGTAAATTTTTTAAACAGATATGACATCCTAAAACCGAAAGTTGTCATCATTAATTTTTCGCATTGAATATAACAAAGCTCCTGCAAATGCTTTGTTCACTTAATTATTAGCCAAAGTTTGCTTGATATCAGTAAAGTGTTGAATATACCAAAGCTCGCATGATATGCATATTTGTATGTATGATTTATTTTTCCTCATTATATAGCCTTTTGGTTGTTAACTTTGGTTTTCTCCCCTCATTTTACTTCTCAGCTACGACCCTAACTAGCTGGCATCTTCTTGTCACGTTTTGTTCTCTTCATATTGCTCTATGGATGAAATGGTTTGAACACAAGCCTTTTGATCCAAGAGCTGTCATGGGATTTGGAATTTTGAACGGAACATCGATTGGACTACTAAATCTTAGCCTGGGTTTCAACTCTGTTGGTTTCTATCAGGTAAATTTCTCTTGCTCTGCTGTTATCTATGTTTGGCATGTAATTAGAAAAAATAGCTTTATTCTTTTATGCTTTTCTATAGATAAAAGAATCATCTTACAAGATTGCTGTTTCATGGAGTAGCTGTAATTAGGCAAATACTAAATGACCGTTGTATCCCGTCAAGCCTTAAGGATACATTGCTCAAAATCTTCTACTAGTAAAGATTAGAACTGTGGCATATAGGGGTTCGTTCAGTTTAGAGAATCAGATAGGACTAGCCCTGTCCACTTTAGTGATCAGACCAACAATCTACTGCACTTACATGAAACAGACCAGCCAGGATAACTAGAGTGAAATAGGTATCAGTTTTCTCACAATAGTTGCTTATGGGAAGAATATGTCAGAATATATCTTGATATCTTGTGGATGAAGTCCATAGTGCCTTTAGTTTCCATTTTGCGGTGGTTTATTATTACGCTGAATATTCTGCTATAGCTAAAGATATAAAAAGTTGACCTGTATTTAGTGCTATAGTGTTCTCTTCTGATCTAGTTCATTCTGCAGCATTACCGTTAGTACTTTGCTGTTATTTCATTAGAATAAGGGTCTCCAGATGTTCATCTCTCATGGTGTACGCATTTCAGATGACAAAATTGGCAATTATTCCCTGCACTGTCCTTCTGGAGATTCTGTTCTTTAGGAAAATATTCAGGTTAGATCTGTACATCAGTCACTCCAGTTTCGTTTCATTTTTATTCTGCTATCAGTAATTTAGTCTAACATGAGGATTGTAAGCCCTCAGTTTTACTGCCTTTTTTTTTCTTGATTGATCCATTGCATTTTCATGTGTTTTATGAGAAGCATGTTTATTTTCTCAGTAGAACATGGGATCCAGTCCTATCTGGAAACTGCCATGCTTTGCTTTCTCCTTATTAGAGTAGACTTTTGAAATTTCTTCTTGCATGATGGGAATCTTTGTTGAAGTCTGTGATGTAAGCTGGTAGCCGGATTCTTTGGAGCCACTGTGGCTCCATGGAAAATGACCATCAGATAACACTGTCGTAGAGAGCACAAGCATCCACAGGACAAATAGAGAGTTCGCTCGGGGAGCCCTGGATGTTAAACAGATGCCTGCACAACTACAGCAAAGCAGAAATGTGCTTACAGAAAAAAAAAAATTAAGAAAAGAATAACTATATTATCTTTGCTTACTGATGAAAAACCTTAATTCAGCTCTAGTAATAACAGATTTTCATTGTCTTTTTGGCCTAGAATTGTTATTGGAACTTGTGAGCGGTTTCTTTACCATTATGCTCTTCATACTTTTGTTCATTATTAGGCAATAAATCTGATGTAAAACTTTGTTGACTGCGGTTTGCAGTAGGAATATCCAGCTGTCACTCGTTGTCCTTCTCTTGGGTGTTGGAATTGCAACAGTGACTGATCTGCAGCTCAATGTCCTGGGTTCCATCTTGTCTCTGCTTGCTGTTGTTACAACTTGTGTTGCACAAATTGTATCCTCTGCTATTTTATAGTACTTATTTTTACTGCCCCAAGAATGCCTTTGAGAAACAAGCTTGCTTCCATGTGGAGAGAAAACTGTTTTCTCGAGAAATAGACTAACCTGGAGAAGTAATATTACTTTACATGTGGCTCACTGAAATTTGCAGCAGTTCCCTTTTTCATGTGTCTAGCTTGGCAATAGTCGGAATCAAACTGTTATTTCAGTTTTGGCTTTGCTAAAACTTTCTGCACTTCTGACTTTTCACGAGTCCTCTTATCAATTTGGGAATCTTAACTTTGAATACCGTTAGATGACAAATACCATCCAGAAAAAGTTCAAGGTTTCATCAACACAACTTCTGTACCAATCTTGTCCCTATCAGGCTATCACTTTGTTCGTGACTGGACCATTTGTAGATGGATTTTTGACGAATCAGAATGTATATGCTTTTAATTACACTCCTCAAGTGCTGGTAAGGAATTAAACTCCTTCACTGCAGCTGGTAGATAACATGCATGATATAATTTTGTGCGTTTTCTGTGACAGGCTTTTATTGTCCTATCCTGCTTGATATCAGTTGCTGTGAACTTTAGTACCTTTTTGGTAATTGGAAAGACATCGCCAGTTACCTATCAGGTCCTGGGGCATCTAAAGACGTGCCTTGTTTTAGCATTCGGATATGTTCTTCTACGAGACCCCTTTAGTTGGCGGAACATTTTAGGGATCTTGATCGCTATGGTAGGGATGATACTGTACTCATATTATTGCACTGCCGAAAGCCAGCAAAAGGTCACCGCTGCTGAAGCAACACAATTATCCCAGGTGCTTGGCAATTTATTCTCTCTGTTACTATGTCCTTTTAATATATGAGAATTCCATGAGATTTGAGAAAATTGATGTGCTAATTCTCTCTTTTTGGTTTGAAGGCCAAGGAAAGTGAATCTGATCCTCTGTTAAGCGTTGAAAATGGAGGTGGTATTTTAACTGATGATGGTGTTACACGAGCTCCAGGGTGGAATTTGAACAAGGACCTGCAGGCATAGAACATCCGTGGTGTACGCATTTTACATGGATGGTACTGTTTCAAACTTCCAGTGATGACGTTGGCACTGCAAGGGATGCCATACTTCGTGGATTATGAGTTCCACGTTTCAATAGATTGAACTTCATTCACTAGTAGTAGAGCGAAAATGTGTCTTCGCGATGAAACAGTTTTGTATACACTAGGTTTGGCACTTAGAACTGAGAATATTGATTCGTTCTTGTAAAGCAAATGTTTCAGCTCTCATATGAATATGTTTTTTTGAAATTTGAAAATTAGACAAGTTGTTCTTGGAATCGGTATTTGCAGTTGTAGAATTTCAGTCTTTAACTCCTACCATATTTCTGTTGTTAGCATTTGATATTAAAATTGATCAATTTCTAGATTTCAGGAAATTAATTCATGTGATATTAGTCAATTTATGATCATATCAAAAATTGACAGTGAGGTTGAAGGAACCAACCAAGGGGTGTTGATTATAGAATTTCAATAATGTGCCTTAAACTTGAGGATCCAAGTAAAAAAAGCATGCAAGGCAGGAGCTCATACGCCATATAGCCTTTCATTCAATTGACGTGAGAATCTATGAACACCTGCCTCTGCAATTGAAAGGAACTTTTCTTTAGGTAGTAAAGAGAAGTAGAGCACTTAAACTTGGAGTCGAATACTTAGGTTGAACCTTATAATTTTATATTTTTGTAATACCAACTTGGCGCCGTATGTGGAAGTAACATGAAAGTGTTGAAATTGCAAACCTAATCCCAAGCTTGTCATGCACCTTTGACAGGCCGTGAGATTCAAGATGTGAGCAAGTGGTAGTTACCTTCACTTAGCAACTTGGAGATGGATCTAATTCCCATTGATCATGCTCTGCTTGCACACACGCTTTGCACTGATACCCGAGCCGTAGGAGATGATATAGAACCCCCTACCATACATAGCTAAAAGGGCGTCAGCTTAATATATAGCTAGGCATCGATCTTTGACAACTTCATCAGTCTTCTCACTGAGGTCAGGAGACATCAACTCTTAAAGGTACCAAGAAAATGTTAGAAAAGTCCCGTGCATGAGGAGAATGAAGGAAATGGTAGAGCTCCAGTTGAGAGGAGATGAAATCCAACCACTGATAGGCCTTATAGAGTCTTGTCGACAAGACCCAAGGTGTGCAGTGAGATCCGGCGTTTTCCCACCACTAGCTCAAGCAATAGCTCCTCTAAGGCAAAACCCCTTTATGGAAAATATTTTGGCAAAATCTCTATCTACAAGAACTAAGAATGAATGTTTAAGAGATTATGAGGGAACAAGAGATCCCCAAAATCGTTTGAGGTGAATACCATATAGGCTGCAGTTCAGTAGAGAAAATCTTTACTCAATTACCTATGAAAAGGGATCCTACCTGAATATGAGCTTGACGCAATCCACTTGTGGGCCAAAGCAGCTACATTTACCTCGTGGGTGATGTCCTTCATAAATGGGGTTTCATCCAACCCTTCGTTAGATGCGTGTTAGAAAAAGGAAGATACGTGAAGGGTTTTGTGGAACACACAAGGGGTGTGGCTATGGTTGACATAAGTTGAATACTTTTGGATAACCATCAATAAGGATGCATCAAACTTGGTGAGGAGGTGTGACCATTGACAACAACATGCATCCCTTATATACGTACTAGTTGAGCTTTTTAAGGTTATCTCAGCCCCTTGTCTATTCGCCAAGTGGGGGATGAATATAGTTGGTCATTTTTCACTAGCAAGTGGACATAAGTTCTTGGTAGTTGCAATAGATTACTTCAACAACTGGGTGGAGGTTGAGCCCCTTTTCAAGATTAATGAGAATAAGTTCCAAAATTTTTATAGAAGAACATCTAACTATTGAGGAAGTGTGACCAATGCCAACGATATGCATCCCTCATACACATACTAGTTGAGCCTTTGAAGGCTATCTAAACCCCTTATCCATTTGCCAAGTGGGGGATGGATATAGTTGACCCTTTTTTCACAAGTAGGTGAATATAAACTCTTGTTAATGACAATAGATTATTTCAGCAAGTGATTTGAGGCTGAGCCCCCTCTCAAGATTAATGAGAACAAAGTTCTCAAATTTCTATAAAATAACATTGTTTGCAGTTGTGGTCTCCCTAGGAAACTCATATATGATAGGTAACATCAAATTTAGGGCCAAAAGATTCATGACTAGTGCCCCTATATGAGTATTTAACATGCTATACATTAGTGCTTACCCCATAACCAACAAACAAGTGGAAGTCACCAATAAGATATCAGTATAGGACATCAAAATTAAGTTGAAGTAAGTTAGCGAACAATTTGTAGTTGCATTTCTTTTCGTGCTTTGTTTATAAGACCACACTTAAGTTGAGCACAAGAGAGACCCCTTTCAACTTGGCATACAATTCACCACTATGACGAGAAAAATACTATCGCCCTATTGAGGGCTAACCTAGACCCGATTTATGAAGTTCACGAGAATACTCGAGCTCGGATCGAGTGGTATAAGCAAAAGGTAGTGAATGCCTACAACATTAGGGTGAATAAGAGAGACTTCTTGGTAGGAGACCTCGTGCGACAACGATTTGAAATCCATTTGGAAGTTTAGCGCCTAACTAGGAAAACCCATTCAAGATAGCAAGTAAAGGTAGTAAAATTTGGACTAAACTCGAAAAGTTCTATGCTTAAACTTCATTCTTTGAGTTTAATAATTTCATTTTCTACAAAATATTCATTTATTTTACTTTTAAGGTTGAGAAGAACAAGTTTGTTACTTATCATTATCGAATGCAATCAAGTTCTCCTTTCACTTTGTTCTTATGCAATTTTATATGTAATAGCTCAATTCAGTTTGCCTCATCAAAACATTAGCTAAGTAAAACTAACAGTAGGGTGGCCCATTAGTAAGGGGCACAGGTTTGTACCTGTTACTCACCAAGTGCCTTAACATCAGCTAGGTTAAGCATAGAAGGGAAATCTGCAAGTAGAAGGCACAAGTCGGCACAGGCCACTAAGTTAGGTGCCCTAGCACCAACTAGGCTACACAATATCATAAATAAGTCCACTATCATAAGGCGCACACTAACGCAATCACTGGCCTTAGTAACACACTAAACCTTAGTGTTCGCTAAGATCCAACTGATGATACTATCGGGAACCCTAGAACATTCATAATCTCAAGCTAACACTTGGCATCTTAAGCAAAACATGCAATCATGAAAGCCTTAATCTCATCCTCAAACGTTTTTCATATAGTTAAAAAGTAGGTCCCAACATGCCCAAGGGCTATTAGCTCCAGCAGACCCAACCTATGCATATCCTGCACAACTTTATCAATAGAGTAATATGTTGCCCCTTTACAAACTCTAGTCTATTTTTTTATGCTTGGCAAATTGATGCAAGAATAAGGGTCAAAAATCTTAATAGCTGTCAACGTCAGGAAAAAAACCTATGAGCTGAACCGCTACGCTGTGAAGAAGATCAAGGACGAATGATGTGGGCAGCTCTCCCAGGGTCCCTCATCTAAAATCCCAAGGGAAGAGGATCAAGCTCCACTAAAATGGGCCGGAACGACTGTATGCCTTATATGCAGAATGGGTGCTCTATTCAGCAATACAGGATGCCCCTGCATAACTTTTTGAAGTATTTCTCGGTTCTTTTTTCTAAATTTTACGCTTAGTAACTCCTATATTTGAAGCAATATGTTTTCTAATTAGACCATGAATTACAAATGTCTGAAAAAGTTCTATTCCTATTTCGCGCTTCTTTCACAAGCGATTCTCTTATGTGTGTCTTAACTATTGAAAGGGCATGATTAGTATGACATCTGGCTTAAGACTTGTCGTCATCCCCCGCTACCTCTTCTTTTAATGCCTATAGAGAGGCTTGCAAATTTTAGTTCACATCTCCCCTCCAACAAATATAGTCATTTTGTCCTTATAGAGATTTTGGTGATTGGTTGAACAATTGTTGGGCAGCCCTAGCAGAAGTGGTAATTAAGATTTGACACTGGATCCCGTCAGTGTAACGGTGTGAGGGTTGCATTCTCAAAACAAGACAATGCTCCTAGGGATCTATGGTGCAATCATACTTTGGCGATAGCTGAGGTTCGATAGTTAAAGGAAAGCTCGGCCATCATGCCCTCCTTATTAAAGGGGATGCCACGTTGTTCCTCCATCAATATTCTCATCACTTAGTATTGCAACATCCTTTCTGCAGGCACCCCAAGCAAGCAATCCACTGAGGAGAGATTCCCTTTGGGGGGCTGTGGGGTTGTCCCTGCTCCCCCAAGAGGATCGTTGGCCCTCGGGGCGTCTTCCCCTCAACTAGTGCTTCAACAGCTATGAAGCCATCGCAAATACCTAAGTTACAATCATAAATTGTGTCCGCACTGCGGAGGCGATCATCTATTGCATGGTCTCCAACAACCCCTCAGGCAACATTATAAATAAGGTGTCCGACGAAGTGTTGTTATGTGGGGGATCCGCTGAGGGCTCATCAGACTTATAAGATCCTTCAACCGCAGGTCCAAAGGGGGCCAAAGGTGTCCCAATCACCACCTGGAGAGCTTGAATGTCCCTAGATACTTCACATAGGCTTTTGCTTGCACAGATGTTGTTTGGAGTTTCCATTAATCCTCACGTTTTAGTCTTGTGTTCCTACACAAGGCGCCACTTGATGCATGTAATAGTCACACGTATGATGAGATTTTTGGACTAGAGCTCCTTTAGGTCAAATTCCTTCACAAGCCTTAAACGGGGACCTGTAAAAGAAATATTAGCACTCTAATATTCAAAATCAGTACACAATTTTAGAATCATAAAATTAAAAAAAAATTATAGTAACGAAATGACAAGCTATAATGTGAAGATGATCACGAAGTTTGTACAAGAAAGAGGTCTTGTGTGAGTAGGAAAAATATTACCCTTGATTGGGAGGTCAAACCTACTTTAATAGTTGAAGTTCCACAACAGGTGAGGATTCTCATCCCCCAGGGGATCGGGGAGATGATATTTGTGGATAGGTCTCTTCAGAATCCAATATTAGTTAGAGAGGTCCAAGAGAGTCTGACGTAGTTGGGGGAGATCAAGGGGGGATGGAATCCTACCAGTCATATCCAGATTTCCTAGGGGTGGTTGGTTAAGTGTGAGACCTCATGGGGTCCTTGTGGTATTCCACATGTGTGTCCTCATCACCTTTGCCCAAATAATCTATCGCCACTTGTGTGAGGGTCCTTTTGGGAGACAGGGTGGCGTTGGGCCCCATACCTTAAATTATCTTTAACGACATTAAATGTTTGCATGATTTGTCCATTGTGCCCTTATCATATTGGACATTGATCTTCTAAAGTTACAAACAAATGGTGATTTTAAGTCACTTTTTAAGTATATTTTTTAAGAATTTATGTAATATATTATATACACTATATATATGTGTGTAATGTACTATTAAGTCATATGTAATATACATGTATATACTACACATAACACCACCAGTCGCCGATGGCGACGATTGGGCTTGTCGCATTTAGGGTGACGGTCGACTTCGCTCTGGTAATTGCTCCTGCAGAAAGGGGGACGTCATCGAGCATTTCTGCATGGGCGACGCTCAAAATATGGGCGAACTCATCATTGCACCAGATTTCGAGTGACCATCATCGCCTAGATCCATGGGTGACAATGGTAACCCAGGCGCCGGTGTGATCATCGGTGGTGGTCGTTAACGGCAATGAGAGGAGCGGAAAAAATCGGGTTATGATTTTTTTTATTTTTAAAAATTAAGAAAAATAATTTAATTTTTTAAAATTTAAAAGTAATAAAAAGAATGTATTATTTTTTTTAAGATATAAATAGTGACAATTTAGTTTAAATATTAGTTATGTAATATGATTTTAAAATTTTGATTTATTTTTTTGGTATTTTTATATTTAATTAATATATTATAGATTGATATAATCTATGAACACATATTTAAGTTAAATAATAATTTAATTTAGTTAGTAATGTTTAATTATTATAATTTACTTTTATCTATATTAATATGGATATTTAAATTTGGAAAGTAAATTCCTAATTTCAATTTTTAAATTTTAGATTTTTTATATAATTTTTTTGGTACTTTGATATTTAATTAATATATTTTATAAATAAACATAATTTATTAAATTTGATTAAACTAAATATAATTTAAATTAATCAATCATAGATCATTTGTTAAAATATATTTAAAAAGTTTTCTTTTATATGTCAAAAATAGGGATAAAATGATATTTGTAAATTTAAAAAAAAAAAAAAAAATCCATGAATGAAGCATACTCACATAATAGTGCGATTGAAGCACTCTCCATTAGTTTCAAACGAGGAGAGAATTTTTGGTTGTATATTAAATAACAAGGTGAGGTTTTTGCCCATAAAATTGATAAAGGGGGTTTTCGTCCTATTTTACTGAAACACAAGGGGGTGTCATACAATTTATCCCAATTTTTATCATGGATTAATCTATCTCACCTTTGTCCTACCACACAAAGCAAACAAGGCTTTAATCTTTTACAGAATGAATATTCTTATTGATTTTTCAATTTAATATTACGAAAAAATTATATTTTTGGTCCCTTCAAAATACCACTAAAAAGCTTTTTGTTTCTCTCTTGTTTTATGAGTCATAGTTTTGGTCCCACAACTTATCATTTTAGAACAAAGTTAGTCCTTACTGTCAAATCTTTAAGCTAACGGAGAAATTACGTGGAGCTGAATTTAGGGTAAATTGGCTTTTCACAACCATATAAATCTTCGCTTAATGCATTTGACTCCAAAGTTTCTCTCTAGAAAACAACCTAAACCCTCCCCCTCTTAATGCAAATATTTGATTAAAAATTTTGTTGCCATTCAAAGAAATATCACTTTTATAAACATGAGTTGAAGTTATTTAAATGATTCATCAAACTCATCCAATTCAGCATATAAAAAAATTATAATAATGGATCATGCTTTTGCTCTTGGTTACACGTCCTCTTTCTTCAAGCCGAGTAAAAATCACAGTCATACTCTTGATTGAAGGTCACAGTCACTCTAGAGTTGGTTGGAATGTATTGGGATATAAAAATTTGAAGAAAATTTAAACTGATTTGAGATTTTTTGTATTGGGGGATGAGATTTTGGATGAGTTGATTTGAAAAGTGAGAGTAAATGAAATTCAACTGTTAATTTATCCTAATTTACAGCACACGTGCTCTTCACATGGGAGATTTTCATTAGTTTCTAAATGAAAATTTAACAGCAGGGACTAAATCCATTTAATGGTAAGTTAAGGGACCAAAACTGTAACTCGTGAAACAAGAAGGATCAAAAACATTTTAGTGGTATTTTGAAGGGACGGAATGTATTTTTCCCTTAATATTAATTTTCTTTTAATTATATATTTGTATGGAAAGTTTTATAAAAATGAATTTTTGTCTTTCTGTTTTTTAATTAAAAAAATTAAAATTATCTCATTAGTTAACTTATTTTTTTAGATATCTAATTAAAGAAACATTTTTCTTCAAGTACCTAAAATTGATTTAAGTTTTTTCCTCCTCAAATCAATGTTGATTTTTTTTATAGAGATAATTACGTTCCCCTTCCCGACATTCGATATAATTATATGTAAATCCTCTGTTATTTGAAAAATTAGATCTAATACCTATGAAATTTTCTTCTATTCCGTTTGTCAAAAAATCGAAAAAGAAAAACTATATTACCTGTTTGACTTATTACTAACTTATAACAGGTCAAATAAATTTTTTTATGATCAAATTACCCTCATACGTCTTCACACGTTAATCCATGTGATGAGATAGATCTTCACCATTATAATGGTAGTTCAGTTTGAAAAAATTATTTGATCTGCAATAAGTTAGTAATAAGTCAATTAAGGGTAAATATTAATTTTTATTCAATTTTTTGTTATCAGAAATTCAATGAGTTTTTAACTAATGGGCGAACTTATTTGTTTGACGCAAATATATATTGAATTTGTTACATATAATTTTTAAACTATAAAAGACTTATATGTAATTACACCATACCTCAAGGAAGGAGAGTGTAATTATCCCTTTTTAAACAAAACAAACAAAAACTAACTATTGAGCCCAAACTTGAAAATTCTTATGGGTCAAATTAGATGGACTGAAACCGAGCTGGGTATTTGTGGCCCAATACAGCGTAGGGTTTCAAGACCCTATTTATACAAATTATTTCTACCAGTCAATTCTCACCCGATTACTAAACCCTAGAGCATTCGTTGCTGTGGCTGAGCGCCTCCACTTGCAAAGAGCTGAATCAATCAACCGAAAATGGTAAAAGTTTCTCCTGAGTTTTGTTGAAAAAATTTGGTTGTAGTTGTTGTTTCGGTGATGAATTCTGTTGTTGAATTTTGTAGACGTTCAAGAGAAGGAACGGAGGGCGCAACAAGCATGGCCGCGGCCATGTCAATTTCATCCGCTGCTCCAACTGTGGAAAATGCTGCCCTAAGGTTTTTTTCTTCTTAAAATTTCGCTCACAATTCTGAATTTTTCTTCGTCTTCGATGTTATGAGTGTGGTACCGTACGCAAGCGGATTGTGGTAACGGCTCGGGCTTGAATGATTGTCGGTGGTGTGTTTACTTTTAGGGTTTTAATATCTTTTCTGGTGGGTGAAGAAGCATCCCGTCAGTTCATGTAGTCTCTTCAGTGACGGTTAATTTGTAGCTTGTAAAACTTTTACGTTATTGTTTTGATCCGATGAATGTGTTTCATTGATTTAGTAGATGCTTATAGAGAGTGTAATTGTTCGGGAAGCAAATTTCCTTTGTTCTTTGTGGGATTTAAATCTCATCTATGCAAAGGGCGACTCCACTAGGAATCTCGAGTTGGATATTTCATTGTGAATGAATAACTTATCATTATTCAGATTTGCCTTCTGATCCAATGCTGCTGGATTATTAGACTCGGTGTCCTTTTGGTTTTAAAATAATAACTGGTACTTTATAATATCCAAAAAAGTTCTTATAAGAACTTTTGATATGTTTGAAATAATCTCATCATGTTTGGACATCATTATATTCTGCTTTTATTGTGTATACACATGGAAGTTGTAATGAGTATCCCTATGCATTGTGCATCACATGGATGCACAATGTAATTTAAGTTTCTATGGTCAAAAAATGATTACTAGTCTGAATCCCCTTAAGTGCATTTATGATCTGGCCATGTAAAGCTTTCTCATAATTCCTGTGCGATTAAACTTCTGTCTAATGGTAGTTTTTATAGTTGAATTTGACAAAACAGTGGAATGGTTTATTGATAGGACAAGGCCATCAAGAGGTTTTTGGTGAGGAACATAGTTGAGCAAGCTGCTGTAAGGGATGTCCAGGAAGCCTGTGCTTTTGATAGTAAGCGTTTCTGTGTTTCCTTGAGTGATATTTATGTTTCATCAATCTTCCAATCCTATGACTTCTTGTTTAGATTATCGAGCATAGAAGGTGGATGATCTAATGTATGCTTTTGTATCAAAACAGCATATACCCTTCCTAAGCTGTACGTGAAGATGCAATACTGTGTTTCATGTGCCATTCACTCCAAAGTGGTGAGGGTTCGCTCTCGTACTGATAGGAGGATTCGTGAGCCACCACAGCGCTTCAGGCGTCCAAGGGTTAGTTTCCCTTATAATACTTCTTATTAGTTGCTTTTTTTCAGGTTTAATGTACTGTTATGTTTTCATGTGTATTTTGTGTTGTACATGAGTTGCCTTCTCTGGATGCAATTTGTTGAGAGTATATGCTTTACTTGGTATCCCTCATTCCCTTCCTCCCCCAAGTCAAACACAACCAAAGTTTTCCTTTAACAGGAATTCTAAGATTGATTGGAGTTTTGAAATGGTTGACTAATATTTTTTTTTGGCCCTTTCTCGATCAGCTGCACAAGTGTTTCTGTTTTGCTCTTTTTCAATCATCTACAAAATTATTTCTCTTCAATCAACTGTGGAAGTATTTCTATGAGTAGGTTTCAAAATCATCAGAAAAATTGTCTTTCGTGTACTTCAACCATTCTGTTTTCTAGCATTCAGTAACTTTCATATAATGGATTCACCAATTTTTTTGAACTTAATTATCCTTATTTGCATTGAATGATAGAGACATTCTATTCTTTGAAACTTTTGCGTCTTTTTTTTTTCTGAATTTGCTGTCTTTACCCTTCCCTATCTACAGGATGATCTGCCAAAGCCAGGCCAACCTCCACGTGTCGGTGGACCACCCGCTGCTGCTCGGGCTTAATTACTTAAACATCTGCTGCTAGGCTTTTCCAAAATTATGCAATTTATGAGATCATGGTTTTCACCGATTTTGTTTTTAAGTTTTGTCAAACATAGAACCATGCAAATGCAGTTTGATGTGCAACAGCTTCTTGAATTCAGTAAAACTGAGTTTCTTTTTCTGCAGTACTCTCACAAATCAGCACCGGCACATGAAATCATTAGTTGGATTACCAGTGAAAGAATGTGATCTTAAGAGTTGGCATGTATCTTTCTATTGAGTTTTCTTATGATGGTCATGCTCCCAATAAACTTTCGCTCCCTATAGCATTGAGTATACATTTAATGGATAAATTTTATATGTTCAGAAAGCTTTTAAAAAGATGTAAATTACTGAAGATAGGGAAGAACAAGAGTTGTTCAACTTTTAAGTGCAGTACATTTGAGTGCAAGCTCGAGAAATCTTGAGCTAGTTGAGCTTTAATTGAACTGGTTTGTTGGTTGGAGAGCCACTCAGTTGGTTTTGCATTTCTAGGTGGTCTATTGATTTCATTTGGCTATCAGTTTGATAGGCTTTATGATGTTTGAGAAGAATCATTATGTATGCGAAGGGAATTGGTTGTATGTGGGTGTTCATCAAACTCGCATGACCATCTCAATTGATCAATACAACCTGCAATCTGTGAGTTAAGTATGGATTGGGTTGGTTTTGAGTTAGTAAAAAAAAATTGCATTTTAACAATTGGGTTTAGTTTTATATATACAGTAATGTGTAGATTGCGTTTCATCGCAATAACAATAATAATAAAGGTAAATTATAATCATTTTTTCTGAGGTTTGTCGTAATTATGGGTTTACGTGTATATCTTACACATATATATGCATATACATGTATTGTGTGCTTCTTGTGAATGTATATAATTATCTTGATCCAAATTTACTTTTATGAATTGACATTTACTAAACTAAAAAAATGCATATTTTGCATGTAGAAAAAATATAATTTTTATAATATAAATAATAAATAAAGTGGAGAATAGTTATGGTATTTTTAACTATATCCTTTTACTTTGTAAGAAATAATATTTTTAAATTTAATTTAACATATATTTATCTCATTTTTATAATATACAATTTTATTGAGACAATAAGAATCATGTGCAGTGCCCGTGCTTCTCACTAGTATGTATATATATATAAATGAAATCAATTAGTTAATTACTTTTGGTTATTGTAATTTTTTATAATTTTTTATGCCTTTGATAAATACGAGAACTTGAAATAATACCATTTATGTTGTTGCAATTTATTTTCATAATCATCTTATTTTATTTCAAACAGTATTTGTTTAATATTTATATATTATTATTATCAGCTTTATTTATAATTTAATTTGAAATTATGACTTTTTTCACAATCTTAAAAAAAGGGCAAGTTTTTTATAATTATTTGTATTCTTATATAATAAATATATAACCATGTATATTTTACATATTGTAATTGATATATGAACATATTTTTATATTTTTGCTATCCATCACTACAGAAAAATACATTTATTTTTACAAATAATTATAAAAAACACACCAGTTGTCATAAAATACTAATATGATTGTACAAGTGATTGACTCTATACTAAAAACCGCCCCAACCAGCCCCAATCCAATTAGACTACAAAGTACAGTTTTGATGATTGTCAATTTGGAGTAAACTTTTCAATAATCACAAATATTGAGTTGGGCCAAAAAATCATCTAAATATGCAATAATTTAATAACATACACAGTTATAGTCTTTAAGTAACAAAATGCAATAAATTTTTGAATAGTTAAAATTGAATATATAACAGTACCAAAAGATGACTAACTATCATTCATTTATAACTACTTTATATTCAATTGCTATATTTAAAAGTAATATTTTATTACAGTTGCACTCTTTTTAATTTATATATATTACATTTAATCCCTTTATAGATATAAATATATTATAGCATAATATTTTATGAGGGATAAAATAAAAAATTTATGTATGTTTTGAACGACGTCAACATTTTCTGTTCAAGTATAATGGAAAGGGTTAGTGTAAATGATGAATTTTTAAAGGGAATATAACTGTAATTTTAAAACTTTTTTAAAAAGTAATTTTTTATTCTTTAAAGAGGTCTAAATGCAACTAATTCTTTTTTCTTTAATCAATTATTTATATTAATATAAAAAGACATTCACAAATTCTGATTAATGACATCGCAACACTAATTTGTTGTGAAATCAAAAATTTCCTTCACGACAAAATAATTAATTTATTTAACATTTCAAAATTTACATTTATTGATAATTTTTTTCTTTCTTTTTATTAATGTAATGTATTGATTTATATATTTTATTTTTATTTATAAAATATTTTAAAATATAAAAAAATATTTATTATATACACATAAAAACAGCGTGACACAAGTACTAGTAATTGATTTTACAATTTTTGGGAAAAGTGGATAAATTGGAGATTTAATTTAAAAGAAAAATAGTATGAGTTGAAGAGAGTGGTCCAAGTCCAAGACAAAGAGGCAAAGTCAGATTGCTTCTCTCCATTTTCTTCCTGCTCCCTCCCAAAAAGAAAGCTTTCTCCTCTCCATTTTGTTCTAAGAAAAAAACAAGACAGCTCCTAAATTTTACAGACACACAATGGATCAAAATCATATTCAGACATCATATGATCACCAACACACAAAACCCAGCTGAGACACTCTGATTTTTTCAGCTGCATTTCTTCGACAATCCGGAGCAAGTAAGGTATGTTATTCTCTCTATTCTCGTGTATGCCTGAAAATTGAAACCTTTACTTTCTCTTTCTAAAATGGTGAAGTTTTTCGTGATTTTTCACCGGTTTTTCGCTGCTAATGAGAATGATCTGTGTTTTATATGTGGGGTTTGTTCGATGTAGCCTTCGTTGTCTTACTTGAGACATGCATGCAAAATCAGTTCTTGGAAGAGTTTTTTGTGTGTTCAGTACAGAATAACTGTTGCATGTACGAGTTTAAGGTTGCTTATAGATTCCTGTGTCTTGTCTTTAAGGTGGGTATAAGAGGCCAAAATTGAAATTTTAGCAGTGGTAAGATGGGAAAGAGTTCAGACGAGGACATTGTCTTAGTAGAAACCCCGGCGCGGGGGGAGTCATCTCGCGACTTTTCACAGAGTAAGATTTTCTTATTCGTAGAGGAATTTCTCCTATTTTATGTAAACTTTAAGCAGTATGCAATCATAAATTGACTCAGAGGATGCTAATATGACCTTTTTGAGTGTATATTATTGACGTCTTCTGCCATTTAATTTGTTTCTGCAGAGTACAGAAGAAGACGGGGGAAATGCAAGCAAGAGCCAAAAGATTCCATGAACAATGATGGTTAGTCACTGAAATTTCAGCTTAAAATGTTATTTCACTTATTGGAAATGGATCCAGAATTTCTTGTCTCCTTATAAATTTTAATTAAAGAAAAACAAAACTTCACCAGCAGGAGCCCACTTGGCAGAAGTAGGCAGCATTCTTGGGTTCCCTGATGATGAAAACAAAGATGAAATTTCGTGCTTGGGGAGTGAAAAAGGTGATACTAACATTTTCACAGACATAAAAACCCCAGAGGGCCCTGTTTTTGGAAAAAGAAGCAGAGAAAATGACGTAGGAATTGACAAGAAGCTGATCGTGAGACGCGGAACTGGGAATCTGGTACCTAAAGTAGATTTTTGTGTCCAACCAGACGATATTCTGGGACCCAGGACTCCGGACGCTGTAACTACAAAGCATCCTAAACGTCAAACTGAGCAACCTGAAGATGTGCTTCAAGTACGACGCGTCTCTGGCAAATCGTCCAATCTGGAAACTGAACAATTTACTTATGAATGTAAAGAACCTGACAAGAAATCCTGTCGGAGATCACTAAGTCTTGAGATGGAAATGTTTAAAAGAAAGGGACAGAGTGATTTGATGATTGATGAAGATTGTGACGACGTCTGCCATAACATTGATGACAAATCAGCATCTGACATTTCTGTTTGGTCGAGTGAAGGGCAGGATCATGCTGTAAAAATAACTGAGAATGTTCATGGTAGGGAAAAACTTGGCTGCTTGCAGGATGTCCTTGTTTATCACAGGAGGAAAAGCCAGGATGTCCTCGTTTATGGTAGGAAACAGGTCAGAAAGGAGCTTCTTGTTTATCAAAGGAGGAAGAAACAGGCGGTCCGAAAGGAGCTTCTTGTTTATCAAAGGAGGAGGAGACAGGTCGGAAAGCACGTTGAGAATACCAACATGAGCAAAGAAAAGAAACTAGTTTGCTGCAGTCCATCAACACGAATATGCAAAGGTGTATAATGTTGCTTCTTGAAGTTCCATTAAGTAATAGTGACATGGAATTTGTTTGCCCTTAATGTGATTATTAGTCAAGTCTATATAATTTTAACTTGTATCATGATTGTTATTTCTACTTCCTACATGGTGCAGGGCCTAAGAAAAGGGTTCTGAAAGAGATGCCCAGACCAGTTCTTATGATTTCAAAGCATCCAAGAAGTAGAAAACAGATTAAGAAATCTCTAGAGCGCAGCAAAAGTAAAAAAGGTTTAGTTCGTCTTAGGCCCAAAATGCAATCAATACCGAAAGTCGATCTTGATGAAAAGACAGTGAGAGAATGGAAAATATTGATGTATAATCAAGATTCTAAAGAGCTTGAAGAAGATGATGAATGGGAAAGAGAAAGATGGGAGAAGGAGAGGAAATTGTTTTTCGATCAAGTAAAATCATTCATTTCCAACATGCAATTTATACAAGGTACTTCTTGTGCAGTGTTACTTCATGTTGTTTTAGTTTATTCTATCTCTAGTCAGTTTGCGATTATGCACTTGAGAAATATGTATTCTTCTGAGACAATTAACTCTAGTCAGTTTGCGATTATGCACTTGAGAAATATGTATTACTTCTGAGACAATTAACACCATAGGATAAAATGATGAATATCGCAGGTGAAATGCATTTTTCCCACTGGAAAGGTTCCGTGATCGATTCTATAGTGGGGGCGTACCTCACGCAAAATGTGAGCGACACTCTTTCAAGGTAAGTTCAAAACCAAGATTAGTGTTGCAAAATCTTTCCATTTTTCTTGACTCTATACTTTTCGTTGCAGCTCTGCCTTCATATCGCTTGCTGCCAAGTATCCAGTTGGGGCAACTAGAGTAAATTCTCGCAGCAAGAGTGTTCAAAAACGGAAGTCTAAAGACATATGTTTCAAGACTGATACAAATTCAGAAAGAAAAAGGATGAAGAAGGAACATAATGTAATCGACTGGAATGCTTTGCGGAAAAATTGTCCCGAAGACGACAGGGGAAAATACGGTACATTGGATGCTTTAGATTGGGATGCTGTTAGGATGGCAGAAGTTGACGACATTGCTGAAGCCATCAAGAAAAGAGGAATGAACAATAATTTGGCTGCAAGAATAAAGGTTTCCTTTTAAACAAAATTTGGCAGAATATGAGCAAAAAATTGTAAGGCATAATACAACTGATTATGATATTTGTCTTGCAGAATTGCCTCAACACTTTGGAAAGGGATCTTGGAAGCATTGATTTGGAATGGATACGTGATGTTCCACCTCATAAAGCAAAGTAATTGCTTCTCATTACATATGTTCTAATACAGATGCAGCACACTCTGTAAATATAAGTATTCAATTCTTTACGATTTTTGTATGTGGTGGTAGAGAATACCTCTTGAGCATACGTGGGCTAGGACTCAAAAGTGTGGAGTGCATCCGTTTGTTGACGCTTCTACATCAAGCATTCCCAGTAAGATTTTATATTTTATGCTGACCTCCCTCTTTTGTTAAATAAGGAAAGTAACATTTTCCTTGATCAGATTGACACGAATGCTGGGCGAGTGGCTGTACGTCTCGGTTGGGTTCCTCTTCAACCACTTCCAGAAGGACAAGAATTCCACCTCTTGAAAGAGTGAGAACTATCTTCTGAAAGTACCATCAATTTGAAAATTTTACGTGACTCCAACTCGCAATACTACTGATTTAGGTACCCAAAAGTGAACTCCATACAAATGTATCTTTGGCCACGACTATCCAAACTTTATCATCCAATGCTGTAAGAAATTGCAACTCAACACGCAATCTTTAAAATTATCTTTTGTTTGTATGTATTTAAATAGATTTTTATCAATCATGATTTGTTGTTCTAAGGTGCATTTTGTGGTTCAGGTATGAACTACATTGCCAGATGATCACTATTGGGAAGGTATAAGCAATAAGTTCAATAATTTTGAGTTGTCAAAATACCTAGGAGGAATCGTGTTGTAAATTTTATGCAGGTATTTTGTACTAAGAGAAACCCAAATTGCAACGCATGCCCCATGAGAGCAGAGTGCAAGCACTATGCAAGTTTTCTAGCAAGGTTTGCCCCGTTCTGCTGAACACTGTTTAAAACAATGCTATTCAGTAGAATGGAGTGTAAAGATTATGTCCTTATCAATTTAGTAAAGTGAGCAAAATTATCGTGCATTTGCTCAAAAATGCACAAATTTGATCTGTCTTACATCCATAATTCTAAAATGATAGACACAAATTCACTTTATTGAATGCAATGGATGCAGCACTCAGCCTTCCCTCCCAGATATACAGGAGAAAGACGACGCCAATTTAAGTGATCCCATGGCATTAGCTGAAAGCCATATGGTAATAGTTCCCCTTCTTGAAGCCAACTGCAAAACATCATAATGTGTCCCTTTCAGAATGACAATGTTTTTCTCCTAAGTGTGTGCAGATGATTGAAGTTTCAGACTGGGATGCAAAGGAGCCCGTTGAACGGGATATCGAGGATTTTGGACTGGATGAAATTCCTGAAATTATAATTGATGATAGGAAGTTGAAGGAAAACATACAAAAGTTCATCAATAAGAGGAATATCCCACTTCAAGAAGCTGAAATGTCCAACACTCTCAGGGTTCTGACCTCAGAATCTGGATCTATCCATGTGACTAAATTGAAGAATTTAAGCTATTTAAGGACACAGCATCAAGTGTAAGTATATATGCTCAATTCTTCTTTTGTGACTAAAAGAAACTCAGCTGTTAACTTCTGATGTTTATTTGCTTACTTTGATAATTAATTGCAGCTATGTGCTTCCGGACTCGCACTATGTTTTGGCAGGGGTAGTTGCTTCACACCTGAGACACTAAATTTACTTGGCATGATCCTTGAGAACATTTCTAACCACAAGTCTTTGATACTGCAGCTAGAGGAAAGAGAACCCAGGGACTCGTGTCCGTATCTACTAGCCATATGGACTCCAGGTAACACTATCACAGTCCAGTCCTGGCTTATTGTTGAAATACTGTAAGTTCTGGTCTTGGTATTGCTACTGTCCTATTGTCATTTACTGTGTAATTCAGAAAATGTCAACAAGAATGAGTATATATCTCAAGAAGACACAGTTTATGGAACACTTCTGGTCAGAAAATCTTTGATTTTACTTTTGTTCCTTGTTACAGGAAAAAATCGGTAAATTCATAAATTGAGATATGAAACTATGTTCAGGTACCAAGCCGAACAGCAATGAGGGGAATATTTCCACTTAATGGAACATATTTTCAAGCTAATGAGGTGACTCTTGCTTTGTCTGATGCTGTTATTAGATAATGGTTAAACCAAAGAGATTCAGCTTAAGCTTATGCATCTGTTTACGTGCTGACAGTTGTCCTTATGAAAAGGTCTTTGCTGATGATGAATCTAGTGAAATTCCAATAAAAGTTCCGAGGGAATCAATATGGCACCTTCCATGCACGATTCTATATTGCGGAAGCAACATATCAACAATATGCAGAGGTGAAAACTGAATTCCGTTTAAAATGAGATTAAATTTAATTTGTAGATGGTCCAAAGTTGGTTTACAGAAAATCTCTTTTCTTTCTCTAAATGTAGGTATGAAAACTCATGAAGTTCAGAATTGCTTCCGGAGAGGTATGTACATTGTATATGACGTCTCCAAGAATTACTTAGTTCATAAACAAAAAAATGATTTGATTGTAAAGTAAATGATATTGAAACATGTAACTGGTCTTTACAAACCTGTCTTCTTATATTACCCTTTGTTTCCATATATGTGTTATTAATAAGTTACGATTATGAATTTGCCAATAATTCAAGAGCATAATTAAAATCTTACCTAGTCGTGAAACTCTGTATCTTACAAAAAACCCAGGATTTGTGTGTTTCCGAGGGTTCAACAGGAAAACAAGAGAAGCGAAACCACTCTCACAAAGATTCCATCTCGCGATGGGTAAGGCCGAAAAACCAAGGGGGCCGAAGAAGAACGGTAAAGTAACAGAAACTCAGAGGAATATAATGTTTGGTTATTGAGAAACTACATGCATGGCATCTATCTTTTTTTTTAGAAGTGCATAGTTTTCATGTGTATTTTGTGTTGTACAATAGTTGCCTTCTTGGACACAATTTGTGGAAAATATATGCTTTACTTCATATCGAGATCACGTTTGTGGTATAGATGGAAAATAATATCTCTGCTGTTCTGTATGAGCTGGTCTTGATGTCTTGGAATTTTTTGTGGATCTCGAGATGGAGAGTTCATTGTGAATGAATAAATTATCATGACTCAGAATTGCCCTTTGATTTCCAATGCTGCTGGATTATACTAGACTGGGTGTCCTTTTGGTTTTAAATCATATTTGGTACCTTGCAATATCCAAAAAAGTTCTTATAAGAGCTTGTTAGATGTTTGAAATAATCTTATAATGTTTAGACGTCCTTACTATTCTGCTTTTGTTGTATACATGAAAGTTCTAATGATTACCGTAGATGCACGATGTAATTCAAGTTTCTATGGTCAAAAAATGATTTCCCAGTATAAGTCCAAATTCCCTTAAATGCATTGAGGATCTGGCCATGTAAAGCTTTCTCATAATTCCTGTCCTGTGGGATTAATTTCAGTCTAATGGTAATTGTTATAGTTGAATTTGATAAAACATTGGAATGGTTTATTGATAGGACAAGGCAATCAAGAGGTTTTTGGTGAGGAACATAGTTGAGCAAGCTGCCGTAAAGGATGTCCAGGAAGCCTGTGCTTTTGATAGTACGCATTTCTGTGTTTTTGGTGAGGAACATAGTTGAGCAGGCAGCTGTCCAGGTTTCCAGGAAGCCTGTGCTTTTGATAGTAGGCATTTCTGTGTTTTTGGTGAGGAACATAGTCGAGCAAGCTGCTGCAAGGGATGTCCAGGAATCCTGTGCTTTTGATAGAAAGCATTTCTGTGTCCTCGAGTGATATTTACGTTTCATCAATCTTCCGATCCTATTATTTCTTGTTTAGAATATATCGAGAAAGAATAGAAGGTGGATGATCTAACGTATGCTTTTGTATCCAAACAGCACATACCCTTCCTAAGCTGTACATGAAAAGATGCAATACCGTGTTTCATGTACCCTTCACTCCAAAGTGGCAAAGGTTCGCTCTCGTACTGATAGGAGGATTTATGAGCCACCACAGCGCTTCAGGCGTCCAAGGGTTAGTTTCCCTGGTATGTTGTTCATGTGTACTTTGTATTGTACACGAGTTGCCTTCTCCGGACTCACTTTGTTGAGAGTATATGCTTTACTTGGTATCCATCATTCCCTCCCTCCCCTCCCTCAACGCACTCTCCAAAGGCAAACACAATCATAGTTTTCCTTTACCAAGAATCCTAAGATATTCTCGAAATGGTTGACTAGGACAGCAAATTGCTTCATTTTAAAAAACACAGGGAACCAAATTGCTATATTTTAAAAAACACAGGGGTTAAATTGCTCTTTTTTTTTTGGCTGATCTACAATATCATAAAGGGATTACTTGCATTTTCCCCGTTTCTATTTCGTTCTTTTTCAATCAACTGCACAAGCATTTCTATGAGTAGGTTTCAATCTCCTCAAGTACCAGAAAAGTTGGTTCTTGTCTACTTAATGGACTCACCATTTTCCCCATGTACAGGATGATCTGCCAAAGCCAGGCCACCTCCATGTGAGATGACTCCCACCAACAACTTCCTTTTATTTTGTAGAATATATAAAAGTCTATCTTTTGTTGGCCATCATTATCAATTTTCACCCTTGGTTATAGAAAATCTCGTCACAATCCTCCTTTTTTTACTTATTTTTTGTTTTGTAAATGAGAAACAAACATGAAACTTCACGGACGCATTAGGGGGAATCGTGTTTGTACTTTGTGCGTCGATCAAAATTCTTATAATTAACCTATTGGTATAAAAAATTAAAATGTAATCGACTGAGTATCGATATACAAGTCAGAATGTACGTTAAATTCCATTATCTTAAAAGGAATTAAACCTCATATTGTGGGTACCAACTCTCGACCTTAAATCAGTATGATGACCGACGGTTCCTCATTTACCAATATCAATATCTATACTATACATAGTTGAAGAGGGTGGTTTCGGTGTCTAATTTTTTATTTTTTTTTTGTTTGGTACGTCATTTTTGTTTTATTTTAAAATTTATTTATTTATTTGTTTTTCTACTTTACATATTCAAGTAATTACTTTTTTCCTCTTTTATCCCTCATCCATGTTTTTCGATTCTTTACATATGAATTTTCTTTTATCCATTTATTTCCTCTATTTTATTTTATTCAATTGCATTTAATAATAAATTATTAGTTTAATAAAAATATTACTTATTTGCACATGCATGGAGTGTGCGTCTCTTACTAGTTATATATTAAGGGAGAGTATTTTTTAGTGTCTGTTTTATTTTGGTATGTTATTTTTTTTCCATCCACTAACTTTCACATTTTTTCATTATCTACAAGTAGTAAAATCTATTTTTTTTAAAGTAGTTATTTCTTTTTAGTTAATATTTTTTTCTCTATCTCTTACTCCAAATATTCTCTTTAAAAATTATTTATTTCTTTATCATATTTTTTTTCATATTATCATTTTTTCTATAATAAAAAAAATCAGTAAATAATATTTAATTATTTTAAATTTTTTGTACACATGTATCTAATATGCCACATACAATTAGTATACAGTCGTCACATATGCTATTATTTATACATATGTTGCATACAATTAGTATACAATCAAGTGTCACATATGCTATTATTTATACATATGTTAGTATACATTGTTCGAGTCGAGTTTGAGTCGAGCTCTTGTCGACTCGGCTCGTGGGCTTGGCTCATTTTGTCAAGGCCCTTTTTTATAAACAAGGGCTACAATTTTTAGCTTGTAACTCACTTTTATTGGGCTTAAATACTATACGCGTTTCGTGTTTCAATGGATCAGTCTTGTAATAGGCCACATTTTTTGTTTTAGCCAATCCAAAACAATTACTTTGCATTCCATTTTGGAGTAATCAATTTTAAATAATCACAAAGCCCAAAATTTATATTGACTTGCTTTGATATTATTCATGACAGAAATTTATGAAGTCCAAATTAAATATAAACTTTAATTTGAAACCAACTTTTGATCGATTTGTTTTGGGTTTTTTCATACCAAATATATATATATATATATATATATATATATATATATGTCAATAACTTAACTTTATACCAAATAAATTATTAGTATTAATTTATAAAATAAGTAAAAAGCGGATAAAAGATAAATTGGGCAATATTTAGGAAGGAAAATACTTCTCCAACAAGCTTTATTGATTAAAAAGCATTTTGCTCTGATGTGTTAAAAAGATACTATTTTTTCTTAACATTTGCACTTATCTTTTATTATTAATAATTATTTTTCTCCAAAAAATAATAAATTTTATTTCAATTAGTATATTTGATTTTTTCTTTTTACAAATAGTTGTAATTTATATTATTAAAATATGAATACTAATAGAAAAATTGAATGTTCAATTCAATAATGCTTCCACTAAATAATATAATTGTTCATTCATATACAACAAATAATTAAATTTACATGATTGCCCAAAAAATATTTTTTATTTTTTTTAAAAATTCATTATAACAACTTAATTTATATTTTTCTACGATATAGGAATAATATCAGAATAATATAAAAAATAAAATATAAATATTCAGAAATATTAAATATATGAAATTAAAAACTTTATTAGTATTAAATTACTCAAATTATTTAAAAGCTCTAACGTTAAATTTAGATGAGCAATTTTGAACAAAATAAATTGAAAAGGATAAACTTGAAATAATGTTCTTATAATAAGACTAAAATCGTGAAAAAGAAAATTGAATTTATTTAAAAAGAACCAAAATATAATACTTTTAACCTATACACTAAAACTACTTTTATAACATTGTCAAAAGTAAAAACTAAAATCCCAAAAAAAAAGAAAAAAGAAAAAAGGATAAATGTTATATTTAGTTCCTTAAATTTTCATTTAGAATCATTTTAGTCCCTCAAGTTTATTTTTTTATTTTAGCATCCTTAAATTTTAATTTTATTTCTGATTAGTCCCTCAAACCATTGTTTGGCAAAAAATGGCCTGAAAATAGATTTTTTTTACGGAAAAATGGTCAGTTTAAGTTTTATTTTCACTTTAGTGTCCACGTGTTGGAATTATCCTCACATAATAAAAATTTCCATGTTCTTCACTCAACTCATTAATTTATTGAACTTTTGTGATATAGTTTGGGCGGTTTCTTATTTGTTGACACTAAGTTTCGTATAAATAAGTTTGCAATATTATATATAACAAAATTGTCATTAAAATATGATATATATATATATATATATATTATATATATATATCATTATAAAATTTAGAATTTACAAACATCATTAAATTAACATGTTGAGTGAAGAACATGGAAAGTTTTATTATGTGATGATAATTCCAACATGTGGACACTAAGAAGGGACCAATTTGAACTTTTTACAAACTTAAGGGACTAATGAGAAAATAAAATTTGAATTGACCATTTTGCCCTCTAAAAAATCTATTTTCCCGCCATTTTTCGCTGGAAAATTATTTGAGGGATCAATCTAAAAAAAAAAAATAAACTTTGAGGATGCTAAAGTTAAAAATGAACTTTAGGACTAAAATAATTATAAACGAAAACTTAGGGTTCGTTTGGTTCAAGTGATTGGAAAAGGGAAGTGGAATGGGGAGGGGGAGGGAAAGATTGATAGTTTTCCTTCAAGTTGTTTGGTGTGATTGGAAGGGGGGTAAATCTCAAATATTTTCCCTTGTTTGGTACGAAGAAAAAGATTAAGAAAAAAGACTAATTTTTATTATTTTACTGAATTACTCTTCTCTTCACTTTGTATCAGAAAATAAATAAATTAATCTTATATAAATATAATTTTAGTATATCAAAAATTTAAAAATCTTATTAATAAAATATTTATCAAATAAGAATAAGAATATTTTTTATTAAAAATATTTATCAAAATAAGTATTGTTCATTTATTCTAAACTATTTAATTTAAATAAATAAAATTACTAACAAGATTGTTTACCTGATTGTTGACTTTGATGCAGTAGTTTTTCAGCGATTTTGTTATTTTTCCTTTGTCAACTGTGTACGGTATTATTAGCGAGAAGAAGAGAAGAATTAGAGAGAAATTATATATATATATATATATATATATATATATATATATATATATATATATATATAGGTAATAGAGTAAATAAAAATAAAAATTATAATTTTTTATTTTTTCGACCTTATACTTCCACAGTTCCCCCTAATTTTGGACGGAAAAAAAATTGAACTCTAGAGAAGTTTCATATACATCGAGTTTTACTTCACATTCATTTTTTCCTTCTAACCAAACGTAATATTATATCTTTATACAATCTTTTTTGCTTTTACTTTTCTTATTCCTCTATTTTTCATCCCAATCAAACACATTCTTAACGAATTAAATATATCATTTACTCAAAAGGAAATTAAAATTGAAAAACAAATTTTCAAAACACTTGCCAATTGCAATACACCAAACTATACTCAAATTGAAATACTAAAAAGCGGTTCGCACACCTCCAAAAGTGGGATGCGTCGGCGGTTCTCTGCCTTATTCAGAGGAGAAGGGCCGGTGATTGGTGAATGATACATTTATCGATGCGCCTGGACAAAGTATGAGCAAGTGTTGAAGTGAAGTTCATAGTTCATACACATCCTTTCACATTGTTCTTATCGAAATACATCTATTTAATTAATGGAAAAATACAATAAAGTGTCGTGTAATATTATAAATGAGCAAATTATCTTTTTATAAAAAAATAAATAATAATTTACCTCATCGTATTTTTTAAAATACAACAATTTAGCTCCCTATATTTTTTAAAATGAAGCAATTTACCTCCTTAGTTAGGGAGATAAATTGCTTCATTTTAAAAAACAAAGGGGAGTAAATTACTGCTGTTTTTTTTCCTCATAAGGGGATAATTTGCTCATTTTTAATATCACATGAAGGTAAATTGCTATTCACCATTTAATTAATACCACAGTTAGATGTCTGATTGTGTCTTGTCCCCGGACTTTTTAAACAAAATGGCTTTCTATCTTTTTTAAATTAAAATGAATTATAATAAAATTTGACATAATTATAAATACTCTTCTTTGTTTGAAAAATTATCAATACCTCAATCATATTTGATGAAATAATATAATTTTTAGAAGGAGGTTTGGAAACGTCCACCCTGATCTTTTTTTTTTTTTTTTAAATTAAAAAATTATTAAAACATTTTGACAAAGTGAAATCTGCTTCTAGTCCATACAAAATATTAAGAGTTTGTTTGGTTGGGGGGAAAAATGGATGTAAAAGAAAAAATTGGTGTTTGGTCGATGAGAATAGATTGAGGGGGAGTAAAATTGGTTGTATATGAAACCCCTTCGAAATCTAATTTTATCTCTATTCAAAATTGGGCGAAAAAATGAACATATAAGGTGAAAAGGACAATAAAAAAAAATACATACTTTTTTTATTTTCTTATTACTCATATATAATTTTTCCACTTTTTTTTTTTCTTCTTGCTGATAATACCATGATATATTTTTTTTATAAATATTTAGTATAATATTAACTTGTTTATTTTCTAATATAAAATAAAGAGAAAAGATTAATTAGTAAAATCATAAAAATTAGTCTTTTCCTTCTCAATATATTTTTCTCGTACTAAACAAGGAGAAGTATTTGAGATTTACTCCCCTTCTAATCATACCAAACAATTTAAAGAAAAACTATTATTATTTTCATTCCCCTAGCCTTTTCACTCCCCTCCCTATTTCACTTTCATTTTCATCTTACTTGAACCAAACGAATCCTATTTTTTTTTTTTAAATAAGTAATATTATTTCATAGTCCATAAGGATATTTTGCCCAATCCACTATATAAAATGAATGACAATCTACAGAAGCTACACTAACAGAATTGGCTAGTTGTTTAACCGACGTTAAAATCACAAAATATTAATAATTTTTTAAATAATAAAAAGAATATTATCTTTATATCAAATTCAACGAGAGCTCGTTGTAATTTTCTTATTTTATAATTAACAAAAAAGAACTAAGGAAAAGACAGAACACTTCAGCCATCATAGCATGTTAGTAGTGAAAATGACATCCGAAATAAAAATCAATGCACTATACTCTTTTAGTCAGTTTTCATATTTTAATCTAAATATTGTTTAATTATTTTTCTATATTGCTGAAAGGAAGAATAGAATAAGCTGGGCTACCGCTCTAGCTGCTAGCGGCTGAAGACCCGGCTATAAGCCAAGAGAGTTACTCGAGCCGATCATTCCGACCAGAGGAAGGAATGGAGTAAGGCTCTACCTATCCTATCCTAGTACCGTATAAAAAGAGAAATCCCTCCACACTCACAAATAAAAAATTAATAACATCACTATACTATTTTTTTGTGAAGTAAAAAAATATCATTCATTATAAATAACTAACTTATTCAAGTTTTTAAAATTTATATTAGTTGATAAATTATTTTTTATTTCTTTCTTTCTCTTTAATAATATAATGTACTGATTTATATATGTTACTCTTATTTATAATATATTATAAGAATTTACTGTTTACACATGTCCCTTTTTGTTACGTTAGAAATTTGGACGAAAAATGCTGGCATTAGCAAAAATATTACATAAAAATTTTAATTACCCTTCATTCAAAATTCCCATGTAATATTTTTTTACTGATAAGAGAAAAAATGTATTGATGTTAACACTCCATATATATAATATATATATATATATATATATATATATTATATATTATATTTATCATTTTATAAGTACAAAGATATACATAAGAATGCAAAATGAGGGACAAACACACGAGCATTTTTCGTCCAAACCCAATATAAGGGTGCCAGGTATAAATGTAGAATTTTCAAAGGGGATGTAAGTGTAATTTTAAATTTTTTTTTGAGAAAAAGTGTAATTTCACATTTTTAGAGGGGGTCTAAGTATAACTAACTCTATTACAAATATTCTATTGTTTAACAAAAATACAAATACTCATGTAAAATTAATGGCCATTTAACAAATCCCCTCATGACAGTCTATAGTAAAAGGTATTTGTTAAACAACCATTAATTTAATAAAAGTATTTATAATTTTTTAAATAATAAAAATATTTAAGAATAATTACATTTACACCCTTTGATTTATGGTCTGTTCACACAAATCACCCTATATTTTAGATAATTTACACATACACATACACACAAAATGTGATTATCATTTACACAAAAGGGTGAATAGCAATTTATCCTCCCGTGATATTGAAAATGGGCAAATTACCCCCTTATAAAAAAATAAATAGCAATTTATCCCCTTGTGTTTTAAAAAATAAAGCAATTACCTCCCTGCCTAAGGAGATAAATTGCTTCAATTTTAAAAACATAGGGAGGTAAATTGCTATATTTTAAAAAATATAGGGGTGTGAATTGCTATTTTATGTTTCACATGGGGGTTTTTTGTCTATTTTTCATAACACAGGTAGGTAGATTGCAATTTACCTTTTACACAAATCCTATGCTTTTTTTAAAAACTAGTTGCCATGGCACATCGTCCCTACGTGTATATAATAAATAATATTTTATACTTTAAAATATATTATGGATAAGAAAATATATATACAAACTAATACATCATATTCTAAAAAGAAAAAGAAAGAAAGAAAGCATCAAAAAAAAAAAAAAAAAAAAAAAAAAGAAAGAAAGAAAACCAACTTAGGGGTATTATTGGTATAACATAAAATTGGTGTTGTGGTGTCATAACCACCATTTATGAGAGAAAAAATATCTTTTTTTTTACTAGCTGTTATGGCACGCCGTTCCTGCGTGCAAATAATAAATAATTTTTTATATTTTAAAATATATTATAATAAGAGCAAAATAAACAAATCAATACATGATACTAAAAAAAAAAAAAGCACAGAAAGCTAATTTATTAGTTAATAAATAATTTGAAAAGTGAATGAGTTAGCTATCTTATTAGTAAAGGGCATTTTTTACTTTACAAGAAATTGGTGCGGCGGTGTCACTAACCCCCGTTTATAGATATGGGGGCCTTTTTCTTTGTATATTAGTATAGATTACACACAAGCATACTAAATATGTTAGTATCATTACACAAACTATCTCTATTTTTTTACTGTCATGAGTAGTTTTTATAATTATGCAAAAGATAGAAATAATTATATAAATAAACCATAAATTAGGAATATAAATGTAATTGTTACTAATATTTATAAAAATAATAAATCATAAAGAGGCCTCTATGTTTGCAGGGAACATGTGAGTAAGATATGGTCCTGGGAATGTGACACGAACTCCATTATGGATGGCAATGGGGCGGGTCTGGTATGGGTCCGCCCAGACCCGAGACCCGCCCCATTAAATTTCAGCAGGATTCATAACCCGCCCCCGCCCCGCCACCCCCCGCCACCCCGCCCCTCCAACCCGCCCCACCACCCCGCCCCGCCACCCCGGCCCTCCAACCCGCCCGCCACCCTGACCCGCCAACCTCCCCAACCAGACCCACCACGACAAATTATAGATTTTTTTGCACTCTTTTTTCGATTTCTTAAACACAAGAAATTAAAATTTTTCATGATTCCATGCAAATAAAGATATAAATTCCATTATAATAAAACATAACCTATCAATAAAATTCTCAATGACAAATATGAAATTCCAAGGGATACAAACATACAAACAACAAGCAAAATTCATGTAGATGACATAAAAAATAAAAGTTGAAATATGTAAATCAATATATTAAATTTAAAAAAAGAAAGAAAGAAAAGAAAAGAAACTGATTTATCAGTTAAAATAAAATTTAATAGTTTAAATAAGTTAGTTATATTATTAGTTCAATTGCATCTTTTTTCTATATAGTTTAGACATAAATATAAAAGATATAAATACAGATAGATAGAATAGATAATAAAAAGGCTAATTTTGGATTTCAAAAAATGATGCGGCGGTGTCACGATAACTTTCAATTGTGAGTGTATAAGGAATTTCTTTTTTATATTAGTATAGATATAGATAAAAAAGAAGAAACTAATTTATTAATTAAATATAATTTGAAGAGTTGAATAAGTTAGTTATCTTATTAGTTGAAGGGTATTTTTGACTTTATAAAAAATTGGTGCGACGGTGTCATTAACCGCCATTTGTAAGTGTTGAACCTCTTTTCTTTTTATATTAGTATAGATAAATTAAAATATTTTTTATTATTTTTTTGTATATAATGAGATCAACAACTTTTAAAAAATAACTTATATTTATTTTTTAATTAATATTAATAACTATTAAATATTTTAATACCTTAATATAGTTACAAACTTTAAAATGAATTGGATAAGACAAAAAAATACGTTCATGTTACATGTAAATTATTAAATTTCTTATCAACTATTTTTTTCTATTTTTGGTATTTTTGTACAATTGGGTACATACAAAAATTATTTAGGATTCATATATATATATATATATTACTATAAATTTTTTATTTATAATATATTATATATTAATAATATTTAATAAAAATGGCGGGTCTGGGGCGGGTCGGGGCGGGGCGGGGGGCGGGGCGGGGCGGGAATGGGGCGGGTCGGGGCGGGTCCGAGACAGGACCCGCAACCCGCCCCGGACCCGGCCGGGGCTAAAAAAATTGGCCCCGGACCCGGAAAATTCCGTCCCAGACCCGCCCCATGCGGGGCGGGTCCGGGGCGAATTTTTCGGGTCCGGGTTGAAATTGCCATCCCTAAACTCCATGCGCTCTGCCACTCTATCTATACAAATTCTCGAAAGAGACACACACTATACATACGGGACTGGTCAAAATACAGATCGATTGGGGACAGATATGACACCGGGTTTAATGATATTTGTCTTTGCTGTACATGAGCACATGCCCACGTAATAATTCCATTTTTCGTTTCATAAATTAAAAGTTTATATAACTTTTTAAGGAGAAATGGAATTTAGCCCTTATGATATTGTAAAAGAGTAAATTATCGACTTCTGAAAAATAAAATAATAATTTATCTTCTTTGTTTTTCAAAATCTAGCAATTTATCTCCCTATATTTTCAAAATTGAAGTAATTTACTTCCTTGACCAGGGAGGTAAATTGATTTATTTTGAAAAATAGGGGGTAAATTACTATTTATTTTTTATAAAATATAATTTGCTCATTTTTAATATCATAGGAGATAAATTGCTATTCATCCTAATTTTTTATCCTATTATTTATGTAATCTCAAAAATAAACCAATACTTTTTAAAATTTTAAAGTTTATTGTATAGGAGATAAATTATTATTTATTTTTAGGGTAAATTACAACCACCTCCCTTAAGATTTATCATAATTACAAATACCCCCTCATTATTTAAAAAATTACAAATACCCCCCTAATGTTTGATGAAATTTGTAATCCTTGGATGGAGGTATAAAAATATCAATTTTGCCCTTACTGTATTTTTTTTATTTTTTTAAAAAAATTAAAATCTTATAAAAATATTGAATGGGATGGATGATTTTTTTTAAAAAATTATAAAAAAATTATCCACTTAGTCCATAAAAAAATATTTTTTTATAAAATAAATAAAATTATAATGTTTAATTCACAAGGATATTTTGGTCTGTTCACCATAAAAAATGGATAGATTGGGCTAATTATTAGACGGTCATTAAAATTAGGGGGGTTTTGTAATTTTTTCAAATAACGAGGTATGCCAAACCTCAAGGGAGGTCGATGTAAAGGATAATATGCTCATTTTCAATATCATAGGGTGTAAATTGCTATTCATCCTAATTTTTTTATCCTATTATTTATATAATCTAAAAAATAATCCAATACTTTTTAAAAATTCTCAATTTACTTCCTCTTTTTAACTTTCGTTAGAAGTTTGATGGCAAAAGACATGGAAATTAGCTTTTTTCGTCTCGTACCTTGGGATTTTTTACTTTTAATTTCGTTAGTTATGAGATTTTTTATTTTTTGCCCTATAAATTTTTAAAAAATGGTATTTTTTGTTCCATAACATATTTCCTTAAATATTTAATAGAAAAGGTCATGTGGCCGATATCGTGTAATAGTTCAAAAGTGTTGCTTTCAGAAAATTATGAGACAAACAATGAGAATTTCATAATCAACAAGACCAAAAGTATAAAGAACATAACGGTCACTAGCTAAACACATGACAATTTTCGTTAAAATACCTAGCATAAAAGTGTCATGAGACAAAAAATGTTATTTTTAGATGCTATGAGATCAAAAGTAAACAAAAAAAAAAAAAAAAAAAACCTTAAATTAAGGAACAGAAAGTATAATTTCCCCAAAAAAGCCACGCCCAAATCACATGGCAAATTTAAACTTTTCGGGAAAATCAACACGCGATTTTTATATGTTTTTTTTGTTGTCAATTTTATTAAGGAATTTGGAACGAGGATGTAGGACTGATTTCAAGATTCCTATAATTATAGGAATAAAAATATATATTACCTAAATTATGAGAAGAAAAATGTAATTTTACCTTATAATTAGAAGTCACATCCGGAAGTGGCCCAATTTTATCTAACTTGCTTAAATGAGAAGTCTACAATGAAATGTATAAAGTTTTGGGTGAGACCATTTCTATAGTGATCAATTGGCATTGCTTTCTTCCAGTTGCTAATAGAGCAGGCAGTCACTCTATAATGCTTAATTCTTAATGTATGATGCTGATAGGAATGTTTTTAGGGAAAAAAACGCAGTTTTGGGTCAATGATTGTAGGGGTAGTACTTTTGGTATTTTTTAATTTTAAATTTACAATTGAGGACTTTCGTTAAAAAAAAGAAGGCTAAAATGTATTTTACCCCTTGTGTTTTGTTGAAAAAGCTAAAAATTTCTCTTGTATTTTAAAAACTAGCTAAAAACTCCCCTATGTTTTAATAAACTCAGCAAAAAATCCAAATTATGTTAGAAACTAACGAAAGGTGGGATGCACGCGCCTGAAGTGCGTTTGGGCTTGGTTTTTGCGTATTTTGACGTGTTTTTGGTCCTTAATTGACTAAAATACCCCTATATTGTATCTAAAATTACTATAGTCAAAATGACTTTTAAATTAATATTTTTTATATTTTTCTCTCCTCTAAAAAATATAAATATTAATAATTATAAAAATGATATAATATTAATAATTTAAATTATTATTGAGTTAAAAATATTTAAATGAATTATACTTAAATTTAAAATAATTTTTTATAATTATTAAAACTGAATTTAAAATTTTTTTCTTTAATTATATTTAAAAATATTTCAATGAATTACTTTTATAATTAATATGATTTTTTAGTTATTTTAAAATTCAAAATTAAAAACTTAAAAAAAATTATCTAAAATTATCCTTAATTAATTATATATTTAAAATTCTTGTTAATTAAGTAAAAAATATATTTAATTGAATTTAAGTACAATAATAATTTAAAATGATTCTTAATTAATTATATATTTAAATTATTCTTAATTAACTAATATATTTAATATATAATTAAATTAATTTAAAAATTAAAAAAAATTGGGGGCTACAGCGACGACGTCATCGCCGCCCACACCATGGGCAACGGGCACCGCCCCCCGCTCCGTCGCCCCCATCTGTGGGGGCCGGTGCAGTCGGGGATTGGCGCGGGTTGCAGGAGGTGGGGAGAAGGGAGGCGGTGGGGTAATATATTTAATATATAATTAAATTAATTTAAAAATTAAAAAAAATTGGGGGCGACAGCGACGACGTCATCGCCGCCCACACCATGGGCGACGGGCGACACCCCCCGCTCCGTCGCCCTCATCTGCGGGGGCCGGCGCAGTCGGGGGTTGGCGCGGGCTGCAGGAGGTGGGGAGGAGGGAGGCGGTGGGGTGGGGATGGGGATGATTAGGGAGGGGGTTAGGTAGCAGGAGGTGCGGGTGGGGGTTGAGTAGTTAGTTTTTTTTTTTATATATAATATTTTTTTTTATAATTTTAAATTATTTATATATAATAATATAAAATTAAATAATTTGTTGAATCCAAACCTTTATTTTTTTTTTTTAAATATAACGTTTCAGATTAATTCATTAGATCTAACGGTCATTATTTGATCAAAGAAGATCCAACGATTATTAAAATAAAAAATAATATATATTAAATAAGGGTATATCGGTTATTTTGTAAAAAACTTAACGTCGTTAGTTATATTTAACGAAAATGGGCGATTGAGCTAAATTTAAAAAACACAAGGGGGTTTTTAGCCTATTTTTAAAACAGATGGGGGTTTTTAGCGGACATTTTAAAACACAGTGGGGTTTTATGCATTTTAGCCAAAAAAGAAAGAAAGAAAAAAAAAAAAAGTGATGGGATGTAGGTTTGATTTGTTGATGAGATGAGAATTTTCCCCTCGGCATAACCGCACACTAGGTGAATATTTAATTGTCGAGAGAGAGTTTTTGAATGAGGGATTTTTATCAAAGGTCTTGTCAATGAATAGTGTCCTCCATAAAAAAATAATATTTTTGGTATTTATAGTGGTGTTGGAAATTACGTGGTGTGGTAGGGTGTATATGCTTATTGTGTAACTTATACATAAAAATTACTCTTATACCCTTATAGATAAATATTTTAATTTTATATACACATCATATAGCCCCCTCACTCTCGGATGAAATATTTGGCATCGTGGTGTTTTGTCCGAGAGTAACACCTTTCTAAGTTGAGTTTAACACATAGGAGTGGGTGGGTGGGAATATGAATGGTGCTTCATCCAGCTCGAGGCAACACCTCGAGGTGAGGCCCAGCTAGGCCTCGTCCAGCTCGAAGCGCCTCAAGCTTGAGGGCGGGGTTTGAGTCCGCCTGAAGTGACGACCTCGAGGCCGTGCCTTGAGCTCGTGCCCCGGCACCGCTTCGAGCGGGATGTGGTGGGCGGCTCGAGGCAATGCCTCGAGCTCGGGTGGCACGTGGAGGTCCAGCTCGAGGCAGTTGGGGGGCGCAACCCCTCCCTCCAACCTCGAGCTCGTGCCCTGCTCTACCAGCCTGAGGCAGTGCCTCGAGCTGGACCTCTGAGGCAGTGCCTCGAGCCGCCCATCACATCCATGCCTCGAGCTGGCCTCATCAACCTCCTTGAGGCAATACCTCGAGCTGGGGGGGAGGAAACGTGACCCCTCCCTCCAGCTCGAGGCACGGGGTCGAGGTGCCTCGCTCTAGCAGCCCGAGCCTCGAGCTGGATGTGGTGGGCGGCTCGAGGGAGTGCCTCGAGCTCGGGTGGGGCACGCGGAGGTCCACTGACTCGAGTGGTGCGAAGGGTCCAACTTGAGGCAGTGGATGTGGTTACGGTGGTGGTTTGCTGGAGCGCGGTGCTGGTCCAGCCCAAGCTCGAGTCCATGGTGTGTGCGGTGCGGTGCGGAGTGCGGCGTTGCTCGAGTCCTCATGTGCTTTGGGAGGAAACGCGCAATTTCGCATCCCATGAGATCTGAACTCAGATCAAAAGGGTGAAAGAGGAGACCTCAACCACTCCACCACCAATTATTTTATGATAATTTTTACTCTCACTTTCTATTAGTAGAAGTGGCTTAGATTTATGACATTTGTTTTAGTCATTCTTTATGCCGAATTCTTTCATATGTTTTGAGAAATTTCGGCGTCATCTTCAAGGGATGAGGCTCCCCATCACACTAGAGGATTTTCATACATGGTGGAATGTATGGTTGGTCGCCAAGTTGTTTTTCTTTATCAATGATGAAAATTATTTTTATTTCTATTCCTACTTGGGGTGTAAATAATTATTTTTATTTTTATTCTTTTACGGGTCCACCTCTTTTCTATTTCGAGGTGGGCGCCGGAGAGTAAACAACTCATATTTATGGTGACGAAACCCCCCAAGACCTTGAGGGAGGTTGGGTGGTGCCTTTTTTTTTTTTTTTTGTGAATTATATGGATGTTACCTTACGGGGTGATTTTTTCCCGACTCATATGGTCGAAAATTTTGGTGTGTAATTTGGACATTTGTCACTTGGGATGAATTTTTTTTCGACTTACATAATCAGATTTTGGTATGCTAGATCGGCAATATTCCATTTTTATTAATGTAGTCACTACACTTATTCAATTGTAGTTTTATTCTCTTACGACTTATTTTCGTCGGACGTTGCCTCAATGGATGTTTTTGCTCATACCCTCGGAGTTGGTTTTTCACCAACTTCATATGGGCGGGGGGAGGCAAAATTTTCTGAGCCAATATTATTGGGGAGGATCTCGGTGAAAATTTCGATCGTGGGGTCCCAGGATAATTTTTTAGTGCCTGAAAGGGCCTCTCGAGGCGGTGCCGGGGCTTGAGCTCGAGGCACTGCCTCAAGGTCATCACTTCAGGCGGACTCGAGCCCCGCCCTCGAGCTTGAGGCCCCTCGAGCTGGACGAGGCCTGGCTGGGCCTCACCTCGAGGCCTGGCTGGGCCTCACCTCGAGGCACTGCCTCGAGCTAGATGAAGCACCCCATTGATGCGACAGGCGACTTGATCGGTACCCCGTTGCGTGAGGTATTGTCTGCTTTGGCTATGTACGAGCCTCACGAGTTTGTCCTTGAAAATGCGCCTCGTTAGAGAGAGAAGGTTTTGGGGCTTATAAACCACTCAAGCTCCTCGTCTGCAACCGATGTGGGACACTTGTCTACATCAAACAAATAAACGAACTCTCATGAGATTTAGTTATAAATATCTCTTCATTGTTTAAGAAACGATCGATATGCTCCTGATATTTGAAGAAATTATGTAATTCATCGATGGATGTCCTTGCTGTATTTTTTTAAAATAAAATAAAATATTGTAAAAAATCGAACAACTTGAATAGCAAATTGTGAAAAATTATATTAAAAAAAATTGTCCACTTTGTCCATAAAAAAGTTTCTAAGATTTTACAAAATAATAAAATTAGAATTTATAGTCCGCTAAGGAATTTTCGTCAGCTCACCACTAAAAATAGATGAAAATTTAATGAAAACTAACGGATGAGACTAGATGTTGGACGACCATTCAAATTAGGAAATATATGATAATTTTTCAAACAACGATGGAGTATATAATTACACAAAAGTTCAAGGTGTTCATTGTAATATATATAAAAAAAAAATAGCAAACCAAATGTCGCCAGAAATTAGCACATGCTTGATATGTGACCCTTTTAATTGAAGAATTTTAATTTTTTGGCCAATTTTACTAATATGATGTGTTTCCCAAGTGATATTTCAACAAAATGTACTATTTTTTTCTTTTTTAATAAGTTATAGTTATTAATTGTAAATTTAAAATCGAAAAGAACTCAAAATATCACCCCTACAATATATAAATAATAGAATGACCCCTTTTTTGTGTCAATAAATTGTTCATTTATCATTTATCGATACTTTATTATTAAGTGAGATCTTTTCAGTCCCTCAACTTTTGAATTATTTTTTAAAAAAAAATATGATTTCATCAAATATTTTTTATTTATTTTTCTCCCACTTTTCATGGCTGCCAAATTGTCACTCGTCTCAACCTCCGCTAATTTAACTTCTTGTAACTTTCTTAACCTTTTCTTCTAATATTTGTAATTACTTTAATTAAAATTATAACATATTCTTATAATAAAATTTAATTTTTAAAATTTTTATTTAATTATGCACACTCAAATTTTGAGCTATACTTTTTTTAAAAAGATCTTTCGAAAATAAAGACTAGTGCCCTAATTCTTCTCTTCAGACTGTGATCTAAGGTTGAAAATTTATTTTTAGGAATAATTACACTCTTCTTTCCAGAGGTTTGGTGTAGTTACATATAGATTTTTTGTGGTTTGAGAAATTATATTTAACACCCTTGAGGTTTGTTCTGTCTAGCAAATAAGTCATTTCGTTGGTGAAAATTCATCGAATTTATTGATATTAACAAAAAAAATAACTAACAGAAAAATTTATTAATCTCTCAGCAAATTCAGTGCATTTTAACTAATGGGTAGACTTATTTGTTAGACAAAATCAAACTTCATGAGTGCTAAATGTAATTTTTCAAACTACAAAAAATCTATATATAATTATACCAAACCTTAAGAAATGAGAGCGTAATTATCCCTATTAGATGTATAACACATCCAGATTTGTAGGGAAAAATCAGGGACTATCTTGAAATTTAGTGGATTTGATAGGTGTGTCTTGATTTGACTTGTTCTGTTCTAAAAGTCTATTTTTATATGCATGAGTTTTAGTGTTTGTTGGCTTGAAGCTCACTTCTACAGGGCTTAAAGAAATACCATAAATCTTTTAGTGGATCATTTTCTTAACAAATATATTTAAATATATTTTGACCCAATTAATTAACCAATCTAAAATAAAAAAAATATTTTTGTTACTTTTTCTTGGATTAATCCATCCTCAAGTTCATAAGGCCAGAAATTTGATATTTTTCCTAAATTTGAAACTTACTTATTAACCAACATTTAAATTTTTAACTAGTATTTTATCCAAAACTTTTGATGATATTAACATTATAATATCTAAAATTCATAAATTGTAGAAAATATGCCATTATTATATACTGTATTATTACTTGTCTAAAAAATTATTATTTTTTAAATAAGAGCGATGAATTATTATTATTTAAAATAAATTGATTACAATTATTTCAATAGGGTATCAATTATTCCTGGCAGATTAGGAAGTTTGAAATATTTAATATTTTTTATATTTCTAATTTACTTATAGTAAAAATTCAATTAAAATATTAGTAATAAGAATAAATAAAACAAAATAATTTAACTAAAATTGAATCAATGCAAAAATAATAAAAGCTTCAGTGACAAAGCCTGTATCTATACTATATTAAAAAGAAAAGTCCTCTACACTCACAAACAACCGTTAATGGCACTGCCACATACTTTTTTTGCAAAGCTAAAAATGCCTTTCAACCAATAAAACTAGATATCGTAGCACGTAGTACCTGCGCGCGTAATTTTACTAATATTTAACTGGCGATAACCTCTTTTAATGCATTAATTATCAATACATTATACATATTTTACTATAGTTAAATTAAAAATTAAAACTTTGTACAATATATATTATATCAGTAGCGATGATTATATTTACATGCAAAATTAATACTAATTTATTGTGTTTAATTTAATTAACAAAAAAAACTAAAGTGAGTAAATTAAAATTTTGAATGTAGTAGTTTCATGGAATTAATTTTCTTAAGCAAGGTGATTGAGTAGTTAAAATAATTCAATATGAGTTGGGAAGTTAAATAGGTTTTATCATTGGAAGGGCATTTTTGGCATTTAAAAAATTTGGTGTAGTGGTATGAGAACTACCACTTTGAGTCTATGAATCCCATTCCCTTTATAACAGTACTAGCCATTGTGGCATGTTGTCCCTGCGTGCATATAATAAAATTTGTCACACTTTAAAATATATTACATAAGAATAACATATATAAATCAATATATTACATTTAAAAAAAAGAAAGAAAGAAAGAAAAGAAAAAAATTAATTTATCAGTTAAAATAATATTTAAAAATTTGAATAAGTTAGTTATATTCAAGGGCATTTTTTACTTTATAAAAAATCAATACGGCGGTGTAAGTAACCGTCGTTTATGAGTAAAAATAGCTTTTTTTTTATATAGTATAGATAGAAGATAACTAAATTATTTAATTTTTAAATTTTTTTATTTTAACTGATAAATTAATTTTCTCTTCTTTCTTTCTTTTTTTCTAATGTAGTATATTAGTTTATATATTTTACTCTTATATAATATATTTAAATATGAAAAATTATTTATTATATGCACGTAAAAATAACATGCTATATTGGCTAGTTATCAAAGAAAATAGGTCTCCCTATGAGAAAATTTGAGAATTTAGAAAAAAAATGAGTTTTCAAAAGAACATATATGCCAAACAAAATTAATACAGCTATTTATATACTCTGGTGCATGTTATCATCTTGTTGCAGTTGCAGATCGCCATGTTCACTAACCTTCCCAGCTCTTTAGTAAATTAGACCAGCCCTTCTAAAATTTAACATAATCATATATATATTTTATTATTTAAAAAATTATAAATATTTTCATAATTTTAATATTCATTTAACAACGAGTCGATTTCTTTGATCTCAATTAGATTTTCATCCAATTTTATGGTGTATTACAAAAAAGGTCGTTCTAATGACGGAATTGGCAAGGCCATTTTCAACGGAAGATTGTCATTTTTTCAGATGGATTTTACGATGATTTTCCGATTGAAGCGAGACCGCCTCGAAAAGTAAAGTCAGAAAATATTTTCAATGGAGTTCTGACGGACACACATAAACAATAGAAAACCTCCATCCAGAGAATGAAAAGTAAAATACTTGTTCTCCAACAAATTTATGAACGAAGTTTGGGACATATTGTTTAAGTAATGGCGTGATCTTTTTGGTGATGGATGTTCAGATGGATATTGTGAGGATATTTCTTTCTTCTTCTTCTTCTTTTTTTTTTTTTTGGCACAATCGTAGGAAATGAGTTGAAACTTTTTGGATGATTTTTGTCGGTAATTCCATCCCAAATAGTATTGGAAGGTGATATTCATTTTGGGATGGCGTGTGTTGTAATATCCGTTTCTAAGATAATATTTAAATTTTCAAAGGTTTTCATAGCAAAGTTTTTCCCAAATAATTGGTCTATCTTAAACTAGGATGGATTTTGCCGACAGATAGTGTTACTAAATCCGTCGCAAAATTTTCATTTGTTTAAAAAATATATACTTTGTTTGTTTTTTTATTTTTAATTTTTCTAATATTCTATTAATTAAATAATTGGAGACATTTATTTTTTTTTAAAAAAGTTATAATTAATTAAAAAATATATAAAAACAATTTACATTTTACAAATCCAAATAATAAAACAAATACAAAAGAAATCCTATCTAATGGCTCAGGATGATGCTCGTTGATAGGATCAGGCTCAGTAGCATCCTCATTCGGCCGTTGCGTTGGTCTCTTGGCTGGAGCATCATCAATCGAGGCTGGAGGCGTTGGTTGCGCGTCTAGGAAGAAATAGGGGAAATCCATCTGTGTGCACATGAAGCTCAAGTACTGCTAGATTTTTCTTTTTCTTCTTCTTTTTTGGATAATTTACGTACTTCTTGATTTGCTTGGTTAAGTTGTGACGTTAGAGTTTGTTGGTGGCGAGGCGATAGTGGATGTGGATGGTTGGGCATTCGTGGTCCTCGGACGAGCAACATCTAAGATATACGCCTCAAAGCCCATGCCGAAACTCAGGCCTGCTTCTTCTCCCCTACAACCTTGGCCGACCAGGTCCGAGGTGGGTCTCGGGTCCTTAAGGACCCGCCTCGAAATATTTATTTAATATGTGTGCCTGTATATATATATTATTTTACTTTATTTTGATAGAATAAATACTAACAAAGTATTATATCATTTTATTTGTTTATTGTTAGGTATTTGTTCAACAATCGACAAAATGAAAAATTATCCCACAATACTTAACGAAGAAGTTGTTAGTAAAGCATAATTGTTATAAATTATTTGAATTTTTTTATTATAAATAATTTTATTTGTACTTGAGAATTTATTTTCTAAACTTGAATACTTGAGTTAGGCCATAAACAATTTTATTTGTAATTAACATGTTAAAATTCTCTTATATATATATATATATAAAGAAAAAATAAAAATATTCGAGTCTACCGGGTTAGACCCGCCCCGATGGATTTTGTACCAGGGTGTGGTGGGGTGGGGCGGGGCGGGCCGGGATGGGGTGGGTCCCGAGTCCTCCCCAGAGTTGGCGGGGCGGGTTTCGGGTCCACCCAAATCCGCCCCATTGCCTAGTTGTGTAGCACACTTCTTTAGCAACTTTTGATAGGCTTCCTAAAAAGAAATTAAATAAGAGTTAGTATTTAATTAAAAGTGTATAAAAAGAAAAAACTAAAGGCACTTACCACTACCTCCCCAAAACGGACCGTTCTAGGTGTCATCCGCCTTCTTCTTGTAATAGTCAATGAATAACTCCAATGCTCCAGGCAGTCGGCCGAGCTAAGCCTCCTACAAAAATATTTTAAAATGTTATAAATTTATAAATAATTATTATTAACATTAATTAAATTTTTAATAAAGTCACTTACCACTTTTCTCTTGCAGGGGTGCAACATGAGCCTCGCCTCGCGAGCCGGATCCCATACGAGCCTGCTTGAACTCGAGCTTGGTTCTTTTTGTCCGTGAGCTCCCGAGCCTACATTTTTCATTTTTTTTTAAATTTTTATTTATAAATATTATTTAAGTACATATTCAATATTGTATCAAGTTTATATTCAAAATTCATTATATAATAAAATTATTAGTCAATATATCTCATATTTTAATTTTATATAATAATAAAATATAATATTTTTATTTATATTGTTTAAAAACAATTTTAAGCAATAATTTAGTAAGTTTTGATATTTTTTTTTTAAAATAAACATTTAAATACTTAAGCAACAATTTAGTAGGCTTCATCGAGTCGAAAAAAGTTGGAGAAAATATTTTCTAAGGGTTGCATATAATTACAACAGCAATACTTCCTTCTAACTTTTGCACCTTCTTGGCATCTAACATGGTCGAGCATAGAACATGAATAGAAAGCTGACCTTCGTCAATATGCTCCCCATAAACTCTGGAAGCATCTCATGGCAGAAACAACCAACACCAACTTCTGTATAAAGACATAGCAATCGTGATTTTTCATTTCGTGCAGCCTAACTTCGCCATTTCGACACATCTGGCAAGGTTAGAGGCATACTCATCAGGAAACCTCAAACACATCACCAAATCACATCCTTCTCTTATGATTCTTGGTTAGGGTAAATGCAGTTTTAGGCATAACATTTGTATGCACTCGTCAACCACAATTTTTGAGCAACTACATATGTTCTTCGAATATTTACATGTATTAAGATTGTCTTTTATTTTTTCCTTGATATCCATTACGATGTTAAAGATGTTGTCAAACAGATTTTTCTCAACGTGTATGATATCAATGTCGTGTCATATATCAGGTGCATGGCCAGTATGGAAGATCTCGGTAGATTTTCTGTGTTCACTTATGCTCGTTCTCGTACCCTGGTGGGCGTGTCAATATTTCTTCAACAATAAACTATACTGTTTCACCCAATTATAGATGTCCTCTTATTCAGTCTCAACCTTGTAATCTTTCCTTTCCTACTGTTTTTTAGCATAGGATCTTACATGACTATAAATATAAAAATATTTTTCTTCCAAACTCTAACAGAAGAAGTTTTTGTATAAATAATGAATTTTCAAAAGCAGTACAAGCGCAATTTTATTTTTTTTAAAGAAAATGTATATCTCGTATTTAAAAAGGGTATATGTGTAATTAACTCTTTTTTTTTCTATAACAAGTTACATCATAATTAATTATACAATCCTTGAATTGACTTAATCTTTATACTTTTTTTTTTAAAAAAAAAAGTGGATAAATTTGAAATTCAATTTCTTTTATTTAAAAAGTAGTATGACCGAAGAGAATTCTCCAAGTCAAAAGGGGAATCTCACCTTTTTAACCAGATTACATCAATCTCTGCAAATTACTCCAAATACTTGTAATAATTGTTGACATGAGATGACTCCCACCAAAATACTTCCTTTTATTTTCCAGAATTCAAAACCCTATTCCTTGTTGGTCATAATTATCACTTTCCACCCTTAATTATAGAAAATCTCATCACAATCCTCTTTTTTCTTTTTTTACCATTTATTTTTTGTTTTTTTACAAAATGAGAAACAAAAAATGACACTTCATGATGGACCCACCATAAAAAATCGTATTTACACTTTAGTGTCTATCAGAATCATTATAATTAACTCATTCCTGTTATAAGAATTAAGATCTGATCAGATAAAAATGAACATATATATCAGACGTACGTTCGATTCCATTAATTATTTTGACAATAATTAAACATATATAGATATTTTTTAGATAAAAGTAATCGAACTACAATCGATACGTGTGTATTTTTAAGTTCTTGTTATATTTATTTAAGTATATAAGAAATTAATAAAAATAAATTAACTTTAAATATACGTGAATAAATGTTTATTTTGCAACTTGGTAATTAAGAGATGGTTATAAGGGAAATAAGTAAATGTAAGGGTATTTTAGTTAATTTATCTATCAAAATATATAGTTACTTTAAAACCTCGAATTTTAATAACTAGCTCTAGCAGTAGTGACACACTCGATCTCTGTGTTTAAAATTTATTTTATGTAAAATTTTAAATACTTGTATATAATTATGTGATATCTTTTTATATTACAAAATTATTTTTTAATTTATTATATAAAAATATGGTTAAAGAAGTTTGAATGATAAATTGGAGAGAGAGATGTGATAAAAATGACGAACAAAATTTTATTGTTGTTGGGTAATTTAGTCAATACAATCAGAATAGTTATTCTAACACTCTCAGGCCTAATATACAGTATAGATAAATAAATATGATTTTAGATCAATAAAATGGATCGAGTCTCTTGCATGCTCCATACACGTGTTTTCTCCAGAACTCTAACGAGCAGTATGTCAACTATAAAAAAATCTATGTAAATTTATGCTTCAGTTGTTGCGGCAAACAACTTTTTGCAACGATATAAATTCATTATCAAGTAAACTCTGACAATCCCATTAAATTTTTGTCGTCATATCCAACAAACATGACGACACATAGTAATTTTAGTTAGATATATACAATTCTAACATATATATATATATTATCATTCAATTTTTTATATTAATGTAAAAAACACAATTTTTTATAGATACATTATTTTCCCGAACAAAAAATAAGACATAAATAAATTACACTGAGGGTATTAAATAATTTTCCTAAAACTTTATCAATGTATAATATTTACATTAATAATAATTTATACTAATATAAAAAAAATCACTTTTCATTCACAATTGATAGTTTGTTACATCCCAATACAAAAATTTTAAAATACTAATAATACCCTTAGATACTTTGTCCGATATAATAACTTATACCTATTTCAAATGGTCGACATAATTTTTTCACTGCTATTATAATATTATTTTATTTTATTTCTTGTATTCATCTGCTTCTACATGTATGTAATAAATAATATTTTATATTTTAAAATATATTATAAATAAAAATATAATAAATAAAGAAAATAAACGAACTTTGGATTATTATCAATATAACAAAAAAATGTCGCAGTGAAGTGATTTTTTTTTAAATATTAATATAAATGTAGATATAGATATTATTTTCTTTTGAAAAATAATTTGAATTGTTTGGATTAGATTATATGTACACAAATACTGTGTGCCACGAGCGGAAAAAATAAACACACAAAAAGAGCAACCAAACGGCATCGTGTGATATTTTTATCTTGAATTAATTATAATTAAATAAATATTTATAAGGAGGAGATGCAGTCATCGTTCCCTTTCCCTCCTTTTGTCGCGCCACAAAGTAGATCTTTTACATGGAAAAAGAAGAAATGCTGACCTTTTTCCTACACAAACTATATATATAATAATATATAAATATTATATATATATGTAGAGAGAGAAAGTAGAGAGAGAGGGAGGGGGTGGGAAGGAGGAAGATACAGAGGAGGAGGGGGGGTTTTGTTTCGTTTTCTTTTCTTGTCATCTCTCTGCAAATAACTGAAGGAAAGGTGGAGAAGACAGAAACGAACAAAACGCGAATTGCCATCTCGATTTTTGTCTTCTTCTTCCGAATTCATGTTTCTCTTGTTGGTTCCATTGTTTTCTTGAAAAACTTTCTGTCCATTTCTGTATGTATGTGTACATACATGTATACGCGCAGCGGGGATTATTGGAATCGCAATAAATCTCTGACAAACCCCCAATTTTAAACCCCTTCTTTTTTCTTCTTGAATTCTCTGCTTCTTCGTGTAACAACAGCATAAATGAGGACCCATCTTTCTCAAACGCCACGGCTGGAATAGTAATGAAGAAAATGATGGTGAAAACCCTTTGGGAGTCTTGTTCTGTTTCTGTTTGATTTTCTGTTTCTTTTCTCTTAGAAAATATAAAGGCCAGAAAAATATGGGTGAGCTTGGGGTGGCGAATTCAGGGGGTCGTGCTGAGCAGCGTTCGGGTTTCTTTTTGGGGTCGAGGTCTTCTACTCCGCCTGATCCGGCGTCGTTAAGCGAGGAGTCTTTGTCGGCGGCGGAGGAAGCAGCCCAGCAAGTGCTGAATTGCGTACACCCAACACTCGATTCGGAGGAGAAGAGGAGAGACATAGTTGATTATGTTCAGCGGCTCATCAAAAGTCATCTTAATTGTGAGGTGATCAAATCTTCTTTTTCGGAGTTGTCTAGTTTCAATTTTCAGTTTATAGGCAGTTTTTTCTGCACAAGAAGGTGGTATGATTCTGTCAGTTAAGCTTCTTTTTGTCTCGCTTTAAGTACTTTTGCGGGATCATTAGTTTAATAGTTTCTTATGTCTCGGAAAGTGGTGTCTGGCATATGCGTTGCGAATAAATTATCTTTGATCTTTGTTGTGATGCCTGTGCTACTTTGTTATTCGGTCTAAACTGTCCTTTGGGCAACTTATTCTTTTTCCTAAGTAATTTATGAACTAAGTGGAGGTAGTACTTGGGGCTTTCGTTATAGTTTTAATGAAATTGACTTTTGTGATTTGTTGTTGGATTGCAAATTTCATGCTTGGTTTATCCCTATCATGAGTACTCCAGTCTTGCATTTCAATTGAGAAAACAGCATGGTACAAGTTTAATGGTCGAAGGATGTAGCAATGTAAAGTTGAGACAGAATTCAGGAATGTGGGGATGCTAGAGGATCCGTACCTTGTGGCCCCACATGGGGTGCCAGTTTAAGATTCGAACGGACACAATTTCGTTCCATCTTCTCCTTTTCTGGGTTTGGGTGGGTGGATTTTCTTTTCAGTATCATGGAATATGTTAACTACACAATGGCCACAGTTTGCCAAACTTTTAACTGATGTACAGAATAGTAACATCCGAAAGGTCAAATTGTACTGTAGGTTTCCTATCTGTTTTTCTTCTAGGTTTCATTTGGATTAATGAATGTCAAATTATGGATTTCAATTCCCTAATAACAAATCCTTTGGATTCATTTGGATAATTCTAAATTTGAAGGATTTCGAATCTTTCAACTCTAATTTTAAACTATTCTTAAAGTATTGATGAATTTCAAATTGAAATCATTTTTCCATATCTATCAATCCAAATGTAGCCCTAGTTAATTTTATAAAAATCTATTCACATGTTTTCTGTAGGTGTTATGTTTTGGTTTTACCTCATGGATGGGATGAAATGAGATTCTTCTGAGATGTCTAAGGTGTTCTTCCCACTACATAGTCCAGTTATGATCCACATATATTTAATTCTTTTGTTCTCCTTTTTTCTCTTCTTTGAATCGTCTTATAGCTCAGGGCGTTTCTTAATTCATTTTTAACGAGACTAAGATACTATTCAGACAAAGTTGGTATAAAGCATTATGGTGTATAGCAGCAAGATAGTAGTTCTTCGTTTTCCTTTGAATATTTCTTAATATGTCCATCTTTTATGTATTGAACTGTCGGGTTGTTTGAAGTCTTTGTTTGGTATTCACATCTCACAGGTTTTCCCCTATGGGTCAGTGCCCCTAAAGACTTACTTACCTGATGGAGATATTGATCTGACTGCCCTTAAAGGGCCTAATGCTGGGAATCCTTGCCGCGTGATGTTTTTGCTCTTCTTCAAAGAGAAGAGAAAAATGAAAATGCTGAGTACCAAGTGAAGGATACACAATATATTGATGCTGAGGTAGTCTTCACTCCAATGCTCTACACAGCTCTTTTTATGCTCTGGTGCTATTAGACTTTTTGATCCTACTTTCATCTACTTTTATTATTTATGGTAAAATTTTCTTTGGATTATGCAAGTTCCATTGTGGATGTACATTTGTTTGCTAAATTTTATCGTACATCATGATGTTTCAACTTTTGTCATCTTCAATTCAAAATTCTGCACTGAAGCGAAATTTGCATTTGATGTTCAGACTTCAGATCCTGGTTGGACTGTTTCCCATTACTTGATTATCAGTATATGCATTTATATGATTCTCATGCTATTATATATTATAGATGTCTGCCTTTTGAACTAATGATGATTCAGAGGCCTCCACTTATGACCATCCTTTTAATTCCATCTTTCCCTTTTCATTTTTCTTTAAACAACTTATTTAATTGTTCACAAATTAAAATATTTTAAATCTTTTTGGATGAATGAAAAGAATATTGGTATATTGCTTATGTTACGAGTACCAATTCGGGATGTAATTCCATTTTGAGGAGTTTTGTTGTTCACAATACTGTTGTTGCAGAATGTCTATGATTAATTTGGTTTAGTGAAAGACTTGGTTTACCTAATGCTGTGCATCCATGACCATTTTGTGAAGTTTTTCAAGCTGATTACGTCTACTTCTGATGGCAGGTTAAACTTGTGAAATGTCTTGTTCGTAACGTTGTGATAGATATATCATTCAATCAGTTAGGTGGACTTTCTACGCTTTGTTTCCTTGAGCAGGTAAGAATTAAGGCCTTTTTTCTTGAAGTTACTTGTCAATTTGAAATGCAGGGAATCATGCCATTCTTGGTGCCTTTTGCCATTTAAATGTGAATAAATGCATATCATTCCATACTACATAATATTTCTTCCACCAAGCAGAGATAAGTTATAGCTGCATAACATAAAAAGTTTTGGTCCTCCTTCGTGGTATGTAAACATTCCTGGAGAAGATAGACTTCACTCTTTTGCTTTATAGCAAATTCTTCCATTTCTGATTGCAGTTGCTCATTTTGATGATTATTTCTGGATTTTGTACTGGTTATGTTTCCAAGCTCTCCTCTCCCAATGTAACTTCCACATTGCATGCTATACTTGTGCGTGCTCAACAAATTTCCTGTGACTTTCTTCTTGATGCAGGTTGATCGCCTTGTTGGTAGAAATCATCTCTTTAAACGCAGCATTATCCTGGTTAAAGCTTGGTGCTACTATGAGAGCCGTATCCTTGGTGCACACCATGGTTTAATTTCGACATATGCTTTGGAGACACTTATTCTTTACATATTCCATCTGTACCATTCATCCTTAAGTGGCCCATTAACGGTAACTACTCTGGCTATGGAATGTCAATGTTTAATTACATGTAAATGCATGCATTGGTCAATTTTTTATGATTGTGTGTAGGTACTCTACAGATTTCTGGATTACTACAGCCAATTTGATTGGGAGAAGTATTGCATTAGTCTGAAAGGGCCAGTTTGTAAATCATCCCTTCCTGATATAGTGGGTAAGCAATGGCCTCAACTACATAAAAATATTAGAATTTTGCAACGTCTCCACCCCTTCGTGTCGTGCACATATTCTGACACTCCTATTTCCTTGCCTATTAGTATTATTTTTAAATTTTTTTGTACAATTGTCCCTTTTTATTTTCTTTACAGTGGAGACGCCAGAAAGTGGATGGAACAATCTGATGCTCAGTGAAGAATTTTTGGAAAACTGCATGGAAATGTTTTCAGTTTCATCAAGGACACCTGAAGGAAACCCAAAAGCGTTTCAGGCAAAACATCTGAATATAATTGACCCACTGAAGGAAAATAATAACCTTGGGCGAAGTGTACACAGAGGTAAGGATAATTATTACTGGTTAATTTTTTTCTTTTGAAATGACTTTCTTGCTCCAGGATGAGATGTTACGTAGACTTACTATCTGGTGGGTGCTAATTGTGACTGTTTTAACTGCTTCTTTGGAATACTTTGTTCTACTAATACGCTTGCTTGAATCCTTTTGCTTCTTCAACTTCTCTATTCTTTCAAGATGAGAAGAGGGAAACTAAAACTTGCAACACTAGTTCTAAGTTATCTTGTAAGTCTGGATCTCAAATTGCAATATGTATTCTAGGAAATTGGAAACTTTGGAAGGACTTTCTCTTCCAACCCCTCCTGTCTGTCCTTTCTCCACTATAGGTAGATGTGAATCTTTGGAAATATTATTGATGCAGCTACATTGCTTGCATAATTGTCATTTGCTCAAGCTGCTAGGCTGGCATCTACATCACATCTCCTCTGGTATTTGGTTGACAACCACAGTGCTTCAACATAATTTTACATACAATCCCCATCACTCACTGCTAATTCTTAACTGATATACATCATACTGAAGTCCTAAAATACTTTTCATGGAATATAAAATTTACTTCTAATTCTAAGATGTGGAATAATTTCCTCTGTTGAAGTTAATATACCTTACCCTGCTTCTTCCTAGGCAATTTCTACCGCATACGCAGTGCTTTCAAGTATGGGGCTCGCAAGCTTGGTCAAGTTCTTTTACATCCAAGAGATAAAGTTGCTAATGGGATATGTGAATTTTTCACAAATACCCTTGCAAGGCATGGAAATGACTTTAGAAGTAGCTTTCAGTGTTTGACCCTAGAATCTGGTGATGAAGAGTCTTCAACTGCATCTTTGTCATCCCCTGTTGAATTGCTTTCTGAGGATGACATGCTTCTCAAATCATCTGTCAGTGATGCTGATAACGATAGTGTTGGGTTCGAATTCAAGAATGAGACAGACAGATATTTAACAATTGAACTTACCTCAGAAATGGCATCTGGCTATTCTGCAGAGGGAGTCATTTCTGGACATCATATTGCAGGGGAAACTTATGACCTAGCAACATCTAATTCTAGTCTGAGGAATGGGACATCTGATTATGCATCAAGCAGCGACTACACTTCATCTGTTTCTTGGAACCATTGTCATAAATCTCTTTACTCAAGATCCTCTGAAATTGGACGATTAGGAACTGGGACCTTTCACCAAAGTGGCGTGGGTGCTACTGGTTCTCAGAAGTTTGGCATCAGTTCATGGTTGAAATACATCAAAGAAAACGGGAAAATAAGTAGTACATATCAATGGTGTATGGACAACTCACATGATGGCTGCATAACTGGTCTTGGTTCTTCTATTCCAAACGCTAATATTTTGGAAAATCTATCCCTTGAGTTTAGGGAAATGGACTTAACAAGCGTAGGAGGAGATTCAGAGGCTTTCAATCCTTTAGCTGATCTCAGTGGAGATTATGACAGCCATATTAGGAGTCTTCTATATGGTCAGTTATGTCATGGATTTTCTTTATCTGCATCTGTAGTGTGTCATGCTCCATCATTTCCTTCTAGGCTTCTGAATAAGAAGCCATGGGATATTGTTCGTGAATCGATGCCATTTTGGCGGAGCCAGTTCTCTAAAATGAGTTCCCGCTCAGTGTCCGTTGAACAAAGTAGGCGTCTAGCTGCTGATTCTGCATTGTCTTCTTCTGCTTTTCGTTCTGAAGGCACACAAAAGACACGAGGGACTGGAACATACTTTCCACATGTGGTATTCCTTTTCTCGCTACCTTGTTTTCTCTCATGCTCGTGCTTCTTTCTATTTTATCTGCGTACTTTTAGCCATCATTTTATTCTTTATGTCTTGCAGAAGGGTTTCTATCGGGAGAAATCTTTACAAGGGAGGAGTAGAAATAAGGCATTAGGCAATCACAATCAGTTTCACAGATATGGTCGTTGTAATGGATTATATCCAGCTTTTGGCATGCCAAGTTATTTTGAAAATGGCATTCATGAAGTTCTGCCTGCAAGAAGCAAATCCGAAAGCCGAGGTAGATTGGATGTACAATGCCAATCACCTCGTTCAGTTGGAGATGGGAATCAAGCAAGTGGAGACTTAAATGGATCCTGTAGAATTGAATTTGGATCAGTTGGGAATCTGGGAGAAGAGGTGTTTTCAACTTCTGCTCATGTTTGTGGCTCAGCTCTGGGCACCTCCCTGGAAACACAGTGTACGAGAAAATTAATGAAGCAAGAAAGGTATGAAAAACTTGTTTGATCTCTTGTTTGTTTCCCTGTCTCGAATCTTCTTGTTAGGTAATGCCTAAAGCGCGATATGATTTGGGTTTTCAGGGTTCCAGGGCCGTCAATCCACCTTAAGAATGAAGTTGATTTCCCTCCTCTGTGTCAATGAATGCGCTTAGGAAGGATGGTTAATTTGTACAAATGAGTGAAAACGGATATGTGTGTAGATGCTCTAACAGACGGTAGGTAATGACTTGCTTAGTTTGGCAATCTCCAGACAGTTGGTATACCCTTTTTGGCCTGTCATGACGCTTACAGGAGGAGAAAATTGTATAAATAGGGAGGGAATAGTGCATTTTGACTTGAGTTGCTGTACTAATACCCGCATGCTACTGAGTTCTAATGGCTTTCACATTGGGTGGAGGGTAAATGCCAATATCATGGTAGCCACCATACTTCATCTGTTTGCTTGTATAGTTTGCAGGTTAATTAGACGTGGTGATGGGGTCCCTAATATGGGGAATGAAATGAGCTTTGTTTGGAAATAGCTGGTAATTGCATCTTTTACTTGCTTGTATTTCAGCATACAATATTTTATTGATATAAGCTGATTCAATCTTGGTATAAGAACAAAACGTCTGTTATCTTTCTACTGACTTTTGTATAGTCGACCACAAAAATTAATATAATATAAAGGGTCAATACAAGTTAAGAAAAATAAGATAATAAGGCAAAGCAAATGATTTTGAGAGAATATATAAGAAAAAGTTCGGGGGTGAGGAAAAAAAATAAAAATTCATAATTTAAGATCTTTTAAAGAAATATTGAAATAAGAAAATTAAAAAGGTATTAAACTAAAATAAGAAGAATGAAACGGAAGTTTACTAAATGTGTATTTTTTGAACTTGAAAAAATATATGAACTTTCACATAAATGAGGGGATGTTTAGATATATGAACAGTCGAAGATATTTCTTTTTTAATGCTAAAATTTTTACAGAGACCTTAAAAATGAATTATTTGAGAGTGCTGAAGAGTGTGAAAGATACTTGATGGTAGTTTTGCTTTACCTTTTCAGTTGTGCCTATTTTGTAGAACTTTGGTCGATTTGTGTGGATTTTATAGTTTTCTAGTATATTATTGTCTTTATTCAAACTTGTTGACGGTTGTCAATCTTGTTGGCAATAATTTATACTAATTGAGTGACACTGTTGTCAATCTTGTTGGCAATAATTTATACTAGTTGAGTGACACAATTGATAGTGGCTATTATTTTTTCATAGTAGATGTTGGGGATGAAATGATCCAGCCGATAATGATTGTTATCTTCCCTAATGGTGGTCAAACGATTTTTTATTTTTATTTTTTAAAGTTTAGAACTACCTTTTACATAAAAATCGAGGATATAATACTAAATATCACAACCTTTTTATTGGATGGATTTCAAAACGACAAAAATTGTTGTGGAATTCGGCTGAAAATTCCAAAGTCGCTATATTCATCTTCATCTATAAGGTTAACTAGAGATGGAGAGCAGTCTTTGTCATTTTGATGTTTTTTGAGAATTTTCTTCATTTTGTCCTTAGTAGTAGCTTGGGCCAATCTTGCAGTACATTTCGTTTTACAATTTAAAACTATTTTGGGAATTGATTTCTTTCCCCATAATTGTGGAGGTCTTGCAGTATTTGGGATTTTATTGGAATCATTCCAGAATTGTTGTACATTTAAAGTTGACAATATTCATCTTGTCCCATAATTTGTCACAATATTTTTTTTCTAAGGAAGAAAGATTGGGTATTCTCAGGACTTGAATTGATGTCCAATTTTGAGTATCTACGTGAGGTTGAGTTGGATATAAAATTTGAAGAGATTAAGGTGTTATTCTGAAAAATAATTGTTTGTAAATATTCAAAGAAAAATTTGAAGGATTCTTACACTGATTTTTAAAGGATTTATTGTTAGGGCCAAAGTAATGACACCATCTAATGAAATCAATTTGGAATTTTTTTTTAGGTGAAGTTTTGTACCAGAAAGATAGTAAAAGTGCATGGTATTTTTTTAATCTTGTTTAAGCAGGAAATGGGGAAGGTTTTGATTTAGTCTTAATATGAAACTAAGGAATGGTTCTTTTGGGATTTTTTCTTAATTCATATAGGCAATTTACCTAGTCAGATAAGGAAAGAATGGAATTTATGAAATTTTTCTGTAGTCATTTTGTGAGGAGTTGACTAAAGCTCCTTTTTGGTAGCATATTTTGTATGTGAATGAACTTTGATGAGAGGAGAATTTTTATAAATTGTTGGGTGCTTTGTGGATTCTCATAGATCTTGATACGCCTTTGATCAAGCACCATCTTAGCCATTTCAGTTGGATCTCTTTGGATATGTTCATTGATTTATTCATTTTCAATCACACAATTAAGATGAAAATCTATATTTTTTCAATATATGGGGAGTTTGAAGGAATTGTTTGAGTGTATATTGGTTTAGCAGTGGAAGTTTTTGCTACATCTTTGTAAATTTTGGTGAGTTTGGAAGGGATTGAAGAAATTGGTTTTCCGAATGAATAATTCTTTTTGTAATTTGAATATCATTCTGTGGTTGAGTGAGAGTTTTTGTGGGTTGAGTTGAGGCCAGTTGGGTGAGAATTTTTGTGGGTTGAATTGAGTCTAGCAAGATTATTAATATTTTGGATTTTGAAAAGTTTGGGGCCGTAATAATTGAAGTTCTATTGGTGCATTTGGGGTATTGAGCGAAGGATATGCAAATTTGAGAACTTGAGTAGGTGTTTTTGTTAAATGATTTACCTTTAGCATCTATTCTTCTACAGATACTTGGACATCTATTCAAAAAGTTAGTTATATGTGTCTTCCTGCTCATTTAACTGATGATGATTGGAACTTTTACAAAAGGATTTAACTTTTTGTCCAATTATGGGGCATAAAAGTGAAGAAGTGGGTAAAGGTGCGGAAAAATGCTTGCTTGATTGGGGTATTGATAGAGTTCTCTCTATTACAGTTGATAATAAGTCTTTCAATGATGGGACTATCATTTACTTGAAAAGAAAGTTTGAAAATTGGGGCAAAAAAAAAATCTTAGGTGGGTAATATGTGCAAAACAGGTGTACAACACATATAGTTAACCTTATTGTGTATGATGGTTTAAAGAGCAAGGATGAGTATGAAGCTATATCTCATATTAAAGGGGCCCTTACGTATGTTAGGAATTCTCCAGCGAGGTACAAAAAATTTAAAGAGTATGTTGAATTTTCAAAAGGGGAAACGAAAAAATTGTTAAATCTTGATGTACCTGCTAGGTGGAATTGCACCTACTTGATGTTGGAGCCTGCTAAATGCTTTAAGAGAGCATTTGATTTTTATGAAGATGTTGATTGAATATGACTGGGAGAGGGAAAAACTACCGGTGAAATTTTTACGATGTTTTTACAATCTCACTTTGCACATTTCTTGTGCCTTATGTTACATCTAATCTCGTGTTTTGTGAAGTATGTGAGGTTGACTTGCTTCTCAAACAGTGGTTAAGTAGTAATGATGTTGAATTAATTGAGATGACAAGAACAATGAAGAAAAAAATGATATATATTGGGATCAATTGAAAAGATGAAAATGATTTTGTATTATGTTGTAGTTCTTGATCCACGTCATAAATTGGAATTAATAGAGTTTTCCTTTGATAAATTATATAGTGGTACGTAAAAAAGTGATACGATGAAAGATCAAGTGAGAGATGGCCTTTTTGAGTTGTTTAATGATTATAAGTTGAGATATGGTGTTACTCTTCAAGGAACGCCAAGAAACCCTGGATCATCACTAGTTGTGTTTCTTCACCATCTTCCTCTTCAATTGAGATTGAGCATGATCATGAAGTGACTCGTAAGTTTAACTTACCATTGAACAAGAGTTCAACATGTACAAAACATGGGGTAAAGGTTATCGCGTAAAATCAAAATTATAGAAATATCTTGGTGATGATGTCGAAATACATAAAGAAAATATTTGACATATTAAATTGGTGGAAAGTAAATACTGAAAGGTTTTCGATTCTCTAAAAAATGGCTTGGGATGAATTGACAGTTCCGGTCTCAATTGTTGCTTCAAAAGCCGCATTTAGTACCGATGGTTGTGTTCTTGATGCTTTTTGGAGCTCTTTGTCTCCTAAAATAGTTCAAGCACTTATTTGTGCTCAAGATTGGCTTCGAAAATACTCCAAACTAATTTGCATTGAGGAGGATTTGAGTAAACTTGAAGTGGTTGAGAAATGTAATTTTTATTTTTTCTTGTACTTTCGTTATTGTTCAATTCTATGTACTCTAATTATTTCTAGTTGTCTAATTATTTCTATTTTATTGTAGAATTGACTAAGTTGGGGGTTGATTAAACAATCGTTGATGTTTGATGGTGCCACTTCTTCATTTCTACTTTGTACACGACGGCTCTTGGCACTCGAATCAATTCAATAGAATTTTGTTTTTTGTGTTTTAGTATCATGTAGTTGTAAATTGTTAATGAGATTTGATGTATGTCAAATATGTTATTGATGTCATTTTTGTAATTAAATCATGGCTAAAGTTTTAAGATTATAATTTAGTATGCACAATTGTTTTGGTAAAATTAGTTTTAATTTTGTAAAATTATTGTCAATAAAATTAATTTTAATTATGAAGCCGTCATGGAAAGATTTGAGATTTTTATTTTTGAAGAAGAATGCAAATTGTAGGTTTTAGATTTATTATTATTAATTGAGTTTCCTTTAGAAGAAACATTTCAAATTTTGGTCAATATTTTCATAGATGTAGTTACTTTTCTATTAACAATATATTCATATTTTCTCTTTAATATATTTGTTTGGATTTTATTTTTTAATATAAAAAATTAAATTATTATTTTTTTAACTAAAGTTACCCGAACCCAATGGGTACCCGATTCGTCGGGTGGCCAGTTCAACCAAGATCTGGATTGGGTTCATTTTTATACTAGTTGGGTATTTAACCCGAAAAATCCTAATACATAAAAACCCGATCTGACACTCACTCCTAATAGGATCCATAACCCAAACCATATGAAACTTTAGGGAACTGGGAATTGATTATATAAGTAAAGCTACTTTATAATAATTTTTAGGGAAAAATATTTTTTTAGTCCGTTAATGCCCAATTTTAGTTTTAGTCCAATAACTATGACCATTTTTCTTTTAAGTCCTGTAAGTTTCAAAATCTAATGAAATTTAGTCCTTCGGTGGTCGATTTTTTTATTTTTGGCTGAAAAGATGACATGGCCTGCCAACTGAATATTTTTTTAGGAGTTGGAAGTCATGTTGGGAATTTTTAAGCTTATTTGCAATTGAGGTGAAAAATTTGTTGAAAGTATTTTAAATTATATTATAATTTATAAAATTAAAATTATTATTTAAAAAAAAAACCTCCATCCACATCCCCCACCTCCCGCCGACGCAACCCCGCCCCCAGAACCCCCATCCTAAGCCCAAAAATCCAGCTGCTCCCTGACTCGCCGTCGCTGGAGTTGTTCCTCACTCTGCCTACCCTCCTCCTACCCCCTGGCGACCCTCTGTCACGTGGGGCGACGGCGTCGACGTCGACGTCGCCTAGAGGAGCTACGATGAGCGACGCCAGGGCCAGATCTGGCGATGCTGCCGCCCATAAGTGAGGAGAGAAGTGGAGGGCGAACTCGATGATGGGCGGCGGCCGTTTAATTTTTGTATTAATTTAAGTAAAAACAATTAAAAGAAAATTAAGAAAATTTAAGTTTTTAAAAGAAAGTTAAAAATATTTTTAAAAATTAAAAAAATTGATTTATCTTTTTTAAATATATAAATAATATAAAAAAGAATTTAATATTATACATATAAATCGCTCAGTCAGCTTCAGGCTTATGTGGCTGTACACATTGGATATTTGGCCGTACACTAAGCAAGAAAATGACATGCGTGCAATTTCCGGCTAGAATTCAAAAGTTGACTGGAAAATTACATAAAATACCCTAATTCGGACTAAATTTCATCATAATTTAAAACTTACAGGACTTGAAAAAAATTGGACATAGTTACGGACTAAAATTGATATTAGGTACACTTAATCGAGTAAAAAAAAATATTTTTTTCCTAATTTTAAGTTTCAAAATAAAGTTCAATGAAACACTATGGAGGAGAAATTATGATTTCACTTAGAAAAGAGATAGAAACATACAATGATATTTTTATTTTCAATAATATAAATAGGATATGGGCTAAATTACTTTTTTCGTCCCATAAAAAAAGATTTCTTTTAGTCCTACAAATTTACGCGATTTATGTTTTAGTTCCATATTTTTACAGACTCCATTTTTTCATTAAAATTTGACGTAAGAGATTTGACACCAAGTTGAAATTTTTTGGTAAGAAACGGGATTAAAACAAAAATTGCGTAAATCGTGTGACTAAAAAAGAAAAATTCCTTACTTATGAGACGAAAAAGATAATTTAGCCATATGATATGATATGTTATAATTTGAATTAAAATGTACCAAATCAGTACAAAAATAAAGATCGCTGGAGCCGGCTGACAAATTCCAGTTTATAGCAACTACCTACCAAATAAATAAGATCACTGGAGACGTCCGAAAAACGTTCCAGTTTATGGTACGGCACTTCCCCTAGGACGTGAACTCCACACATAATCGCAGTTGCCCTTTCCTTGTGGCCTTAAATAACACAACCACAAACAACACATCCACCAACTACTCAACACAATGAAACTAAGAAATCTTTCCAAACAATGCAAGAAACTGCTACAACTCTTCAAATTCAGGCTTCGAAAACCGGTCTTTGTAAGAGCTCTCAAGTTTCGTCACCTGAAACCCAACATCAAGAGGAGCAGACATGGAGGGTTTCGTCTACCAAAGATCCTCTCACCTCTGCATTCACTGTGGCGAAAGAGAGAGACGGACGACCGAGTCACAGAGCTGACGGGTTTCTCAGAGTCCGCGCAACATAAAGCGCCGCACCCCTCACCGCTCACCCCTGCATACATAAGGATGAGCGGAGCCACTAGAAGGGATGTTAGGGATGAGGATGACGTCGAAGATGCGTGCAGAAGCTTTGAGAACTATTTGATAGAGATGATCGTTGAAGACGGGAGGATGACAGATGTAGTGGATGTTGAAGAGCTTCTTTACTGCTGGAAGAATCTCAGGTCTCCCATCTTTATAGATATGGTGTGTCGGTTCTATGGGGAGCTATGCAAAGATTTGTTTTCCAGTAGTAGCTGCGAGAATTATGATATAGAAACGCCCAAGGGATTTCTGAGGTAGAGAATTTGTTTTCAATGCAGTTTTTGCTTCTTCCTTTGTGGCATGGGAATGCCCATAAACTTTAGATATGTTAGAAATGAAATAGAAAATGCCAATGAAACCTAGGATGGTTGGCTGACGCTGAGGCTCCATACATGATTATGATTTTATGAATTTAAATTTCGCTAATGTGTATCACCTTTGTATTTTTTTAATAATAGTTATTGATTAGTATTAGTATTAATAATATTAATTGTTATAACGGTAAGTAATAATATATTGAGCAAAATAAAAAAGACAGAAATAGAAAACGAGGAAGTAGAAAGTCTTCATCCACCAGACTAACGTTTTAAAGGGTTACTTAAATTATTTTAATTTCTTTTAATTTGAAATTTCAATGATCACCTAGCTAGTTATATAGGTGTGATGTGCATAAAAATAAACTGACCCAAAGAGGTTGAAGCGATCCAAAATAAAAAAAAAGAAACAAAAAGCCCGTAACATCCGGAGGCCCAAGAGGACTTGGTAGGCGGCCCTGACGGGTGTCCCCTAAAGAATAGATTGGCAAAGGGAGGAGACCCAGGGCATTACATAACTCGAACCATGATCAAAGTCCAACAAAACATTCGACCTAAAAGGCCCCCACACGTGGCAACCCACTCTCCCACGTGGTATCTCATCAATCCAAGTGTCAGCAACCACCTTGGAACACATCAGCCCTAGGAGGACTCCTCTGGTGGCTGAGACTCCTCCCACGCAAGGGGTCCCCCAAGACAAAGTGAGTAAGAAATGACTTCCTAACAACTAGGATTTCCAGACGGCTAGGACTCACAACAAATGAGATGTATCCCCCAACTGAAGAAGACTTCTACTAAAGCACTCCTAACTATGGATAATGACGACCTACCCCTTATCCAAACCATTCCAACCACATTCAGCAAGAATCTCAAGAGTGGGATACACCCCCAGCAGACGGGGGCAATCCCCTATTAATACATGTTTAGTTGTCCATACGGAGACACCTTCTGGCACCTTTAGCACTTCTCTCACGCCCCTCTCATTCTCTAAACATTCTCAAAGCACTCCACAAGTACATTATCACGTGTTTCTATACTTCTTCATTATATTATTCACCATATCTCGATTTATATCGCATTTATCTACTTTTTTATCTACATATTTTTAAAAATTCAATACTAACTTGAGCGTTTAAGTGCTAACGCCTTTTTTGCAGGTCCCCTTTAAAGATCCTCATACGCTTTGGCCCAAGCTTCAACGTCCATATCCATTAGACCGTGCGTTTTTTGAACGCATCAAGATGAATTATGGAAAAAATGCTTATTAAGCCCTACAAAATAGGGGGAGTGTCACATTTGATCTCGATCTTGTCACAATCCAATTTTAATCCCTTTTGTTAATTTTGTGTTGCAAAAGCAGGACTATCGTTAAAACACTAACAGGAAAAGGCACTCACACAACTGTTAAATGGTGAAACAGTTGGTTCCAAGTTTAATGTCATTCGTAATTTATGAGACTAAAATTGTTTATAAAATTTATTCTAAACTTTGCATTTTTACCAATAACTTTTGTTGAAGTTACTAACATCCAAATATGAGTTGATAGGTTTGGACTTAATTATCCCTGTTGCTTATAGGATTATATGTATTTTTGAACTTGTAACTTATATTGATGGTCAAAAAATAGGTTGGTCGAAAAAAGCTCAAATGATTCAAAAGAAAGAAAGAGATCACAAAAGCCCAAAGGAATGCATGTCCAAGGTGTCCCCCAAGAGGCTCAATTTAGGTTAGGACCCAGGGTGCTACCAAGAAGAAGCCCAGTCCAAGTAGGGCCCCTAGGGAGGTCGACAGACAATGTTTTGAGAGTCGAACCGGAGATCAAACGGACAAGTTACTGGGTCACTAATTTGACCGGTTGGACTGGATTGAAAAATCACTAGTCTCGAATTATATTATCTATATGCATAAATATATATATATATATATAACATATTAATACATATTATACATTAATTAATTAAGATAAAAAATAAAATATATTTAAATAAGAAAGTTTGAAAAAGTTCAAATCAAATTTCATTCAATTAAACAATAATAATAATTTTAAAAAAAACCTAAAAATTTATAAAATAAATACATATATAAGATGTAATAAATTTGTTTTTCATATTTTATGAAAAAGTAAATTTAAAAATGAATTATATTAATAATTAACCAATAAATTTACTAAAAATAATTAAATAATATATATATATATATATTAATTTATATACATATACAAACTAGTATTTATGTGTCAGGAAACGCACAAGTCTGTTGGATCCAAACACTTAAAGTGGATAGTGTTCATCTCTGGCCCTAGGTCATGTCAATTACCCAAGAGGTTTGTGGTTCGAATCTTCCCGTCTAAACTGGCATGAGTGTAGCCCTAGCTCAGACCTACGCTTGACGAATTTTCCTTGTTCAGTATCATTTTGTCTGAGGCGCGTGGGCGACTTCGGCTCTTCTCACGCGCCCACGTCTTTTGTAACCTCTTGGTTGTGGGGTGATTACCTAGATGGGGCGTTTGTAACTTCCCACCTCGTCCTTTATTCTAGGCGTCTCTCTTCCTTTCTTTTCCTCTTCCTTTACATTTTCTTGCACAAGGCATCCTTCACTTCCAGGTTTGTGGCATATTCTTTAATATTTTTCCTTTCTTCTGCTTGTCTATTACTATGCCCTCTTTTTCTATGTTGGTTCAATTTTTGGGGGAGTCTACGGGTGAGGGCGAGGATGCCTCTGAGGCCACTTCGGGGAGGTTGAAACCTAACCCTCCCGCTCACAGAAGTGGTTGGAGATGGAGCCTCCGTCTGGCTGCTTGTCGTCTTCTAGATGAGTCCTCGGAAGAGGAGGAAGAAGATGATGATGAGGATGAAGGGTCTTCTGAGGGTGAGGGAGACCTAAGACCTGGAGGAAGTAGGGTGCTGCTAGGGAAGGGGATCCCGTCCTTTAGGGTCGGATTGGGTGCCTTGTTCTTTAAGTTGGGATGAGGTTAATCAATTAAGTTGGGATTTTACAGTTTCCGTCCCTGGCCCTAAAAGCCATCCAAGTTTGCCTCCAGCCAACAATATGAGTTTTTTCTCTTCCCAACTTCCGGCTGGTTTGCGATTTCCTGTACCTTTGTTTTATTGTGAAGTTTCTCTCCTCTTTCAGGTTCCTCTAAATCAATTGGTACCAAAATTCTTTTGGATCTTGTCTGTTTTTCTATGACTTTCTAGTTCAAATGTGTCATCCCTATTGCCTCCGTCTTCTCGCAGTGTTTTCAGTTAAAAAGGACCGAACCAAGTATTTCTCATGTTGAACCTAAGCGAGGTGTAACCTTTCTTCTGGCTCCTAGTACCCCCAAGCGGTGAAAAGGGACTTTTTTTTTTTTCTTCCGCTTAGGCCGTGGACTATCCCTAATCGTTGGATAGACGATGCCCCCCCTGCTTTGTCTTTTTCATTTGAGGATAGGTTTCCTAATCTCTGCCGTATTCTTGAGAGGTTGAATGAATTCCCTTATGATTCTAAGTTAATGACCGAGGAAATGCTTTTGAGGTATTTTGGGCTAAGCCCGCGAGTTGAACCTCTGGGGGAACCGCTGGGCATCTTTGTTGCACTTTTTTGCATATCTCTTGGTGTGTTTTTGATATGTTGTCTAAGTGGGATTTTGTTTCTGCAGGCGATATCATGTTCAACAAGCTTCTTAGGGACGAACACCGTGCTGCCACCACTCCTCCGAATATCAGGTCCTCTCTAGGGACTTCATCTTCCGAGGATAAGAGGGGAAAACGCTCTGCTTTCACCCAACCTGGGTCATCTAAAAAAAGACTAAGACCTAGTCCTTCGGTGGCTCCTCATGCCAGCTCTATTCGCCAATCCTCTACTCCTCCTCCTCCTCCTCATTCTCCTAGGGATTATGGAAGAGGATCCTTTCGTTCTCCCTCCTCTCCAATCGGGGGGCGGGGGGGGGGGGGGTGTATGATCATTTGATGTTAGAATCTGAAAGGGAGGCGGCCTTTTCTCGGGCCACAGATATCTTAAAGGGGAAAAATATATCCTACCCCCCTGTGATATGTGTTATGTGCAAAATACCCCCCTGTGAAAAAAATAATATCAAATTACCTCCCTGTGTTTTTAAAACTAGAGCAATTTACCCCTTAAAGGTATGTGTGCAATGCACTCTCCTCACTTGAGAGTGTGAATGAATTTTTCTCCAAAAAATTATTTTTATACAATATATTATATATTTAATTTATAATATATACATATATATTAAAAAATAAATATACTATTTTATATATAACATATTAATATTTTTAATACATTTTTGTTAAATAAAAAATAAAAAAACCAACCCTACCCACCCACTCCCAAATCAGCCAGTACCCACCCCACCAGCGCCACCAGCCACCCCCACCGTGCGCCACCACCACCACCACCCCACAGCGCGCCACTAGCCACCAGCACCCCACCGCGCGCCACTGGCCACCCACCCGCCACCAGCCACCCCAACAGCGCCACCACCACCACCTGCCACCCACTCCTACCCCTAAACCAGCCACCCCACCGGCAAGCCCACCAGCCACCCCGACCCCAAACCAGCCACGCCCATCCCTTCCTCGCCAGCGTCGCCGCCTTCCCTCTCCCATTCCCTCTCCGTCTCCGTCACCTCCCTCTCCCTCCCCTTGTCGCTCCCCTCTCCTCTCCCCGTCGTCGCCTCCGCTTCCCTCCCCCTCCTCGTCGTCCGCGTCCCCCTCTGCGTCGTCTCCTTCCCCTCTCCCCGTCGCCTTCCTCACCGGCCGCCACCCCCCCGTTCCCCTGTTTCTCTCTCTCTCCTCTCTCTCTCTCTATATATATATATATAACTATTAATTATATATATATTATATATTTTATATATATTCATTTATATATATTTGTTTAAATTTATATATATTAAATATTAACCATTGCTTAAAATAATTTAAAATATGAGCCGTAGATTTACTAGTTCAATTTGGACCTTAGATTCAAATAACATCTAACGTTTATTAAATAAGGTTATAAATTTAATTTTATAATTAAAAATTAAAAATAAAACAAAAAGCGCGTGCAATACACGAATTCGTGTGAGGGATGTAATTGCTCTATTTTTTTTTCATAGGGGGGTAATTTACCTAAATTTTTTTCACAAGGGGGTAATTTGCTCATTTCGTATAACACAGGGGGGTAATTTGCATTTAACCCTATCTTAAAGGGTGCTGCTACTTCTTTGGATAGACGTGTCCTATCCTCGGTGTCCCGTGAAGACTTGGACGGGATGCTGTCATTGATGCTTGTGAAGGTATACTTTGATATTAGCCTTTCTGTGTTTTGTATTTGTTTGGAAGGTTTTTCGTGCCTTTGATCTTTCTGTCTTGTCCTAAGCTGTAACCTTACGGGGGGAGCTCTTATCGCGCCCTTTCAGCGAGTCTGGAGAGGTTCAAAAGAAAAGGTTGGAGGAGCAGGTGGCACACTTGTTGAAAGATGTGACCGACCTCCGCGAGTCGAAGAAAGAGGCCACAGTTAGGTACCAGAAGACAGAGAAGGAGGTCAAGAAGTTTCCACGGGAAATTACTGCCTTGAAGGAAGATCATGCCGAGGAAATTCAAACGCTAGGCGACCATGTCCATAAGGATTTCCCTGATACTAAGGAGGGGAAGAACTATCTGGAGGCTTATTGGGTGAGCCAGCTTTCGGACTTCAAGAGGTCTGAGGACTACAAGAAGGAGGTAACTCTAGTAACCGGGTCTTATCTTCATTTTGCCTTTGAAGCCTGCCGTCAATAGTTCCTCGCTCATGGTTATCCTCCAGTTGGTGAATATGCTGCCTTCCTGAACTTTGACCTGGTATTGGACAAAGCCCCAGACCCTTTTGATCAATCTCTCTCAGCTAGTGCACCCTACCTACCGATTCAGGTATTGGTTTTTGCCATATTGGTTTATCTTGTGCTGTGTTGGTGAATCCTTTAGTTATGACTTGGGTGTGTTTTTTCAGAAGAGGACCTGTACCAGATCTTAGAAGCGGTGGAAGCTGAGGTGATAGGTGACGCTAATTGAGTCCCTGAGGCTGTGATGGGAAAGGGAGCTTATGAGTGATCTTATTTGAGCCGATGGTGGAGGACGTCGCAGGTCCCCCAAAGGAGACCGAGACCAAGGATGCTCCCGCTCCACAGGAGGAGGTCGCTGACGCTGCCCGGGAGAAGGCCCTATTTGTGGGGTAATTTGAACTCATGTGTACCTGTTTTTCTTACAAACAATTTTCTTCACTTTCCTGTTTTTTTCCCTCACCTAGGGTGAGGGTGAAACAATTTTATTTTTTGTTTCGTACTTTCCTTTGCTGGCTTTGGCTTTAATGCATTTTGCTCTTTCCTATCGTATTGATTTCTTGTTGCATGTGTTAGTATGAGCATTACAGAATCACAAGATAAAATAACTAGGAATGACCATTCGGTCTATTATTTTCGTATGCGCTGTGGTCTTGGTCTAGAATATGAGACCTCCCATTCTCAAAGGGTACTTGGTTTTGTTTCTTTAGGGCTTATTCCTTGGGGAGCGTTTCTTTATTACAGATAATTTTAGGTGAGCTTTGGCTAACCTTAGAAGAGGCGTCCTTGGTTCAGGACGTTATTTGAGATTCGGCAGGCATCCTAGGCCTGGGGCCTGTTCGATTGAAGTCCCTAGTCTAGGATGTGTATTGAGGCGCATTGGATGTTCTGAGTTTAAAGCACTTATTCGGAATCAGTAGATACCCTTGATTTGGGACACTTATAAAGAATCTGCAGGTGTTCTTGGTCTAGGGCTTTCCTGAAAGTTTGATGACTTAGACGTTGTCGATGGTAAGAGAAAGTCCTAGGTACAAGACCTCCTTGTAAGTTGATAGGTTGTTGCGTGCCTGAGACCTGGTTAGGATAGGGTCCTGGGACTAGGAGTAAAATCTCCTTAGATGGTGTACATTCCAGGGTCTGCTTAGTGTACGCCCTTTTGCATCTTCTAACACGCAGGTTCCATTTCCGATTATCTTGGTAATTTTGTAAGGACCCTCCGGAGATTGAACTTCCTTATTGGTTTCAGAGTGTCCACTCTCCGTAACACCAAGTCTCCTACTTGGAAATGATGGGCTTTCACCCATTTGTTGTGGGCATTTATTATCGTACTTTTATATCTTTGAATTCTGATGAATGCTATCTCCCGTAGTTCGTCTACGAGGTCTCAGTGCTCTTTTAATGGCTGGGAATTATTTTCTTCATTGAAATGCAGTATTCTATGCAAAGGCATTCTCAATTCTATTAGGATTATTGCTTCTGTTCCATATAACAGGGTGAAAGGGTTTTCTCCTATGGAACCTCTAGGGGTGGTCCAATATGACCATAGAACACTGGTCAATTTTTCGACCAAGTTCCCTCCTACTCTGTCTAGCCTTTTTTTGATACCTTGCATGAATATTCGGTTGGTAACCTTGACTTGCCCGTTAGCCTGGGGGTGAGATACCCTGGTGAATTTTTGTTTTATGTGCAGCCCTGCACACCAGTCTTGTATCCTTCACCCCTGGAACTATCGGTTGTTCTCCGATATTATTTCTCAGAGTAGTCCAAAATGACATATGATATTCTTCCATACGAACTTCATGACTTCCCCTTCAATGATACGGGCCAGAGGTTCTATCTCTACCCATTTTGTGAAGTAGTCGATAGCGACTAGGAGAAATTTTCTTCGCCCAGTTGCAAGTGGAAATGTTCCCACTATGTCCATTTCCCATTGGGAGAAAGGACATGACAATAGTATGATATTGAGGGGTTGAACATGTTGGTGTATGAGGGTGGCATGCTTTTGGCATTTCACGCATTTGTTCACTAACCATCGTGCATCCTGTTTCTTAGTGAGCCAGAAGTAACCAGCTCGTAATGCCTTGTCGGCCAGCGTCTAGGTCCCGATGTGGGATCTAAAACCTTCGTCGTGTATTTTTTTGAGCACGTGCAAGCCTTTTTCTTGGGGTAGGCAACATAGCAAAGGGTGTGTGAAGGATTTCTTGTATAACGTTCCTCCTTGTGTCAGGAAATGGATGGCTCGGGCTTTATTCTAGTGTTCTACCTATCTATTTCTTGGGAGAAGTCCTTCGTCTATCCACCGTATTATGGACGTCCGCCAATCATTGTCGTTTAATGATATAACTTGGATATTGAGTGGAGCTCGTGACTGAGGCAAGTGTTGCACAGTGATATGTCATGTCTTACAGTCTTCCAATGCACTAGCTAGTTTTGACAGATAATCTGCTTTAACATTCTCTTCCTTAGTTATTTGCTGTAGCTAGAAGCTTTTGAACTTTTTCTTTAATTCCTCTATTTGATGGAGGTATTGTACCATGCTATCTTCCTTGGGCTCGTACTCCCCACTCACCTGCTTTACTATCAATTGTGAATCAGACTAGGACAGGAGATGCAAGGCGCCAGCGTCCTGGGCCATCCTCATGCTTAGTACCAAGGTTTCGTATTCGGCCTCATTATTTTAGGTCTTGAAGTCGAATTTTATCGCAAATTTCATGTCCTTCCCTTGAGGACAGGTAATCACTATGCCTGCTCCACTTCCTTGTGTGGTGCAGGATCCGTCCATGTGAAGCAGCCAAGGTCTTTTTTTGGGAATCCCTTCCTAGGTTGTTCCTATCATTTTAGATACGAAATCAGCCAAGGCCCGGGCCTTGATGGTCGTTCGAGGTAGATACAAGATGTCGTCTTCTCTCACTTCTATTGCCCACTTAACTAGTCGCCCCGATGCTTTGGGTTTGCCTAGGACTTGCTTTAAGGGAGTATTGATTTTGACTCGACGGGGTAAGAAATGAAGTTAGGGCGTAATTTCCTTGCGGTGATGACCAAGGCCAGTGCCATTTTTTCTATGGATGGATAACGATATTCTGCTCCATTGAGAACTTTACTGACGTAGTGAATGGGTATCTAAGCATCATCTTCTTCTCGTAGTAGCACAGAGCTGATGGCCTGAGATGTTGAGATACGTAAAGGTAAAGGTGTCCCTAGGTATCGGTTTTACTAGTAAAGGGAGCTTTGCTAAGTATGCTTTAAGTTCTAAATGCTTGTTGACACTCTTCGGCCCGTCGAAATCTTTGACCTTTCTTAGTGTTATGAAGAATGGCAGACCCTTTTCTGCGGATTTTGAGATGAATTGACTAAGTGCGGCCATTCTCCCTGTCAGTCGTTGCACTTCATTGATGTTGGTGGGGTTTTTATGTCTAGGATAACCTTGATCTTGAATGGGTTGGCCTCGATATCTCGTTGGGTTACCATAAATCTTATGAAACGCCCTCCATTGACCCCAAATGCGCATTTCCCAGGGTTGAGTTTTAGTAGGTATTTTCTTAGTACCACGAAGGTTTCTTCTAAGTCTTCCACATGGTTGCGAGCTTCCTTACTTTTCACTAACATATCGTCCACGTATACCTCCATGTTCCTACTTAATGAGGTCGGAATATTTTGTCCACAACCTTTGATAGGTGGCTCCTGCATTTTTTAGCCCAACAGGCATGGCTACGTAACAGAATGTACCGTCCGAGGTAATGAAGTTGACCCTTTTATGATTTTCTGGTGCTAGCATTATCTGGTGGTATCCTTGCAAAGCATCCACATGCTTAGGAGTTCATATCCCGACGTGGAGTCCACCAACTGATCAATCCTAGGTAATTGATAGAAATTTTGGGACACGCTTTATTGAGGTCCCTGGAATCTATGCACATCTTCCATTTCCACCTGGCTTAGGGATTAAGACAACGTTGGAGAGCTATTCTGGAAATTGTATCTCCTTTATGTATCCAATCGATAATAGTTTGTTTACTTCTCCTTAGATGATTTTGTCTTTTTTAGATCCGAAATGTCATTTTTTCTGCTTTACCGCTTGACACTAGGGTACAGGTTGAGGTGGTGCGTGATGACACCTGGGTCTATCCCCTCCAGGTCCTGGGGAGTCCATGCAAAGATGACTTTGTTCCTCGGAAGGTAGTTGACCACTTGATTTCAGACATCCTCCGTCATTTTGGATCCTATTTTCGAAACCTTTCCTGGGTCTCTAGGAGTTCGATAGTGAGGAGTTCCTCCACAGGTTGGACCGTGGTAGGGGTGTCTTTCTCTAGTTCTGGACTAGGTACTGGGTCCTTCCCTCACTTATTGGAGTGCTCGGTCTTCGTAGATTATTCCGTCCTTCTTTTCTTTCCTTCTCTTGATGGCTTCAACGTAGCATTTGCGTGCCTGTAATGCATCGGCCTGGGCTTCACCCACTTCTCCGATTACTGGGAACTTAATCTTCATGTGGATATGATAGCTCGAAAAGCATTAAGCGTTGGTCATCCCAAGATAACATTGTATGCGGACGGAATATCCACACCAAGAATTTGAGTAAGCATGTTTTTCATAAAGGTGCGGTTCCCAGGATTAGCGAAAGTGAGATCATGCCTCTAGGATGAACTACCTCCCCAGCGAAGCCATACAGGGAAGTGTCCACCGCCTCAGGGGGACATCTCCCAATTTCATTTGATCATAAGCCTCTCTAAAGAGTATGTTGGCCGAGCTGCCTGAGTCGATAAAGACACGTTCTATTTCATAAATGGCCAACAGGTTTGTGATGACCAGGGCATCGGTGCTCTATGTCCTAGGTCCGTGCCGCTCCTCTTGATCAAACTGAATGAGAGGGGCGTCGTTAGGGTTCCACGTCCATCACTTCTCTTGTCGATGCCCATTGTCTAGTTATTTAAAAGAAACAAAACAAAAATTTGAATTTCGTTAGAAATGAATTATAGAAAGACTGGTGGAAAATTTATAAATACTATTTAATATTTCAATTATAAATTACAACATTCTCCATATATTGATTATATGCATTAACCTCATTATCGAAGAAGAGGATAAAGTAGAGGACCAAATAACTCCTCATTTGCTAATTAAATTGTCGTATGATTGAGGTAAGTAAGTAATCAACTCTATCTATATATGTTTCCTTTTCTTTCGATGTTTGAGTCATATCAATGATCAATAATTTGATTTGATTGATATATTATTAAAGTGAAATAACAAAATGCACTGCAATATTCTATTTGTTGAAGGATGTGTTGTTAGTGCTTGCAAATAAAATGTGTTGAAGTGTGGTTTTATATGGCTATTTGCTTACATTAATGATGATATGTGTAAACAAGGAGTGGCGGAAACTAAATATAATTTTATTTGAATATCCCCTAATGATCTTGAATAGCCTATGTAACAAAATGAGATGAAAAGAGGTATGATACGAAGTAAAAAAGTTTTATTGTGAAACGAGAAGAGTTTTGATGGAAATAAAAGAGTTATGATGTGAAATAATGTTCATGAGCCTATGTGTGGATTACTAAGGGAAGTACTAAAATATAATGTGATGGATGGTGAGGTTGAGTTGGTGGAAAAAAGATGTTATATCGCCCTCTTAAGTAAACTAGGAAAAGAAGAGTTTGATTGATTGTTTTGTTATAAGATGCATGATTGCGTTATGAATAAAGTTATTTGTGTTGGATTCAAATTGATTATGTTATATATATGCTGCTATATTTGTCTCCTTTGAAACTATACTTGATGTACATGTATATGTAGGTGATACCGGTTATTTACTTACTGAGTTGCAGGCTCATTCACCTGCTTATATTTTTTAGGAGTAGATCTTGTAGTGTATATCTACTGAGGGCTAGATCCAAACCTCGCATGTCAATCAGTTCAAACCAGTATACACTTTTCTCCTTACCCGTTAGCAAAATATAAATCACGTTGTGCGAATGTATAAATATGAATTAAAAATATGCATGGGTTGTGAATTAATTTTAATAATTTCATTTTGCGGTGCTTGATATGTGTGTACATGTATATATATAATCTTGTGGCTGAAAGGTTAATTGTGCTTGTTGTGATGATGAGATTACATATATATATATAATATATATATATATATATATATATTCCCTGGGGACTCGATTATGTGCATATTTACATATATATAAATAAAATTTACTTTAAGTTGATAACTAAAGAAAATATTGTTATAATATCATTAGAGAGTGTTACATTTCCGTCTGAAATAGGGGTGAAGTCACCGATAATGACAATTAGGGTTTGTTTAATTTGGGGGTGGAAAATTTTATAAGAAGGGTAATTGAGTAAAAAATTACTCGAAATAATTGTTAATATCCCCAAGTAAACATAGAATTGAGTTTTTGCACACATATCAAAATACTGAAGGGTTCTTTTGGTTCAAGTGAGTGGAAAAGGGAAGTGGAAGGGGATGGGGAAGTGAAAGGGGAGGGAGGGAAAGAATAATAGTTTTCTTCAAGTTGTTTAGTATGATTGGAAGGGGAGTAACTCCCAAATACTTTCCCTTATTTGGTACGAAAAAATAGATTATTGAGACAAAAGACTAACTTTTATAATTTTATCGAATTACCCTTCTCTTCACATTGTATCAAAGAATAAATAAATTATATTATACTAATATAATTTTAGTATATAAAAATTTAAAAATCTTATTAATAAAAATAATTATCAAAATAAGTATTATTCATTTATTCTAAACTATTTAGTTTAAATAAATAAAATTACTAACAAGATTGTTTACCTTATTGTTGACTTTGATGCAGTAGTTTCTCAACGATTTTGTTATTTTTTTTTTTTTTTGACAATTATGTATGATATTATCAGCGAGAAGGAAAAGAAACAGAGAGAAATTATATATATCTAAGAATTATATATATAGATATATATTGGTAATAGAGTAAATAAAAATAAAAAATTGTACTTTTTTATCTTTTTGACATTATACTTCCACTTTTCCGCTCAATTTTCAACGAAAACAAAATTGGACCGCGAAGGATTTTCATATACATCGAGTTTTACTTCACCTCTATCTCTTCCTCCTAACCAAACACAAGATTATCTCTTATATATCCGTTTTTACTTCTACTTCTCTTATTCCTCTATTTTTCACCCCAACCAAACATACTTTAAGTAAACAACTAACAATTAATCTCAGACTTTTTTATTATACTTTTCATTCAAGTTCATCTATCACTTAGATAACCCTATACCCAAAATAACGAGGCATGATTATATATATTTAGGGACAAAAATTTTATTTTATCACACTAATGAATTTTAAAGTCTTAATAGTGATAACTATTTTATAAAAATTGCAATTATCAAGAATTAATAACAAAATATTGTGTATTAAATGTTACTGTAAACAATCAACACAAATGCATAGTGCCACCTAGAAATTATTCAGTGATTACTGCCACTATATTTGTATTGTTACAAGTATAGATGTGCTACTAGTTATCTATAGTGATAACTCTATATACAATTTTTAGTCACAAGATTAGAATTGTTATCTGTATAATGACAATTGTGTACACAATTTGTGACCAATAATTATATAGCCACAAGATCAAAATTATTATTAACTGAAAAAAATCGATTATAAGTACAATTATTCTTATTCACATCAATATCTAACAAAAACTATTACAATATATCATGCTTAATAACACCTACTATTACAGTAGACATATAACAAAGACTCTTACAATGTATCCTGCTCAATAAACAGTAGACGTAGACTAACTCCTACTATACAATAGACAACATCCCACGTACTTGGTGGGTTCGAACCAAACACACTCTAAGTAAACAACTAATAATTAATCTCGGACTTTTTCATCATACGTTTCATTCAAGTTTATCCTATCACTTAGATAACCCTATACCCAAAATAAACGAGGCATGATTATATATATTTAGTGACAAAAATTTTTTTTATCACACTAATGAATTTTAAAGTCTTAATAGTGATAACTATTTTATAAAATTGCAATTATCAAGAATTAATAACAAAATATTGTGTATTAAAATTGTTACTATAAACAATCAACAACAAATGTATAGTGCCACCTAGAAATTATTCAGTGATTACTGATTACCATCGTTATATTTGTATTGTTACTAGCTATAGATGTGTCCCTAGTAATCTATGGTGATAACTATATACAATTTTTGTGACTATAAATCAAAATTGTTATCTGTATAATGACAATTGTGTACACAACCCTTGCGACCAGTAATTATATAGTCACAACATCAAAATTATTATTAATTGAAAAAAATCGATTACAAGTACGATTATTTTATTCATATCAATATCTAGCAAAGACTATTACAATATATCATGCTTAATAACACCTACTATTACAGTAGACATCTAACAAAGACCATTACTATATATCGTACTCAATAACACCTACTATTACAGTAGACGTAGACCAACTCCTGTTATACAGCAAATAACATCCCACGTATCTAGGGGCTCGAACACATTACCTCTAAGATCATAGGGCCTCAACTTCGCCAGTTGAGTTAGGCCTCATTGACGTAACAATTTTAGAATTGTTACTTGATATATTGTCACTAATATTCTATTCCTTCTATAGTGTAGGCAACGTACCCAAAACCTATGCTAACCATGACCGACATGATACTTGATTAAATTACCATCTTATCTAAAAATTTATATTGTTAAAGAGAATAAATGTTTCATATTAATATCTAAACAAAATCATGCAACAACATTGTCAGAAAATCATATTGTCATATAGTAAATGTCAAAAAAAAAAATAATAATAAATAAATATGAAAACACAATATTTAAATGGTTTAAAGAATTCTCTTACATCCAGTACTGTTGTTCAAGATTGTTTCATATTAAGATGATTTCATCAACAATTTATGTTAAAACACTTGTAAAATATTATAAACTTATAATTTTATTTTTGGATGTAATAGTGGGAACTGGCTCCACACTCCAGCAATTAAACAAACGTGAAACTCAGTCAAAAACACATGTATTATGTCCTAAAATTGTAATAAAAATAAAAACAAAAATCCAAACTACATTGGACCAAGCAACAATTTGGTGTAATGCACTAAAACTGAAGGTTCAAACAATAGAAGAAAACATGTAAAATTGGGTTTGGATGAAGCAATCTCGATCTGGGAAACCGTACAACCACAGCCAACATTAAAAGACCTCAAAATTTGGCGTACGAAAAAAATATATATGTATTATCAATTTATGTACCACGTTCTTGATTTTAATGTTTTGTCTGCATCTTTTTGCCTTTGGAATCTAAGAAAAGTGATGGATGGGCAAGAAGAAAATGGCCTTATGATCATCCATCACCACTTGTCAGTTGTCAAACTGTTGCTCATAAATCAATAAGTGTCTGCTGCCCTTTCTTTAGTTTAGTTTAGTGTCTTTCTGATGTACAGATGTTGTTTAATGTGATAAAGGTCGAACGTTGGTCCACTCACATTGTAAATTTGATGTTTTATTAAGGTGTTTACGTCTTGGTATGTATGTAGATTTATATATATGTTGTTTAGACTTTTAATTTTTGGCGATTGTCAATAAATCGTTGACCCTGTCGTCCGTGCAAACTGATGGACCGAGGAAGCAAAAAATTGGAAGTATGATCGAAGAACTCGTCTCCAATTCTTGAGAATTGGGTTTTGGGAAAAAGAACTAGCTAGATAATTACTTTTGAACGAACTCCCACAATAAAATTTATAGGTATTTTGGGTTTGGGTTTGGGTTTGGGGGGGGAGGTCGGGATTATTTTATTTTTTATACTCAAAGTATATCCCTTTTTCAATTTTATTATCCAAAGTTTTTAATTTTCATCAATCTTAGTACCATTCGTTAAGTTAACCGTTAGCAACCCAATTTTAGACGGAAAATTAGGCGAAAATTTGTCTATGTAAGGGCATATTTGGCTTCCAGTTTATTCAACAAAAAAAAAAAAAAAATCTATGTTAATTCTTTTCAATTTCAATTTTATAATTGAGGACAATAATTTAGAAAAAAAAACACATATTTAATCCAATTTCTATAAAAAAAATTTTACTAATTTTACTGTTTAAAGCACTTTTTTTTTCTTTTTTGCTTAGCGAGTATATATATGTTGTCATACTCTATTTATCGAGAGTATGTTATTATTTTTTATACTTTTTTTTAATTATTTTAACTATTTTTTTTTTTTGCCTTTTTTGTGACCAGTGAAATAGAAAGTTTTAATAAATTCATAAACAAAATTCTCTCAACAAAAAATAATAATCAAAGTATGGGTATATAATTTTATTTAACTCAAAAGTACATTGACACCCTTTGAGTGGCTTATTCAATTTTTCTCTTTTTACAACAATGCTAGTGGTGATTGAACACACAACTCTATTAGTTTTCTTAAATTATGACTAGCGATTATCTCTACATTACTCTGCATTTAGCATACATTTTTATTTTCATAATTATGTTAATTGGGAGAAAATATTTGAATTGGTATTTTTATAACGATTTGAATTAGCATTTTTTTAATAGAAATTGGGTTAATTTTTTTCTTTACATTATTGTCCTCAATATTAAAATCAATATTAAAATAGAATTTTTTTGTATGTTGTATAAATGGCAGCCAAACATGCCCTTATATAGACAAGATTCCGCCTAATTTTTTCTCAAAAATTGAGTTGACCCGTTTGTTTTAACGGTCACCTAATGGAGGGTAATCAGACTGGATGAAAATTAAAACTTTTGGGTACTAAGTCTGATGACTTAAAAATCTGATATAGTAAAATTGAAAAGGGTATACTTTGGGTACGAAAAATGAAATCATTCCAAAAAATCCTTAACATTCTCATAATAATTTGATAAGATATGAGCTCCAAACAGCAACTACGGAAATTAACCAAAATCTACTGAACAATAAAAATAATTAAAGAAACGCCCAAATAGTTGAGCCCTCACAACAAACGTGTGAGGAGGGGTTAGATTTTCCAAGAACAAACGATCACAAGTTATGGCCGTATAAAGTTCCACCATCAAACTACCCACTTCAAGCTTTCAATTTCTAGCAATCGAAATCGAACATTTTAAGTTTAATTTTTGTAAACAAACTCGCAAAATAAGGGTGACATCGTAGACATGTAAAAAAGATGCATCTATCCATGTGTGATGGTCAAGATCTTTATAGTTAACTTAATAGATACACATTTAGCCCATCAAACACGATGACAAAAATACAAACCCATATCATGAGTGTGACGACTTTCAACTTTCATAATTACACCTAAAGTTTGTTTTTTTTTTTTTTTTTTTCGTTTCTTTCTTTGTATTCATGTAAGTTATAGAATTCTATCAATTCCTTGTGTACTGACAGGACATGTCAGCTGGTGTACAGTCTTATGTTATATATATAAATATTTGTATGATAAATGTATAAATTTCTCTGTCTAAAATCTTGGATAAACTTGTTTTATAAGAGACCGAAAAATATAATTAGACATCATTAGACATGACAAAAAAAAAATTAGGATAAATTACATCTATATAGCTACAAATGTTTTACATTGGTTAAGAAATTACAAATTATGTAGCCCTTAAATTGTAATGTGCAAATTAATATTTTATCCTTATTGCTTTTTTTTAAAAAAGAAAACATTTGAAAAATATATTAAAATAAAATGAGAATTGGTAAAGTAAATAATCTATTTGGCATATTAGTCTATAAAAAATATTTAGAAAATTTTAAGAAATATGTACAATTGTAGTTCGTCATCCAAAAGGACATTTTGACCAGTTCACCACGAATATTAGATAATGGTGGACTCGATGTTAAACTGGAGTTAAATTGGAAGGATATTCGTAAATTTTCAAATAATAGTAAGTATTTATAAATATGTCAGATCTCAAAAGAGGTGGTTGTAATTCACCCAAAAAATTATAAATAATGTCAAACCTCAAGTAAGATCATAAAATTCTTTAAATCTAAAAAAATAATTATATTTTACGTCCACAAAAAATATTTGTAAATGGACTAATTTATGGAAGGTAAAACATAATTTTTCTGAATCAGACTTATAATTTTCCACAATATTCAACATTCTCAATAATATGTGCAATGAATGTCTTGCTTTGTCTGTATCTAAACGTTCTCATCTATATTTCATAAACCATGACATAATTTGATTTGATTGACAATAATGTTTAATTTCTAAAGGAAGGTAAAATAATTTCCTTAATTAATGATAATTATCATTTAAAACCATTGTTCCAAATGAAGTAAAAACTTCCAAAAACATAACCCCAATAATTAGATAAAAGAGAGACAAAAATTGTAGACCTTAAGGTAGCCTGAAATTTATAATCATCACTTATGTCAATAATATGGAAAGGGTTGAAAATTTGTTACACTTAATAAGTGTGAATTAGTATTACCTTATAAATATGGTAAAAATATTGTCTTGATTGGTTGTGGTTTCATTTTCAGTTTTCCTTTCATGAAATAGTGATAAAAGTAAAAACATGTTTATTTATACTTATTTTCACTCACTGCAAAAAAAATATAATATTTAATCATGACTAATTATCATGGTTAATAACAAAATAATCGTAGCAAATAGTCATTACCACAGGCATGCAACGGTGGTTGGGTGTGGTATCTGCGAGAGTGGCTAAAACATTTGTCATGACTAATATTTTTACCACGACTCTTAGCCATGGAACATAACTTTTTTATGGTGAAAAACTTATGTTTTTGCGCCGGTTTTACTTAATCGTGGTCAATAAAAAATATTTACCATAATTTTTAGTTCGTAGCTATTTCAATTATAGCTAATAGTCAATTTTTTTCCTAGTGACTGTAAATATTTTATCATCATTCTCATCTCGATTCTTATTTATTCATACATTTACACATATACAAAAAAAAAAAAAGTACAATCATTAATTTCGTAAACTAATAATATTTTTTTCATAATATTTTAATATGACATTAATCAATATAAAACATATAACCATCAATTTCATTTAAATAAAATGTCAACAATAATAAATAAAATTATCATGTTCATCGAATAAAAAAGTATATTGACTTTACATTATTTACGATATAGAAGCACAATCTCATCAGCTAATCCAAATACAATATGATTTTACACGTAAAAACTTAAACAGAATTAAAAACACACGTAACAATTGAAACCACCAAACATGGCCTTATAAAATATTTCATATTTTTCAGATTTACTGTATATAATAATTGTCTTAAAAGGAAATGGGAAAAGGAGAGTAAAGGCAGACAGGGACTTTGTGCAGAGGAAGAGAGTGTTGGAGTTGTTGGGTGTTTCTGAATTTCGGAATTGTAGAAAGACAGCCAAGGAAGAAAACCCCTGCAACATCAAATCTCAGCTCCAAACATAGCAAACTCAGCAATTGACAATATTGTTCCCATCCTCATCTTCTCTTTATATCATTACATACTATAAACACATCAACCTCCCCACCCCCACCACACCCTCTCCACAAAATCTTGATCATCATCAGTACACAACCAATTGCAATTTCCACTTTCGACCACCTGCCCATTTTTACATGTACAATCGAAAAGAGGAGGGGGATTGTGATTAGGGCTGCTGTAAGAACTTCTTTCCAGGGTGTTTTTTGGCTTAAAAAGCTGTTGCATGGGGCGCCTGAAACCAGAATCCAGGAGAGTCTGAACTTCCTGTCTTGTCAAGCCTGAAATCAGTCCCCATGGATTACTGCTGGAGAAGCAGTAGTACAAGAGGGTTGAAGCCCTGGAAAACCCTCCATTTTTACGCTGTAATCTGCTGTTTTTGCTGCTTCTGCTTATGCGTCCATGGAATTTATGCTATGGACAGCGACCCAACATCTCCGTCGGGTGAGTTTCAAGAACCCCTTTTCGTCAAATATATTGTAAGAAATGAGATCTAACCCTGTTTTTGCTTGGGCTGTTTCTGTTGCAGAAACCAGGAACATGTTGATTCTTGAAGCTGATAATTGCTTTCAGGTAAGTTAATGCATTCTTACTTCTACCCCTCAGTCATCCATACAGTTACTGAGTTACGTTTTTTGACTGATTTGAACGTTGAAGTGACTTAAACTGTCATCTGACATGACGGGACTTGATAGAGTATGTTTTTTAATAGAATTTTGGGGGAGGAACTATAGTCTACATCAGTTGATCTATGTTTCATATATAAGCACATTTTGCAAGAAAGACATGGTCCAAGAATGTCATAAACTCAATTTCTTTCTCTTTCAAAAATAAAAATAAAAATTAAGCAATTTCGATTCAATCACCACCACGAATAAGGGCATATACGCTCCCATATCATAAGTCACTTACTACAAATTACCCATAAATCTGTACGGTACTGTGGCGATAAAGCATCGATATCTGACCTACAGTGATTAGAGTCGAAGCCATTCAAACTTAATTTCTTTCAAATATGTCTTTGATTCGTGATAAGTAGTTTTTTTGATTCCGGGCCGTTGGTGTTTGTGACCCGTTAACTATTTGACCCGAATGATGTGGTGAGACATTGTTTTGGTAAAACCAAAACAGAAGTATTTTGTCGGGGAGCAATGTCTTAACTCCTTCCCCGTGAAGTCGTGGACCTATAGTGAGTGTTAACTATTTGATGATTGACGATGGAAAATATCTCTTGTATCGCCCCTTTTGGTTTCTACCATCAGTTTTGAACCCCACGTGGAAGAGTTTCTAGTGTTCACATCTTTTTTCCCATTTTCGTCTTTTGATTTTTGTCAATTTATTATGGGTTCATTAATATACTTTGTAAGATTACATTGAATATTTTGTCGAATATTAATGGTATTGGCCCGATACAAAAATGGATATTGGGTCGGAACGATTAACTACCTAAGGAGGTAGGATTACTTAGTCTATGCACACATCGATGTGTTGTATAAATATTGAGAAAAATGTAATTGCTTCCCTTGTGATATTGTAAAAGAGCAAATTACTCCCCTACGAAAATCATAATAGCGATTTACCCTCTTGTGTTTTCAAAATGTAGCAATTTATCCCCATATGTTTTAAAATTGAAAAATTTACCTCCTTGGGCATAGAAGAATTATTTTTTATAGGGATCAATTTCCTCATTTTCAATATTACAGGAGGTTCACCCTATAAATATTTGATTCTCGTTTTTGCACTTAACATCCTGCCGTCATTTTGCTTCTTTGTCCTTTAAAATTTCATAAAAGGAAAAACCCAACAGACAAGACTTGACACATCTGATACATTTAACAAAAAAAACCGACCAAACTATCACATAATCTTCAAATACTTAGTTAAACAAAGTAACTAAAATATTACATTATTCAATAACTATATATTCTGAATTTTATCCTACAGTAATCTATTCCGACATTAATTTCATCACACAAAAACGAGATTTGTACGTCTTATTCTGTCTCTTTGGTAGCTTAGCTATTCATCCCTTGCAGGCTCCTCTATGTGTTACTTTTTTTAGGGAATAAACTTTGATCGTGGGGGTACAATAGACTTTTAACAAATATCGTTTGAATCGTTGTATCAATTTTTATTACTCCAAGCACCTTATATAAGCTTCTTTTTTTTTTTTTTCCAATTTTTGTTAATCTTTTTGCGTGTTGGACATATGAATTAAGTAATCGATTGATGCAGAATTCAGAGAGAAATAAGATACCGAAGATGGTCAAAGGAGTTAGAGGAATTAGCACGAGCGGGGCAAGAAGGCTACTTGGGGGACTGGGATCATCGCCTCCTCGTTGCACTTCAAAATGCGGGCAATGCACGCCGTGCAAGCCGGTGCATGTGCCGGTGCCGCCTGGGACGCCGGTGACTACCGAGTACTACCCGGAGGCTTGGAGATGCAAATGTGGCAATAAATTATACATGCCCTAACTTAGTGTCTAGGCAGCCTCTACTATTATTTTTCAAGTGCAGTAGTAGCTATATATGCCTTGAGCAACAGAGAATAGTGCATTGACCCATATAGTGCAAATCTCACTATTATAGTTTTGATTATTTGATTAATTAATATGTGGCTATATATATATTCTTGTAAAGTATTTAGGGTGTTTTTCATGCTACTCTCTCAGAAACTGTTGGATTTTTCTCATTATATTATAATACGTATAAATGAAATTAATTAATATTTTCACTAACTTATTATATATATATGATTTTTTTTAAAATATTGGTAATACTAAAAATGTCAATAATTGCTATCTTCGTTCAGTTAGATTTTCGGACTGAAATATTTACTAGATTATTAGTTACTGTTCTAGATGATGATTGTGTTTACCGGTTAACTGCGGGAAGGGAGTCATTTATGACGCGGACCGATATGATTTTGGGGAATTTGTGCCTGCACTTTTCTTCTTCATGTAGTTGTGATAAGTTTGTGCATTTGCATTTTTAGGCCTAAAAATCGACTAAGAAATAAAATAAAAATTCTAATATAATGTTGGTCGACTCATCGTGCGGTGGAAGACTGAGTCTCAACATCCATGGTCGGTTGTTGCGCTGATCCATCTGCCGCGGCGTTTGTTTGATGGGGATATGGGGGCAACTTGTGCATCGCGGAATGGCGAGAGGAGCCCCATGGGTGACATGAGCGGGCTTAGGATCATCATGATTTCTGCGAGGTCCTTCATGAGCTTCGGGTTTTGTGGTGGGTCGGGGAATGTCAATGCTGTGTAGGAAGCTCATGGGCGGGCAACCTTAAACCCACTGCTCCTCTTGCTGTTGTGGGTTACTGCCAATTGATGACACAACGTCCGAAGGTCGCTACGAGGAACGCTCTTCCACTAGTTTCTGGAACAGTTTCTTAAAAAAAAAAAAAATAGTAGTGTTTCTAGAATTTAAAGAATAATGTCCCACAACCACCTCCGCCAGTGGCCCACTTCAGGAGCTGTTGGTTTTTTTTTTTTTTTTTTTTTTTTTTTTTTGTAGTAGTCAGCGAACACCTCCATTTGTTTTGACTTCAGTGGAGCAACGGAATATTTAAAAAAATATTAGTTAATTTAATAATTAAATTAATTATAAATAATTTAATGTTCTATTTCATTTTGTGCATGCCGATGCACGTCCACATCTCCGACCAGTCCTGGAGGTGGCATCATAGATCCTCATACCACGTCTTATTACACAAATAATGTAATTAGTTTATTTCATTTGTAATGATTGGTATTGATTCATAACATTGGTGGAACTTAAAAAAATAATTTGAACTTATTTTTTTATGTATTTGATTTTGTGTTTTCATGTGATGTCCTTGTGTGTTGAGTGTGGGCTTAATTATTTTTTATTATAAAAAAAAAGAAAAATAACGAAAAAAATATTTTTTTAATATATTAACGATTTTGTTACGAATCGCGGTCTCAAACCGCGACTCGAATATTTTTTTTTTTTTAATTTTTAAGATGATAAAAGATGAAAAAATGATTTTTTTATTGGAGTCGCGACTCGGTCTTTTTTAAATTTTTTTTTATTATATCTAATTTATCCGCAAATCAATTTAAAATAACACAAATAATTAATAATGAATAAATGAAATATTATAAATATTATTACAAATATTACAATAAAAAGTAAATATTAAAAATGCCCCCTGTCCCACAATTACGTCTGTGTCGTTGACGTCGAGGTCTTCTTATTTCTTCGCCCATATTTTGTATTGGCTCATTTTGTCCATCATTATCATCAACATCGGAATTAATATGCAACCCACTTGATGATGCTGTAGAACTGGACTCCACATTATCACGATATGCACTAAATGATGGAAATGGAACTGGTGAAATGTTATATTCTGGTGCATATGGTTTGTTAATACCAAGGCCAAGGTCAAGATCTACATGTGAAGAATAAGCTTCTGCATGGCTTGGCATGTATGAAGTGGATTGAAACCAATCATCTTGTGACGGTTGAGGCACATAGTAATCCTGAGGCGGTTGAGGCACGTAGTAATCTTGAGGCGTATATGCTGTTGAAGGACCAGCTATATCCACCCCAATATCACCACGTTCAACTAAACTAATAGACATTTGGCTAGAACTTCTCCTTTGTCTGTGGGATGGTGGGCACTACGGATGGTGTTGCAGTTTGTTGTGGCTTGTTTTATGGCTTCAGCGATAATTGTACTTCGTGTCCAAGTTGGGCCACTAATTGGCGATACCCTTCAACGTCTACTGGTTTAGATTGAAAAAGTTTTGAAGAGTATTTACCTGTTGAGTCTGAAAAATATAAAAATATAATGAATTTAATAAAAATTATTGTTAAAAATGAAGTATATAAAATAAACATGTGATATTATATAGCATACCACAATCTGCAACATTGGTGCATCTCCAGGTTGGTATCCGCTTTCCACACGTCTATCAGTAGACGACGAAAAATGACGTGTTATGTTGTTGTACCATTCCCAATATCCTCGATCTGTATCTCTTCTGTTGGAAATGGGTTGTCTTTGTATGACCGTGTCATATCATCTTTGCCATCTAGTGATGTAGAGTATGTGCTGCAAAACCCAATCTGTGCTCGTACGATTGGAACGGATGATCTTATGCAGGCTCATGTCCCGAGTATCTGGCTGATCTGGAATATTTTGCATCATCCCAAATTGGCGAAGGACCCGTTCAGGATGATGCATCTCCACTATTGCATAAAAGATCAAGGGACATATTGATCTCCACAACTGGGGGTTAAAATCCCCTGCGTAAGCCATAATGACATTTGATTCCATGTCATACGGCTGCCAGATAAACTGTAATAAATAAAATAATGCAAGTTAATGTCATTTTATATGATCGAATATATGTAATTAAAGACATGAATAAAATACCTGATCATATTGCATCTCATCTAATATATCTCTAATGACCCGGACAGTTGTTCGCACTGTCCGGGTGAAAGTGTGCTCACAGTTCCCCATTGCACCATATGGTGCTCCTGGGAGCACACGGTTATTATCTATTTGGTGTGGTCCTATATGTACACGTGGAGCACCAAGTCCGGGACAAAGTGGAATTATGCGTGACCAGGCCCAAATCTGCAGAGTGCAATGCACCACCTATTGCAGCTTTGCCTTTTTCGCTGGCATTACATAATTCACGGTATAAAAATGCCAGGACAGCACTGCCCCAACTGTAGTTCCGGGCTGCTACTATATCCTCTAATTTTGCAAGATATAGTAGCGATACCAAGTTTCCTGATGAATCAGGACACATCATTCCACCCCGCAGGAGCAATGCAACAGCACGCGCATACTGTACAACAGTAAGGTGTGGACTGTCGGGAGTGATGTGGACACGTGATATATGATGTATGATGGCCTTAATCTGCAACCGTGAACCCTTCAACGCTCCCTCTTCTGGTGCGAAACCTGTATACTGCATGCAGTATTCTTGCCACTGAACACTGGTTCTTTCGAGATCAGTCCCTGAGACTGGCTCGCCATCTATTGGGAGTCCCCATATTACCTGAACATCTTGTAAGGTAATTGTGGCTTCTCCGACACGAAAATGAAAAGAGTGTGTCTCGGATCGCCACCTCTCCACCAATGCAGTGATTAAATGGCAATCATATTGAATTCGTCCGCACCTATAGACTCCATAAAAACCTATTTGTGTAGTATTTGTTGCACACGAATGGGGAGGTCTTGTTCACGTAAATTTCTCCAAAATTTACCGTCGGCACGTTTTGCCTGCAGGACCTCATCAATGTCACCATCAAGGATCTCATCGGACCTGTGTTGTGATTGTTGTGATAATACAGTTCCATCTCGTGGACCATACTCTGCTCTTCTATCCATTTTGTAAAAATATAAAAATGGGTGACAAATAAACAGTTGAAAAAAAAAGTCTACAACAACGGAAAGATGCAATTTATAAATGTGGTGTTAATGATGAATGATGAATGGTGAATGGTGAATGATGCGGGATGAATTTATATAGCGAACGGAATTTTTTTTTTTTAATAAAATATCGCTGCTGCTGCAGCTGCTTGCTGCACATGATGCAGCAGCTTGCTGCATCACGAGCAGCAGACGGGATGAACACCCATGTTGTCAAGGTAGACATGGGATGAACACCCATGTTGTCAAAATTGCCAACCGAGAATGCTCATGCGGCAAGTGGAATCAATTTGGCATCCCTTGTTCTCACGCTCAAAAGTATGCGGTGCATATAATATTAGTGCTGCATCAATGGTTAAGGATTATTATGATGTGATGGCTTACAACAACACCTATTCTAAGCATTTTGAACCAGTGCAGTCGGAAGATTATTGGGATGATCCAAATTTTCCAGTTGGTCCACGACCCTACTATCCGTACGGTCACACGTCCTGGTCGAAATCAAACAACACGCATTCATAATGAGATGGATTGGCGACAAACGCGAGCAAGGCAAGAAGCCCAACAACAACAAGGAGATTCTTCAATACAAGAAAATGTGCCATAGGAGGATTGTTGATAATACTTGTATTTTTTATATAATACAATTTTTTAACATTATATTTTTTGTGATTATTTAAATTTGTAATATTACAATTTATATAAATATAATTTATACATAAAATATAAAATTATAACATAAATTTATATAATTTAAATACGTTAAATTAAATAGATATAATATATAAATATAATTAATATATAATTTAAAAAAAAACCGAGTCGCGGTTCCGATCCGCGACTCGAAAAGAAAAAAATAAAAAACTTCGAGTCGCGGTTTCGAACCGCGACTCGATTAAAAAAAAAAAAAAATATCGAGTCGCGGTTTGAGACCGCGACTCGTAACAAAAACGTTATATTATTAAAAAAAATATTTTTTCCGTAATTTTTCTTTTTTTTGATAATAAAAAAATAATTAAGCCGTTGAGTGTGTGTTTCTAATTTTGTGTGTGTACATGAGCATTATGTGTTTTCCTTGTATGTGTGAAGCAATATTTTAAAACTCAACCCAAATTGATTGGTTGGAACGGTTGAATCGTCGTTCTGTTCATAAAATGTTATAGTCCACCCCATAAAGTCGGACTAGCTTCAAAATCATCCTATTTTTTGAAAGTCGTTTGAACCCGAGATTGAACTGGCGATTTGGCCCCGAATCAAGTGACGACTAGTTCATGAACTTTCAAATTTTAAAAAATTGATATAATTTTGAAATTGAGCCCGTATAAAAATTGATAAAAATACCAACAAACCAACACATACACTATAGTATTTATTTATATTATATTAATAAATGAACAAACTCATTAAGACCATAATCAAATTAAATTTTTATCTCCTATAATTGCTTAAATTGCTATTTAAATTATAATTAATAGAACATAATTTAAATATTATTTTAAAAAATAGGGGATGCTAACTATTTACTTACTGATGCGAGCAAAAAATGTGGTTCTCGGTCCACTTGGAGTGGAAAGTGATGAAATAAGTGTTAGAAAATAAATGTATAAATGAATAAAAAGGAGAGTGTTATTGCTTGATTTTTATGTCATCACTAAAGGACTACGGCTCACCTGATGGTTGAACCAGTGATCATTGACCTAATCGATTTTTTGATTCGATCAACATTTTGTGTCTTAAAACATTGGTATGAAGCGGGTGTTTGTGTATATATGTATTTTCTATGTGGTATTTCGTTTTTGTTTGTTTTGTGAGTGTGTGTTCTTTATGTGTGTGTGTGTGTGTGTATTTCTGCATGTGTATCAGTATATTGTGTTTCTACGTGTGTGGGAATTGACTGTGTTATATTGCACGACGTTAGATTCAGAGTCTTTTATGTCTAACATCATCTAGTATTGTTTATATATATTTTATACTTTTGTGAATAGATTCCTAACGACAAATTAGCTTTAATATTTCTTTCACTTATGATGAACGGATAATATACGTAGAACCGATTCAATTTATTGAATAGGTGGATGAAACTATAGATCAAATGTTGCTAAAGCCTAATGACGTTTTTTTGCCTAATATCGATAAGGCCAAACTCCTTTTGAGGTCTAATTTGGACATAACATCGTTAAGACCTACCGTGGTGTCACCTACCGCACCTTGGCTTAGACGGTTGGTAATGACTTGCAGAGGACGTGCGGGCTGCTAGGGGATATCGACGGGCACGCAGGTGCAAAAACGGCCTTCGAGCAGAGACTCTTAACGGTTGGGGATTGCAAAACTGTTCATGGGAACTTTCTTGATGTGTGGGGAGCAAAGTCATTCGGAGGACGTTTGAGCACGGAGATATAAGGGTGATGATCGGGAGCCACCCTGTGCGCGAGCATGAGACAAATGTGTGAAGCAGAGTGCTTTATTTTTGGAGATTTGCAAACTTGTTTCAACGGCGAGTATCTAGGTGTGTTGGTTACACCTCGAAAATGTTTCACAGTTAGACGGTTCCATTTGAGTAAGGAACGATGACAATATTTGGAGCTTGCCAGTGCAATGATGAGAATGAGCTTTAAGAATATTGCGTGGGCAATTTCTCAGCGATGGATGATTGGATGGGGCTGAAACTCTTTTGTTAAGATGTAGAAGTCGTAGGCTACGCAGCTATTCAAGCGGCACGTAATTTAGACTATGGTTGAGGAAGATGCGAAAAAGGTGCGCTCTTCTGTCATTTCAATGTCTACTGCTGGAACAATGAAAACTGTTTTTAAGCCTATTATGAGGGGGGCCATGAAGTGGTGAGCTCCAGCCAGCCCTCCCTGTGCACGACGGTAGAGACGATAGCGATGCCGATACTAAATGAGCATCTCTTGGGGGCATGTTGGGGGTCTCCAAGAGCCGGCTCTAGGAATCTCAAATGAGTGTTTAAAGTCCCCAAAAAGCATGAGAACTTGACGGGTGGTGTAGGGCCAAGACGGCCTACGTTGGGTCCAAAAGCGGTCGAGAGGTTTTGAGGGATGCGCAAGGTTGCCCTGCGGGCTGCGGGATATCAGAGGCAACACCTCTCGAGCGAATGGGTGATCGAGGAAAGCACTCTAAGTACTCGTGATCTAACTCGTGGTATGCACTATTGGGTTCTAGCCATCCACGGGGGTCCGTTGGCTAAGATGAGCGGTCGTGGGGTGATACAGCATTGTGGGCTAATTGCGAAGCCATGCCGAAAGGCAATAAGGCATGTAGGGCATGCCGTGTGGGATCATTGTGAGATGTTGGCATACTAAATGGACCTTGGACTTATGATGCGGTCCTACTCAGGCGATGCATATAAGACGACCACGATGAAGGTGTGCGCCGAGGATGTGTCAAGTGAGCATTAGACATGAGACAGGTGCTGGAGGCGCATGCGGAGCGCCGTAATATCGAGGCGGAGCCAGGATGCTCCTTGCCATTAAGGGATGTGTTGACAGGTTCCAAGATTGTGGACGAGACGCATGACAGCAGACTGGCTAGTTAAGGCTGGTTGCTAAGAAATGCTAAGGTGTGCGTACCGAGAGCCTCGGCGAACATGGGCATTTTGGATAAGCGAGCTCACGGGTACACAGTACCGCGTAGGGATGCATTCAGATGTCGTGCTAGCGAGCTTCAGTGTCGAAGACACGCGACGGACAGTCGATAAACTCTGAGATGTGCGAAAGCTGGTCGAAGGTTGAATGTAACCTGAGATACCGGCATGGGTGAAAAATACATTCCGCTACGAGATAAAAAAGTGCACCCGTGACAGTTGATATCAGAGCCCGAATAATCCTGTGCTATTAAATGAGAGTTGTGCCTAGTTGAAGATGTGGATTGGCACATGTGCTCTACATCAGAGTAGAGGTGGGTTGAGACTATTTTGAGACAAGATCAAACGGGGATCACGACATAGAGATGTAACCTTGTTGTCTTGTGCTTTAAAATGCTTCAGTGAGCCGATTGTGAGACGATAAGATTTTGGGGGGTGTCTGACAGAGAAAATATTGGGTAGAGTCCTTTTGTGCGCATTTGGGCTACTTTAGGGAGCAAGCGGCTACGGTCCAACTTCGTGGTTGTTGGTTGGCAGTTGTGTGAGCATCGCAGATACGTCGAGCAAGTTGTCAACCGTGTTTAAAAAAAAAATTTTGGGCAGAATAATTTTGAGATTTCAAAATTCATCTTGGCTTCTCTGAGCGAGAGGGGGACATGCTAATGCGTCGGGTGGACTACGAGAGCCACGATTGCGAAATAAGCAACCATGTGCGTGGAGCTGCCACAGGTCAGGAGGTGATCAAAGCGAGTAAGGCCTTTTGGTGAGCGGGATGCCACCTTTTGTTGAGAGTGGTGGATGAAGGGCTACCTTCTCTATTAAAAATAATAGCCCAAATCCACAGTTGGCCCAGCCTACTTATCCTGGCAGGTTGGACCACTTTCAGACCCTGATCCACTTCTGACCTAACCCATCTACCTGACCCGAGTTTGTAGCCCGGTTTGCTGTCTCTCTTATATATGATTCTTCACTTCACTCTTAGTCAAACCCTAATCCTCATTTCCAAAGTCTCTCATTTTCTCCCTCGTCTCTCTCTTCTCTCCACCCAACAATGGCATCCGATTTTTCCAGATGCCTTAACCCTCCTCGACCATTTCCCTTCGATCGTTCATGAATCTCTCTATATATATCTTCTTGCCTCTTTCGGTAAAGAATAGAATCGATACCAGCATCTCTTTTGTCTTCTTCTCTTCCTAAACATAAAGCTCTCTAAAAGCCTTAGTGGCATTGCCTTTGTGGCTTCGATTGATCTAAGCCTTTGTGGTTGTGGTTGATCTTACCTTGAGTGGTCAGATCTATAAAGCCTTTGTGGCCAACCTGTGTGGTTTGATAAGTGGTCTCAAGCAACCCAGAGTGAGACTATGGCCTTTATGGCCTTTTGGGCTTACGATTTTTTGGATCAAGCTCCGAGCCTTGTCCACTAAGACCCTAATTTTTGGTCCCAGTGTTTACTGAATATGTTCTGTTGATTCTCTCTTTTTCTTGTTGATAATATGTGTTTCCCCTTCCCATTATACTGTAATTGTATTAAGGGTTGTTGAAACCCATTCATGATCTGTAATAGTTGATAGGATTTTATTTTTCCTTTGTAACGTCTGGTATCGATACTCAACAGTGGTATCAGAGCAGGGTTTAGTCCTTGGCTCGGGCTAAATCTCGCAAACGGAGACATCTGAACCCTCACTCTATTTTAACTGCTTCTGAAATATTCTTATCATTATTACCGACCAAGACCAAAAGCTTACTGTTCTCCTCTCCTGGCCGGGTCCATCGAGACTGTCGGGTATCTGGATAGAGGGGGCAGTCAAGTTCCCCCTTGTCTATTTTTTCTCGAAATTATTTTTGCTGTGATATTTTTTGTATCTGTGATACTGTCGTATTTTCTGTAAGTACTGTATTTGTTTAGATCTCTGTGAAATATTTTGTGAAATTTTTTAATGGCTGGCTATAACCTTCAACTCTTTGACGGTGAAACTGATTTTTCAATTTGGCAACAAAAAATGAAAGGCATTTTGATTCAACAAAAGGTTTCAAAGCCTTTGATGACAGATATGCTGAAAATGTTTTTGACGATAAAAAACTTGAAAACGATGAATATGCTTACTCCTCTATCATTCTTAATTTATCTGATACTGTGATTAGAAAGGTAGGAAAACAAAATTCTGCAAAAGAACTTTGGGATAAACTTGAGGAACTTTATACTGAAACAAATAACACTAGACGAAACCAGTAACACTAGACATTTACAAAATCTTGCCTAATTTCGCCTTCAACTGGGGACTTTAAGAGTCCGCTCGCATTGAAAAGGTTAATTAGGGTTTTTCAGCAAAAGAGTTTGGAAAAAATGAAAATAAGAGAGGGGTGTATCTTACACGTGGTTAAAGGGTGCTATTTTGCAAAGGTGGCAAGAAACCACGTCAGCCTGCCAAATAATTTTTTTCTTAAATGAAAAGTCAACGTATGTATATTAGATGCCATGTAGGCATAGTTGGCCGGAAAAAATTAAAAACCCCCAATTCTTTGAGGTCACGTGGTGAGGCGTGGAGGAGTCCGCTGAAATTTGGGCAATTTGAATGTAAATTACTACTTTTTGCAAATTAATGTCCTTAACTGCTATTTTGGAATAGATCAGGACTAAAAAGTGCCACCATCCCCAAGATAGTGGACCAAAATTGCATTTTTCCCTATCAAAAAGCCTAAATTACGGAACCAAAATGCATCTAAGCCTATCCAAATATATTCCAAAAAAAATTAAAAAAAATCTTAATTTCAAATTAATCCACTCAAATGTAGCTTAAGGCAGGACAAATGACCTAGAAACCACCAGTTTCCACTTCATCAACATGCATGCCTATTTCAAACTAATCCATTCATTCAAATATGGCCTATGGCAAGACAAGTGACATAGAAACCACCCGTTTGCACTCCTCCTAATCCCAAACATGCCTATTAATAACGCCTAATTCCAATTATCAATCTCAACCTCTCTCTAAAAATAACAGAGTAATCTCTTCTCCTACTAATACTCCCATCAAAAGCCTACACTCATCCTCGTTTTACCCTGGATTCCTACTTTCCTTCCATGTTTTGCTGCTGAGAAACACTTCGAATTCCTCTTGTCTTTGGGTCTCTAGGTTGCTTATTGTCACCGGAGATCCAAGAGTCCCTCGGGCTCCGTCCGGCCGACCATGGCTGTGACATCGGAAAATAAATTGTTCAACAAATATGAGATCGGGAAACTTCTGGGCTGTGGCGCATTTGCTAAAGTCTACCATGCCAGAGAGATTGCCACAGGCGAGAGCGTCGCCGTGAAAGTCATCCAGAAGAGCAGACTCAATAATGACGCAAATCTTATGGCCAACATCGAGCGCGAGATCTCCATCATGAGCAGGCTGCGCCACCCCAACATCGTCAGGCTTTACGAGGTTCTCGCCACCAGGACTAAGATTTACATCGTTCTCGAATTCGTGAAGGGTGGAGAGTTGTTTGCTAAAGTGGCGAAAGCCCGATTGGGGGAAGGTCAGAGTCGGAAATACTTCCAGCAGCTGATCTCCGCCGTGAGTTACTGCCACGCCCGGGGCATTTACCACCGCGATTTGAAACCCGAGAATCTGTTGCTCGACGAAAATGAGGATCTGAAAGTGTCCGACTTCGGGCTCAGCGCATTGACGGATCAAGTCCAGGCAGATGGGCTTCTGCACACGCTTTGTGGCACGCCGGCGTACGTGGCCCCGGAGCTTCTTGCCAAAAGGGGCTACGACGGTGCCAAGATCGACGTCTGGTCGTGCGGCGTCATTCTTTTTGTGCTCACCGCCGGGTATTTGCCCTTCAACGATCAGAATTTAATGAAGCTGTATAAGAAGATTTACAGAGGTGAGTTCCGATATCCCAAGTGGATGTCTCCCAGTCTCAAGCGATTCTTGTCTCGCCTTCTGGACACAAACCCTGAAACCAGGATCACCATCGACGAAATCAAGCGTGATCCCTGGTTTAAAAAGGGCTACAAAGAGATCAAAATTCAAGAAGATATTGGCAGTGTTCCGAAGGAGGAAGAGAAGCAATTGGTGGATCTTAATGCTTTCGACATTATCTCCTTCTCTTCGGGGTTGGACCTGGCTGGATTGTTCGTTGATAAATACAAAACAACAGAGGATGTGGATCGGCTGACGGTGGAGGAGCCACCGGAGAATATAATACAGAAGGTAGAGGAAGCTGTGAAGGCGGAGGTCGGAGTTGTGAGGTTGAGGAAGAAGAAAGAATGTGGGTTGGAGATGGAGGGACAGAACGGTAATTACGTAGTGGGACTGGAGGTATACCGGCTGACTGACCGGTTGGTGGTTGTCGAGGTGAAGAGAAAGGCTGGGGAGGCCGACGTGTTCAGCGCATTGTGGAAGGATAAAATTAGGCCGGTAATTGTTAGGCAACCGGAGATGGTGGTTGCCGTGAACTAGGTTCTTAATTAACCTCTCAACTGCGCGGGGGTGTTTACGTAATTCATCCTTTTTGTTCTGTATACATCTGTTCTATTGATATCTGCATATAGTGAGTGATAAATATGATGTAATAGTTTTTTAATAATAATTGTAATAAATTAAGATAGGAATTAGGAGCAGGCAAATTAATTATACTGAATGTGCATATTTACTTGGGCAGAATTGTTTATTGAAATGTACATACAGAGGAAAGAGGATGTGAAATAATATCATTTTAGTTAATGTTTTTTCTTTTTATTGTTTGATAATAGTTGCTAATATCTCATGTTATTATACAAATATTAGCTGTCGTAGCTCGTCGTTTTTTATGTGTATATAATATGTAAGTTTTTGTTTGAGTAATACATCAATTCAACTAATATACCATTATGTCTAAGACCAATAGTTAAGTTATATCAATTAAGGAGGAATAAATTACAAATAAACCACATAAAGTGCGACAAACCACTACAAGAAAATAGCTTGATAGCAATGAAAATTTAACTTGTTAATTAGTTCGACGCTAACTTTATCATCAAATTATTTCGTAGCTATTGAGTTATTTTCTTATAGTGAACACTCCCATAAAATACGTAAACAAATACCCACACATCAAGTACAACTCGAACTTATAACCTCGATTCTTGAATATGTTCATTAGAACTCATATAATATGCAAATTAACAAATTTTAAGAAAACCTAATTAAATGTATACCAAAAAAAATATTAATGTAGTGGTGTCTTAACTACCATTTGTAAATAAAAAGTGATTTTTGTTTAATATATTAGTATGAAAATAGTGATGTTTTGTAGTCAACTTACCTCTTCTGCATTTTTTTATTTTAGTTTGTAGTACACTTTTCACGATGAGAAATTCTAATTTAAATTGGGTTTTGGCTGAACTTGAATCTTCTCTCTCTCTCTCTCTCTCTCTCTCTCTCTCTCTCTATAATTATGACAAGTGCAATATATTTGTGTGAGATTGAAGTTGATGTGCATGAAAATAAATTGGCCCAAAGAGGCCCAACCATCCCAAAAAGAAAGAAGAAACCGAAGGCCCATTATACCCACCGGGAGGCCCAGGACATCCCAAGCCCATAACGTCCCAGAAGATCAAGGATGTCTCAACCCACTGTCTAAGTAAGCAGACCCAAACAACCCAAGTAACCCAAGAAGCCTAGGAAGAGGAAAGGAGACTAGGGACATTCTCGTACTCTAGACCTAGGACATCTCTGGACTTGAGGCCTGGAACATTTCTCGACTCGGACTGTGACCAAGGTCCACCATAACAAGCGGCCCAAAGGGCCCACACACGTGGCAACATACTCTCCCACGTGGCACCTCATCAACCCAGGTATTAGCAGCCACTTTAGACCACGTCAGCCCTAGAATGACAAAACATGTAAGGAAGGACTCTTTGGCAACTAGGATTCCTTGGACTGAAGCAAAGACTCCTACTCCTAGCTATGGATAAGGACAATTTATCCTTATCCTAACTACCCCAACCAACTTGCTTGAGAATCTCGGAAGGGATAGACCCCCAGCAGACTAGGGCTCTCCCTCTATAAAGGCAGCTTTGGTCTCTTGAGGCCAGGGACAGAAACATAGATAGACAGACGGACAGACGTACACTCTGAGACATCTTGGCACGTCTCTGATGTCCCTCACACCTTCCTCACGTCCCCTTCAATCTCTAAACAATCTCCAAAACTCTCTCTAAGCCTATTATAAAGTGTTCTTACACTTTTCACCAATTATATTTACTATATCACGATTTTCCATCATATTCACTTACTTTTTTCACTTTAATTCATCTTAAATCCTTACTAACTTGAGCGTCGAGTGCTAACTCCTTTTTTGCAGGTCCCTCCTTCAATATTTGCATTCACTTTGGCCCAAATCTCAAATAATTGTCCAATTTCATTGGACCCATGCAGTTTTCGCACGCATCAAATGTATAATTAAAAAAAAAATGATTATCACATTACAATTGTATCACATAATTTGCTTTATGATTGATTTGGTTCCATCAAATTTAAATTTGATTAGAATTTATTTCTTCTTGTGATTTTTTGGGAATGTATTTCTGAACTAATAATTAGAGAAATATTGATAGAAAATTTATATTTATGGGTGATATTAATTGTCTAATCTCTATTTAAAGATAAATTTGTATTGGTTATAGAAGTTCAAAATGTATAAAGCCCCCCTATAAAAAGTCTGCTTAAAATCCCCTTATGTTTTAAAAATAGACAAAAAAACCCTTTCCATTTTGTTAAATGTAGCTCACTCGCCCCTTTCCGTCAAATCTAACTAACGATGTTAATTTTTTCACAAACTAACTGTTATACCCTTACTTAATATATTATTTTTTATTTTAATAACCCTCGGATCTGTATTGATTATACTAGAGTCATTAAACTAATCAATTAATCTTAATCGTTGGATCTTAGATTTATAAAAAAAATCAAGAATTGATATTTTATTGATTAAAAATATATATTCTAAAAAAATTATTTAGAAACAAAAGAAAACAAAATTACCACCCCACCCCACCCCGTCGCACCCCCCTGCGCAATCCCTCCACCACCTCACCCCTCCCCCCGCCTCTACTTTCCACCCCAAATCGCAGAACAAGAAAGATGGCGACGGCGACATTGTTGCTCTTTTGTGATGGCCGCCGCTCCAGTTTTTTTTTAATTTTTTAGTTAATTTTAATTATATTAATTAAATATATTTTAGTTAATTAGAAATAAATTTAAATAATTATAATAATTACTTAAATATATTTTAGTTAATTAAGAATAATTTTAATAATTTAATATAGATTTTATTTAGTTAAAAATAATTTTACATAATAATAATTATTATTATACTTATATTAAATTAAATATATATTTTAATTAATTATAAAAATTTAACAATTATAATTTTTAAGTTTCAATTTTTTACAATTATAAAATTATTTAAATTTAAATATAATTTAATTTAATATTTCAATTTAAATTATAAATTTTCAAAAGCTTATATAAAATTTTTCAAGTTTTTAAGTAAATATATTTAAGAAATATTTTATTTTTTAATAGATGAAAATGCAAAAAAATCACTCAAAACAACTAAAAAGATATACATGTGAATATATAAATACTATGAAGGTATTTTTGTAAAAAAAACATCCAAAAATAAAGTAAAAAATAGTTAAAAAAAAAATATGTCCGAACGCACAAGGGGCCCGTGTAATGCACCTTCCATTAATTACTAACAGAAATTGGTGTTTTTTGCTGAGTTTTACAAAAACAAAGGGATTTATTTTAGCCTATTTAAAAATCATAGGGGGATTTTTAACTTTTTCAATAAAACACAGGGGATAAAATGCATTTTGGCCGTTCAGAATGGGATTGAAGTTAGGGTGACTTTGTGAACTACCGTGCTATAATTTTTCTTTTTGTTTTTGATTAATTTGAAAAATATTAATTCACTAAATATATTTTGTGAAATTTAACTTTTTTATGAAAATGCGAAAGATTATAAAAAGTAGAAGTAGTTTCCGACTTATATGTAGTAAAATTAAATCAACAATAGACTTAAACAATTACGAGTTGAATTCATTTAAGACTCATCACTAAGTGTGTTTGGGAGGGAAACGTAGGAGTATAAGCGAAATGGAAGTAAAAATGAATGGAAAAAGTGGGAGTATAAGAGATAGTTTAGTGTTTGATTTGGAGAAAGAAATGGATGTGAAGTAAAACTTGATATATATGAAATCCCTCCGAAGTCCAATCTTTCCGTCCGAAAATAAGCGAAAAATTTGAAGTACATGGTCAAAAGAATAAAAAAGTACAGTTTTTATGTTTATTTTCTCTATTACCCATATCTATATGTATAATTTTTTCCTACAATTCTTTTCTCCTTTCCACTTATAATATTGTGCATAATTGCCGCAAAAAAATAACAAAATTGCTAGAAATGTGTGCCTTCTTCAATGCATATGAAGATGATATACAAAGTTGTTTTTTGTACTAACAAAAGCACTAATGCTTGAATTCGAATTCGTTGAAAATATTTTTATTAAATTTTCTTTATTTAAATTAAATAGTAAAATAAATAACAATACTCATTTTGATAAATATTTTTATTAATAAAATTTATAATTTTTTTGTATACGAAAATTATATTGATATAATATTAATTCATTTATTTTCTAATATAAAATGAAGAGAAGTGTTGTTTAGTAAAATTACAAAAATTAGCATTTTCTTCTTAATTTATTTTTTATAGTATCAAACAAGGAGAATTATTTGAAATTTACTCCTCTTCAAATCATACCAAATAATTTGAAGGAAAACTATTATTCTTTCCTTCCCCTTCCCCATTTCACTTCCCCTCCCCCTTTTATCTCACTTGAACCAAACCAATCCTAAACTGTATAAGACTCATGAGCCATTGTGTAATAAAATTTATGGAAAAATTGCAATTTTCATCCTGTAAGTATAAGGGGTTGGCATATTTAGTCTTGTATGTTTCTATTTTTGCATTTTCCTGTAAGTATGCGATTTTCACGATTTTGGTCCTATTCCCACGAAGATGGATGGAAAAAGTCATGTGACTTGCACATGACCACATTCTAAAAAAAAAATTCGACCATTTTGCTGACGTGGTTGACCAGCTATGCACTTTTTTTATTTTCATTAAATGACATGACATTTAAATCCCAACTTGGCCAAATCAACTAGTTATTCCCTCCAAAACATGCCATGTAGGATTATATTGGAATAAAAATCACTAGCAAATTTCCTCCCTTTTATTTAACCCCAATTTGTAAGGCCAAATCCCTAAAATAGCATCTGCCATTGTTCCAACTGAAGAGGAGTTGTTGGTGAAGGTTTCTATTGATAATGTCAAGTGTAGCAACCTCTATCGATTGATATTGTGGGAGGAGAGCTATGCTTTGAACATCATGGACAATCAAAAATCCTGGAAGAAGATTCCACGCATGCTGTAATGGGAAAAAAATGTTCTTTCCATCATTCCATGTAAAATTTATGTTTGATTTTATTATCATTTTTTTGGGGGGGGGAGGGCGGGCAGAGAGGAGGTTGCCATTTTTTTGAGTGAGAGGACCCTCCAATGTGTCAAAGGGAGAAGGCAATTATTCCAGATTTATTATAAAAAATCAACCGAGTAGAAGAAGAAATGACGACTTTAAAGCATAGCAATAGAAGGCTTAAGAGATTTTTCATTGGTGTTGGGATTTCTTTTGTTTTTTGTTTTTAACTTGTACGTGTGCCACTTACATAGTGAAAGGAAAACATGTTGGAATAAATAGCGTTGGTGCAAGCTTAGAATTGTGAGGTTGATGTATTGTGGTTTGAATTTTAATTTTTAAATGAATATATCAATTTTCTGTCAAAAAATTGATATATCTTTTTTGAAGTTTTGGTTAAAATAGATTGTTGTTCAAATTAAATTTGTTCACAATGAGGTCCTATTGCAGAAATTGAATTGTTTGTGGTAATCAGTATAACTGCAGAAACTTCACATAAATAATATTATAGAAATTGTTGAAATTGCACAAAAAAAGATTGATGAATGATGTAAGGTTCGAATAGAAATTGCATAACTGCAGAAATTTCACATTGTTTTGCATATATCACAAAAACTTCTTGAATTGCTGGTTAACTTCTTGCTTTGCACGAATCACAAAAGTTGATCACAAAAACTAATCACAAAAATTGATATCTCTGCAGTAATTGGCACTAATCACAAAAACTTCACAAAATATATTTTAACACACTAGACTAAAAAGGCCGCTTGGATATGTCCACATACTTCATGCCCCCCTCTAGAACTATGACTTTATTCCCCTCAATCATGTTGGCACGTCTTGCAGAAAAAGAAGGAACCGCTCCAGTTAGAGGTGGTGGTGTTCTAATATTCAACCTTATCTGGAGGACTGGTTGTGATTGTGTTGGCAAGTTTGGAATACATCATTTGTAGTTGAGTGAACATTGAAGGTCCTATTGTTGGCAACATTTGGATGTTGAGATGTTATTATATCAAGTCCTTGTTGTTGAGAAGACACCTCAATTTCATCAAGTAATGTTGTTGGAGGTAATATCACTAGAGGTGTAGAAACAATATGTATTTGAAGGTTAGCTTCAATCAGTACTGAGTCACAAGAAATTAGTAAACTTACACGTATTTCAGAAAACAAATAAACTTACATTTTTAGTCTCTGCCTCAGTTGTGTCATTCATTGAAACTTCATCGCATTTACCTTGAACCTTTTATTTATTGGATATCTTAACTAACAGTTTTTAACACCAAATGTAAGCAAGATTTATACTTAAAAGGCAATGTTAGATTAACTTGTACAAACCACTTTTCTTCTTTTCAATGTCTTATCAACATAAGGCTTTGAGCTCTTTGAGATTTTCCTCACCTGAAAGCCATAAATTTACACATTAATATTTCAGCACCTAAGATGACCTCATGTATTCAGTGTCAAGTTTAAACAAAATTTATTCATGAATTTTTACCTATTGCATTCCTTATAATGTTTCAACACCTAAGATACTTCATATGTAATTTCCTAAATTCTGCAAACTGAATAATAGACAGTTTTTTATACCTACTTCACCACAAATAACGCAGTGAACTACTATTTGTTGCTTTTTAAACCTCATTCCTTTCCTGCCTCTAGTTTTTTTCTTCCTTTTGTTTGTAGCTTCATCAAGTTCTCTTCTCCTTGCATTTGAAGGTCTTCCAAGTCCTCTTCCAAAATTTGGTGGCAATAGAGGAATGAATAAAGATTGTGACCACAATAAATCTCCAATTATCCCCATTATAGCAGGTGCATAATATCCATAAAGTCTTCAAGCATCTCATTTTGGTTGAAAATTGCACTTATTGCGTGTTTACAAGAAATTCTACTGATTTCCTATATGTACAAGTCTTTCTCCAAATCCACATAAAATTGATTCCCATTAAAACAGGATATTTGGCACTGCTTGTCATCAGCCTTTATAAGAACCTTCTCCACATGTTTTTGAATTATTTTTTTGATCTTGGGACACACTATCCCTTTCTATATTTTTTTTGGGTTAATTATATTTTACCATCTGAACTATGATTGTTTTTACACTTTGGCATCTAAATTTTTTTTCTGTGTCAACTTACCATCTCAACTTTATAAAATTTTGCACTTTATCATTTATTACTATTTTTTAACCAAGTCTTTTGTCAAAAAAAAAAAAAAACACATGCAATGCACATGTGATATTTAAGGGTTATGTGATGTGATATTTTTCACAAATGCACATGTGATGTTTTTTGGATAGAAAAATCAATAAAAAGGGTCATATATGGTATAGAACAAATCTTGCAAAGTTGAGGAGGTAAGTTAACACAAAAAAAAGTTTTGATGGCAAAGTGCAAAAACATACATAGTTCGGATGGAAAAAATAATGTACCCTTTTTTTTCAGCCCTATCTATGTTTTCTTGAAGCCTTTTCATCAAGAATTCTCTTATCATCTCAAGCCTGGTTATTATTGGTTTGTCTCTTGCATCCAAAGTATTATTATACAATGATTCACAATAACTATTCAACAACATATCATATTTTGGAACCACATTGAAACATGCCCTGCTCCATGACTATGATGGTTTATCTTCAAACCAATCAAATGCCTTTGCATCAAGTGCTTTCATTTCTTGCATTCTGATTTTAAACTCACACTCAATGCTTGTCCTAGTTGCACTCTACAGTGCATTTTTAAATGCTAACCCACTAAAACCTGCATTCTTAAAGTTATTGTGTAGATACCTCGTACAAAACCTATGAACACTTAGAGGGAAAACAATGAGAAATGCATGCAATAGTCCATTTTGCTTATCAGATATAAAAATGTACACATCATCTCTTATTATGTTCAAGCCTTGTTTAAGCACTGTTAAAAACCATTCCCATGTCTCATTGCATTTATATTTGACAACTGCATAAGCTATGGGTACGGTATGTATTATTATTTGAATCAACCCTCACTACTGTCAACAATACATCCCCATGAATTTCCTTGAAATGTGCACCATCAACCTCAATTATGGGCCAACAAACCTCTAAAAACCCTTACTTGAATGCACTGAAGCAAACATAAAATCAATTGAATCAGACTTCACCATTTTCATTTTCTTTCTCTAAAATAACTGTGGGATTAGCGTTTTTTTTTCTTCTCGATATTTAGCATAGTCCCACAACCTACTGTATTGATATTCAGGACTATCCTCTAGCTTTTTCAGTGCTTGTTTTTAGCTCTATAAGTCTGATCTTTTGATACATGCAATCTCAACTCATTCATCACATCAACCCTAAAACCCTTCACATTTCGATTTGGATTAAACTTGAACTTCTGAGTATACTTCTCACACAACTAGTTTGTTTTCACATTCTTAACATGAAAACACTGTGGGCATGTGTGTTCAGGATTGTAGTAATATATTTGGAATGTAGCTTCATCTTTCACTTTTAATGCAGTAATTTTCCACTTACAATCATCCCCTGTGCACATTGCATACCCCCTAATTTGGTCGTTCTTTGTAAATTTTACTGATCTTTTGTTTTTTATAGCATGTGACTGCAGTGCCTTCCTGAACTCAATCTTTGTACTAAAATTCATACCTACTTCAAATGTTAAGTCATATATTCCACAGGGTTAAACACAGGATGTGTAGACCCATTCCCTTCCTCGTCAGACAATCTTCTCTCATTCAAGTCATTATCACTATCCTCGACGTCTTATCACCAGAATAATCCCCTGACTCACTCCTCCCTAGACAATATGTCATCCCTTACCATGTCCCTCTCATCATCTACATATTTTTCAAACAGACCATAATCATCACAATATTTTCATCTTCCATAATCACTATCTAGAATTGAATCAGAACCCCCCAATTCATCACCATTTTCAACACTATCCACATCCTCATGTTCAATTTCGACAATTGTCTTACCTTTGTCCCCCTCTATAGGTTGCTCACTCACCCTCAGTACATCTATTTCAACCTCAAAAAACACCTGCAACTCAATCCCCAGCATGTTTTAAAGTTTGTACTTTTATGTCATTGTCATCAATCAATAGTTTGAAACTTTGTTCATTATTATGTAAAAATTTCTCCCTTCCCCAATACCTGTCATTCCACAGTAATGATCTAGATTGAACTTGTTCAATATTGTGGCATTTACATAATCAAACTTTTCAACCCTCCCATCCATATATTTAGTCTCAGGCACATGTACAAACTCACTCCCAAAATATAATGCTACAGTAATGGAATTAGAAATAAGATCTACAACAAAATAAAAAAGCAAAAAATAGAAAAACATAGTACATCACCAACAAACATTTTAGAATCGAAAATATGCAATACAATAATAGAATCAAATAAAAAAAAAAGAAATATGCACAGCAAGACACATAATGAATATTAAATAAAGGCGTCGGGTCTAAAAAAGAGGTATAGACCACACCACATGCTTGCCTTCTCAGTTACTAAAATACAAAATCTCCATTATAACATTACAATACAAACAATAAACTATTTTTCAGTGTAAAACATAGGGCCTACTCATCTTTCTTAAACAAAGAATATAGATTTAAGAGGATTCCACTTACGATATCGAGGAGAGGGTAAGTTGGCATGCCTCTCGTTTCGAACCAAAACCATCTTCCGATATTTTGTTCTCCTCAACCCTTGCTTCAACTTTGTCCAAAAAATCGCAGCAAAAGACAAAGAAACAAATGAAGGAAAGGAAGATTTTTTTGGGTATTTTGGTTGGGGGAGAAAGGCAAAAAGAAATGGGTTAAGGAATTTTGACTTGGGTTCAAATGGTGTTTTCTTTCTTTAAACCAAATTTGTCTTCTATTATGTTTTGGTTTGTTTTTTTTATGCTGACTTGGAAATACTAATCCTAGTTGGATATTATTTTTTTCAGTAAACTTTTTTAAATGTCGACTAGACAGCTACATCAGCGAAATGGCTGAATTTTTTTTTAAAATGTGGTCATGTGCAAGCCGATTGACTTTCTCCGTTAATTTTCGTTGGAATAGGACCAAAATCTCAAAAACCGCATATTTACAAGACCAAAATGCGAAAATAGAAACATACAGTACTAAAAATGCCTACCCCCAATACTTATAGGACTCAAATTGCAATTTTTCCATATTTTCTTAAGTCAAACTAAAACATGCTAAATATATTTTGGTAAATCTATTTTTTATCAAAAAAATTATTAAACAAGTTAGAAAGAATGGAAGTAGTTAATGATATATATGTTGTACAACTTATATGAATTTAAACAATTAAACTATGAGTTGTACTTATTTAAGACCCATCACTAATTCAGATAACACTACAAAAAAACTCGAGATTTGGAACAGATTATTTGTGACTGGTATTTCTTGTCAGAAATTGTAACTGGTTGTAATGATTTTGGAATGGATTGTGCCAATGACGTCATCACATCATTTATAAGAGGTTAATTAGTTTTTGGGTGGTAAAAAATTCATTCCAAGATAGATTTTGCAAGTTATTGTCCTAAAATCCGTTAAAATCCACCATAATTTCGCCATGGTTTTTGGGTTGACCAAATTAAAATTAAGACGGCTATGTAGAAAGGGTAGTTGTCCATTTCAAATGTGTTACTGAATCTGTTAAAAATTTATGACTACTTATTCGTCCGCTCCAAATTGATATACCCGTCACAAAATCAATGAATATTTCCATAACGACTATAAATCCACACCAATCTATCTCAAATGTCGTTATAATCTCTAACGGCTAAATTTTAAAGGCTATATGCCTTCCAAAACCTGTCTCAAAAGTCATTCTAAACTCTAACGACTATATTTTAATCGCTACTTTTATATTTCAAAGCCCGTTTCAATATCCATCCCAAAATGTTGGATATATGTGTGTGCGTGTGTTGAATTGTTTTCATTTCATTTGTTTTCACTCTCTTAATTTATCAAATCACACACTCTCTCAATCTCTCTAATTTTCAAGTAGGTTAAAGATCATAACGGTTTTTTCGTGTAGTTGATCTTTTGAGTTGGTTGATTAGGTAACAATTGAAATCATCTTTTTTGAAAATATAGTGTAATTGTCGTTTTTAATTTCTATGTTTGAATGCTAATCATTGGAAGTGACAATTAATTATTTTATAGCTTGAAATTTAATTATATATATGTTTGCATGTATATATATATATGTGTGTGTGTGTGTGTGTGTGTGTGTGTCTAGTGATCATCATATTAAAACAATTAAAGAGATGGATATATGAGAAGAACCTGCAAAGGAGGTTGGGTATTAGGTAGGAGTTTAAGGATGTTGTTCAAGCTTTCACAGAATGGGCCAAGTGTCGACATGTACATATGGACAGTAAGAAGGGTCGGTGGCTGCGTAGGAAATGCATAAACTAAAGGTTCAAAACACCATATAAGGTTAATTTTGACTTACGTATTAAAGAATTTATACCAAAATATTATAATTGAACTTGCTATGATGAAGATAGGGTGCAGCAGTACTTTCAGGCAACAATCGCCCCAGTCTAGGAGCAAACCCCAGCTGCACAAGAGACTATTATGCACTAGGGTGACAATCGGCAAATTGATTGGGCCCAAAGGATGGTTTTCTACGCAGCTGGGCCAGAAATGTTTTCATCGTATGTTGAAGGTGTGTCTGATGAGGGTTTGAGCTTCTGTGCTACTAATGTCAGTCCTAGTTCATGGTACAACAAAAGAGGCTGTGATGTGTTTGGATTGTGAGACCCTTTATTTTATAGTGCATGTTGTCAACCAGCTGTTGTACAATGAGTGTAATGACTCTCACTTGTTTGTGGTTGCTAAATTGGTGTACATCAAGACCGAGAACAACACTTCTAAGAGATGTTAGGATCAGCTGTCCCAGTGGCTAGTTATTTATTACCCCACTATTACACCCTACCCCCTGATTATTACAACGCGAAGAAGTTGACAAGGAGTTTGATTTTACCTGTCGAGAAGATTGATGTATGTAAAAATGGTAGTATGTTGTACCGAATGGACGGAATTGATTGGGAATACTACAAGTTTTGTTGTGATCCTAGGTACAAACTGGCCAAGGACCGAAACCCTTGCCATAACAAGTCTCCGCGTGCTTTTATTAGGTATTTGTCGCTTACTCCCATCTATAGAAGTTGTATACTTCACCAGCAACGATGGAGCACATGACGTAGAATGTCACCCATCAGACGAAGGAGAGCTCCTTTTGCCATCCTTTCTATACCGAGGCTTGGAGGCATTTCAATCGGATATATCCTGATTTCGCATTGGAGACCAATAATGTTAAATTGGAGTTGTGCATAGAAGGATTTTCACTGCACAGTCAGTGTGGCCAAATCTACTTATATTGGCATGTTAAACTTATACCGTACAATCTCCCACCAATGATGTGTATGATGTTTGAGTATATGTTTCTAATGATGGTAATCACTGGTCCGTCTAATTCGAAGCGTTTGATCGATGTATGCCTAAAACAGTTGATCGAGGAGCTACTAGAATTATGGCATGTGAGTGTACAGATGCACGACAATGTCACAAACTAGGCATTCATTATTCTTGCGGTTTGATGTGGATTGTGAACTACCCACTTATGGGATGACGTCTGGATGGATTACCGTCTGTATTATGGGGTCTCCAATTTGTATGGAGACACACGGGCATTTCATCTACAGCATGGAAGGAAGCGTGCTACTTTGACTGTATGAGTGTATAGTGTGATAGTTCATGAAAAGTACACAAAATGTTCTTAAAACGACTTTAGAATCGAGAGAGACCAAGAATGTAAAAGTGTGAGGATTTTGTTATCAAATGACTGCATGATGCCTCTATTCATATGCTTTTGGGTAGTAGGATCCAAAAATTAATTAGGGTAACTTCGGTGCCATTGGATAGCTACATGTGTTAGCTAAATAACATAAAAAGAATCTTAGATTCAGACTTATGTTGAAGGAGTTATGGTGTTTTGACCGAGTCTTGCCTAATCTCTCTAAGTCTTCTAGGACTCTGTTACTTGCTGGATATCGACTAAGTTGCCACCAAGTTACTAGCAGTTTGTTGGAGGTATTTTAACGTGATGTGTCCCAATATGTTGGAAACCTGTATGATGTGCCCGCCTAGCTGTTCAATGACGTGTTCAGTTGATAAAGGGCTTTCTCCTTGAGTCTGCCAGTGTAGTCAAGATAAGAGAAATGACTTTATGGGTTTACTTACCTGCTCATGAGCTAGCCGGATTGGAACCAGTTGGTTGATGGGTTTGCCGTAGGCTGCTACAAAAAATATAGAGGGTGCATCACATACTTTGAATGAAACCTAATGAAAGCTATCGAAATGGATCAGTTGTTGACCTACACATTATTATCAGGATGTGTATTTATATTTTTTTAAATAACGAGAAAATATTTGTAATTGTATAAATTTCAGGTAAGCTCCACCTAATTTACCTAAATTTTTATATCTAAACACCTATTGAAATAGTTTTTAGCCTAAAAAACTCATTCTATCAAATTTTCATTTTGAAAAAACCCAACTATATATATAAATAAAAAATATATTTATAGTATATGTATATACTTATATGTATAACTTTATAGATATAAATAAAAAATATATTTTTTAATTACTTTAAACCTAGACCGTTCGTTTTTTATATTAAAATGAAAGGCTGTCATTACAAGGGTATAATAAGCAATTTGATAAAATTTTAACGCCGTTAACCCTAATAAAATAATATATGTATAGAATAAATATTAATAAGTACATATTTATGTAATATTAAAAAAAATGTCTAACCCACTTGTGAAATGGATATTAACAAGACTGGTTTTTATTTAAGTTAGATTTGACTGAATTCAATCAAATTACACAAATAATGCCTATTTATTTGACAAATATGATACTTTTTGGGAAATTTTATTTTTGGGTATCATATCTTTTCGTTTGGTTAAATAATTTTAAATTCGAGAAAGAAAACATAATCCCAAATTTTGGGAATATGCATAGAAAAATTGGGAATCTAAAACGTTGGTATTATGATGATATTTATTTATTTTTCATTCCCTTGAAAATCTACCAGGAAAACTATTTTTGAACCTTATTATTCTTTCCATTCCCATTGGCCTTTTATATATTCAATATGTACAAATGATATATTTTACAATGTTTTATTTTACTATAATAATAAAAAATATATTTCCATCAATTAACAAAAATATAACATTATAAATATATCTTATATTTGTATATAAATATGTATGTATACAAGAATATCGATTTATTTATATTGATAATATTTTTATAAACTTATATATATATGTATATATATTTATTTATGTATGCTGATAATATCGATCTATATATATATATATATATATATCAATTTATATGTATATATATAATTTTCATTCCTTTGTCATATATATCACACATTTCCTAAAGATTTTAATTAATTTCCTATTAAATAAGCATTTTCAATGCATGGAATAAGAATTTCTAGAAATTAAATTCCTTACAGTTTTATTTCGGATATCATAATTTCATTCCCATCAAACAAATTTGTCCTCGATGTCATACATTTATCATGTAATTTGTCACCCTATTTAAATTGTACAACGATTCACATAACAAATATATTATATTTTTTTGTATAACTAATTCGGGTTTAACTAAATTCAAGTCGGGTTAGAATTTTCATACATCCAAACCGTGGCTCTTAAACAACTTAGCGTTAAATACATACCAACTGTGTTAATGGAAAAGTGTAAAAAAAACTGCTGTAAAAAAATAAAAAGCAATTTACCTCATGCGACCCTAAAAATGATGCAATTTACCCCTCTTCGGAGGGAGTTAAATTGCATCATTTTTTAAATCATAAGGGGGTAATTTATACTTTATTTTTTTTTAAATTTTGTTTTTTTGTACTTTTTCATTAACAGATAGGCTAAATTGTATTTAACCCGACAACTTAAAAAAGTGATTGGCATTTGCTATAAATAGGTTGCGGATGGGCTTCTAAATAGTATTCCTTAGAGCCAAATTTTTGAGCACCCGGCCCACAAAAGACACTCCGCTGGGCCGAACTTGGCTGCTCTATGAATACAAAATGTCGTCGTTGGTACCTTGTTCTCTCCTGAATTTGCCGCCAGGCAGACAAAATCCGTGTTCTCGTTGAGTAAACAGGAAACATTTAGCAAACACCTGATGTGCACTCCTTCGGAATGATATATTTTGAGCGGAGACAGTAGCCAGTACTAATAGTTTTGTTCAAATTACGGTATTATGCTTTAGTTTCTTAATTTTTCTGGTTGCTTTATGCTTCATTTCGTAATGATTTCTCCTTTTTTTCCCCCTATGCATATCATATCAACGTGTGTAATCATAGTGTCTGATGTGAGCAGCTAGGTTCTACCTTTCAGAGTTGATGAATCATGTTTTTAATGGTCTGTATTTGTTCTTGCTGTTCCAGGATGAGCAGCATATTGGGCGTGAGTTTGCTTGTTAGCTAGCTTTAGTATTTGTTGTTTATCCGTCCGTACTGAGTTTCTCTGAGCAATGCCTGTTGAGAGGAGTGCATATAATAGTGATTCTAGTAAAGGTAGTAGGAAAGTGAGAGTTACCTTTGGGAAAATGAAAGAGGCGGGTATTGGTGTTAGAATTCGAGGGTCCAAGAGTAGTAATGTTGATAAAGCTCGTGGGCAAGTGAGAGTTGCTACAGGGGCAACAAGCGGGTTGATTGATGGTGTTAGAAATGTAGAGCCCAAGAAGAAAGGGAATAAAAAGGCACAGAGCGGAGGAAATGGTAATGATGCTATTCCATATATTTTGGCGAATGAGAAATCAAGTAAAATGCGCGGCAGAGGAAAAAGGGATTTGAAAACGAAGACTGGAAAGGAAGGACTTGAAGAGGTTATTCGTGGAAACTCAGGTCTCAAGAGGAAGAGAATTTATGCTGATCGAGAAATGGTTGAGGATAGAAAGTTTGATGGTAATGACAAAAAGTCTTTTTCAAAACTGCAAAAAGGTACGGTCAGACCCTATTTGGTTAAAGGCAAGAAGGCGGAGAGAGGAAAAGATCATGAGTTAAAGAATTCTACCAGAAACACATCATTGGCAAGAGGTAGTAAATTCAAGGAGAGTGGATTTCATGATAAGAAAATCTGGAGGGGCAACGTGAAGAGTGCTGACACACTGAAACATGTTCAAGAGAATGGTTTACAAAGTGGAACAAAGACCAGTATTAAGAGGAGAGCTCTGCTGACAGCAAAAACCGATCTGAACCAGAGAAAATATGCAGCTGGTTCTGAGAAACTTCGGAAGAAAAAGGATCAGGGCAAGAAGAGCTTGAACACTGATTCAGATTTAACAGAGGCCCCACCAAAGAAGAAAAAACGAGTTATCCGAATAGATCCTCATGATATATCCAATAAGAGATTGGATGATGATATAAATAGTGGTTAGTATAGTTTCTTTTCTTCTTACTAGCCTATTTTTTTTCAATTTTATGATTTATCATATCGTGTTCATTGTTATGTAAAAGTTGCATTCCTCCATCAGTTATAATTATCTCCGTGTATTTCTCATTGGGTTCACCTGGATTTAGATTTCTAGAAGCCAATGAGATGTTACCTTAGATTTTTTTAACGAACTTATTGTTGCTTACAGTGTAATGATGCTAACCTGAGTAGATATGAGGTTATCTAGATTTCTTAATTAATTCCTGTACTGAATTCTAAAGCTTTTATTGTTGCATATCGTTTCATAGTGCTGGTAATACTAACTTTGGAATTCTCTAGATCAAAAGATGGATGAAATTCTCCTGCAGCTCGTACTGTCCAAAAGACGGAGTGTACGGTTATGAACTTCTAGGATACTTAATCCTATTCTCATACTAAGATAATTGATAACCTATAAGAGGGATGCCTATATTCAATTCTCTAGCGCTATTCATTGCCAGAACAATCTGGTATTATCACCTTGTTATGATGGCAGTGGCTTGTAAATAAGGTACAGGGAGGCTTGTGGTGTGCTGACTGATTATGCATAAGAATGTGAGTTATTGAGCCTGTCTTTGCAAAGAGATGGATTCATAATTTATTTAGACAAGTTGGCTGATGGACATGAGTTTCTCGAGTTCATTGTAGCATGTTTGCAGAAATCTGAATTCTACTTTATTTGTTTATACTCTTTTATTAATCTTTAGATTCATGGCTGTTTCCCACTACAACAGGTACCACCTCCTACCTCTCTTGGGTCTTGGTTAATGATTCTTCTAGGTTTGCTTGTCACCTTTTCTGCTCAGCAGTTACTGAGATATGTTTCTTCAGTCAAAATTACAAATATTTAGACATTTTATGTTAGATAACTCTTATTTCTGTCTGAGAAAGCCAGATACAAGATGAGTATTCTGGTCTCAGACTGTTCCAAAATTTTGGATCTACATATGAAATGAATAATGATGCAAGGAAATGAAGAAAGTTATTCTCTTCTGTGGCTGTCTTATGACGTTTCTTATTTTTTATTTTTCTCCATTTTGTTTGATAGTTTTTGTGTTTTACTTTCAATAGATTGTACTAAAGAATACATAATGTGGTGGTGGTTTTGTTGTGAAATATGGTTTTGTACTGCCTGTGAAAGGTTGCAACATTACCAGCATCCTGAAATTTATCATATCTCGTGGTCCATTCTTTTGTCCGAAAAAGTGATTTATTAGACATCCTGAGAAACAGATTGTCTTGAACTTTGTCTTCTCTTCTATTTTCTTTTCCAGAAATTTGCTTGTGAAAGATAATAGTAAACTTGTTTTGGAAGATAGGGGTAACCTGCAGCAGACGAGAGTTTTTGCTTGCATTTATGTCCTAAAGTTGTAAATATAGAACCTAATAAATTAAGAAAGACTGTGCTGCAAAGCATGTCTTCCAGTCGAAAGTGCACATGCCCACCACATTCTGTTTAAAATTCCCATTGCTGTCACTTTAGAATTGAATTTGACTGATCTTTTCCTTATTTTGCTTTCCGTGCATTCTATACAGGCAATACTCAAGCGAAGATGAATATGGCAGAAAATACGGGTGCTGAGATGTCAAAGAATGCGCAATTTCGTGCCATACGTCCTACCTCCTCTATCCTTTCTTTTGTAGAGGACAATGTAAAATCAACCTAGCCTGTCTGGTGCTTGGCAAACGTCATTTTTTATCTATAAAATTTCATATTTCAAATATTTGGTCACACTTTGATAATCTGTACCTTTTTGTCTCAGTTATTAGGACGTAGACGTGACATTGAGTTTAGGAGGGCCGGCTACAACACTGAGCTTTCTGCCCCTTTAGACAACATTCCCTTCTCAACAGGTTCTGAAAGGGAACGGATCGAAGTACCAGTATGAACTTATACTCCTAGTTTTCAAGTTTTCAAGTTTCTCCTGTTATAATTTGAAGCACTAAAAGTAAGAAAGTAGGCCATATGATGCAATTGTAGAATCTCTCATAGTGTGCTGGTGGTTCTACATTGAGCATGAGATCAATCAAGTGCATGATCACGTGTTGTTTTTTTTTTACTTACAAGGTGTTCATTCTAATTATGTTGCAGGTGTTCAGGAATAAATTAGAATTCTTCGCTGCTGCAAAGATCTCGTCATCATTCCCATCTCCTGATCTTCCAGAGATTGCTTTTGCAGGTAGATCAACTAACAGTTTGTTTACAAGCAGTAAAATTTTGATATGTTTTTATACTATCCATTCCTTTTGTCAAGCTCTATTTTGTTTTTCTGCATCTTAAGACTGCTTTCTCAATTTTTTTTTTTGGCAAGATTTAATATCCCACTGTAGCGAATAACTTTGGAAGGCTGTGTTTCATATAGGACTTCAGGCTTCCATAAGCTCATGGATGTTCTGTAATAATGAAATACAAAGATAGTAATAGTGCAAGGAGAATGAATCTCATGAACTCTGAAGTATAAATATAGCTAATTCACCACTTGATATTAGGGTTTTGCTTGATGTCCTTGGATGATGATTTGAACTTCTCGTCTCCTGGAGTTTATGTTCTGAACCTTCACGAAGAAAGTCGGTCGGCTTATTCAAGAAAAGATATAAACATTTACTTTGAACTTGAATCTTTTGGACAGGACGGTCAAATGTGGGAAAGTCGTCTTTGCTCAATGCACTAACCAGGCAATGGGGTGTTGTACGGACTTCAGACAAGCCGGGCCTCACACAGGTGCTGTGTGTGTTGTTACAACTGAATTCAATTTGGGAATGCATGCTAACATGAACTTATAATCCTTTTGCAGACAATCAATTTTTTTAAGCTTGGATCTAAGCTTTCTTTAGTGGATTTGCCTGGATATGGTTTTGCTTACGCCAAAGAGGAAGTGAAGGAGGCTTGGGAGGAACTTGTAAGTATTCTAATGAGCACTGTACCTCTATTTTTTATTGGTCTTTACTCTACTTTTCCTTCATATAGTTTGGCATCATCACATTTGTTTAGCCATGAGTAAGTTGGAACTTTTGGTCACTCTTGGCCGCAGCAAAAAATGGCAGTTTTTGATTTCATGGAAAAGGAGAAAAATGGAAAAGTTTGTGGAGGCTAAATGTTTGGACTTTTTTGTCATGGTTGTTGCCATTGTATCATACAAGAAAAGGGGAAGTCTAGAACTACCATTACCATCAAAGTGCAAGTAGACTAGTGATCCTGGAATGGCAATGCTCCAACTCCTCTTTATGTGCTGTTGATTGTTTATGATGCTTGACAACCAGCTCATGCGGGAGCCAAAGAACACAAGCATTGAAAAGAACTCATCATGTACCAAGCCACATGACACTGGCGCAAGGGTGGAGTGGCAGAGCTAATTTGAAATTTTTAAGTGGGGTATAAACTTAGAGTGTGAATTAAAATATGATTAATTCAGTTGGAACATTTTAGTGAACCCAAAAAGTATTGGATGGTGTGGGGAACCCCAATCTATACTTCATTGCATTTGGCCCAAAAATATGCTGGACTAACTAACTTGAGCTGCGCAGTTTTGCAAGCTATTTATCTGGTTCTAGGCTTCTTCTACTATGTTCATTAAAAAGACATGACCAAACACGGAGTAATAAAATATAGGAATTGTAACTTCAATTTCCCAACATTTTCTGCATCTCGTCTTCCTCAGCTACTCTCTCCTTCTGTTCGTTGCACTTCTCCTTTCGTTCTTCTCTTATTCTAAATAAATTCATTCCCAATAATGTAGTCTGCAAATATTCGTAGTTCAAACTCGGAATTCCAGGACAACTCTCACTGGCTGCACTCACCCTTGAGCTTTGAGGATCATTGCTATTTAAGAACCTCAATGCTCCTTTGAGCGGTGCACCTAACCTCAATGCGTGGATTCGAACCTTTCGCTGGAGTGCTGCTATGAGCTGACGAATTATATAACATGGATCATGTACAAACTGATTTTGTGAGCCAAGCTTTAGGGATTCTAATGTAGAAAACTCCTGATGTTTGCTCATACGACCAAATTCCTCTATTTAAAAAATGATAGTATCATCCCATGTCTGTGCTTGTCGGCCAAAAGCCTCCAAGAAGACCGAAAGGTGGATTTACCCCTTTTTAAAAGAGTTCATATTTAAAACCTTCCACTTGTTTTTGTCTATCTGTAATGTCTCTTTATTTTCTTTATCTATCTATATATCCACATATATGCATAGGTACAGACACATATACAAACATATATATGTATATATACACATGTTTTAGCATTGTTTTATAATGGTGTAAGGTTGGCTGGGTGGAATTAGAGGGTTTGTGGGTAGCGAATCCCTGGAATTCTTTATTTTTCTATTTTTCTGTTTTATTATTTAATATTAAAATATAGTTAAGGTGTTGACTCCTATTTAATAAACAATTGTTTAATAAAATTATGTTAATTAAAAGTATTCATTAAATGTAAAAGATTAAGATGAATTGATTAAAATATGGAAAACTTTCTAAATTGATTAAAAGTAAATATTAATTCATCCATTTTATATGGAAAATATAAGTTGGAAATATTTTAAATGTTAAAAATTTAGAACAGGTTAAGAAAGTAGTAGAAATTAAAATTAGTTAAAAAGGGAACATCAATCTCTTTATTTTATGATTGGAACAATTATGACTTCTTAAATAGAATATTTGATTTTTTAACAAAGGATGACGAAAGAATATAAAGAAAAAAATAAAAAATATATTTGAAATGGAAAATGATAAAAAAGATTTAATTAAATTATGTCATTTACAAATATTCTTTAAAAATTAAGATAATTTGGTTAAAGTATGAGAAAGTACTAATTTGATTACAAATAAGTTTTGCAGTTAATCTCTCACTAATACGAGACAATTATAGTTTAGAAACATTTAAATGTTAAAAATCAGATGATTAAAAATGTCAGACAATTAAGAATTAGTTAAGAAAAGGGACATGAGTCACTTTCTCTCATATGATTTGAACAATTTTAACTTCTGCTTCGAATATTTGAATTGTTTAACAAAAAAGGAAGAGTAATGAAAACCTTAAAAAATCTATTTAAACTCAAAAATTCATAAAGTTTATCAGTAAGGCATAACAATTATATATTACACTACAAACTTAGTTGGAATTTCAATTTCATTGAATATGTTATATTTGGACCTCTTTAATCATATTCTAATGTCAAGTTGCAACATCTTACTTGGAAAGGTATTTTGCTCAAACAATTGGTCAAACCTAATAACCTGGAAAACTCATAATTTGGATCTTAAACTCTTTTTGCAATGTGGTCGGCTTTTTGTCGGGCTAAAATTTGTCAGAGCAGTGAATTTGTAGTATGAACATCACTCAAACCCCCAGTAATGTACTTGCCCAAAATAGACTGCTCTTTTCTGGTATATGACCAACCCTCACGGGTATTTATGTTATATTCCATATATGTATTCTATTCTCTGGTGCTGGCACAGTGAAGTGAGATTCCATGTATACCATGTGTAGATGGAAAAAATCATTTATCACCTTTCACATAGTGTGACATATCTATCTGGATAAAATGACTATATGCATCTGCTCCTTTTTCTCAGCTTTGTATTGTTTTTCTTGCATTTCGTGATATTTTATGCTATGCAAAATTTGACTCAAAACATTGTAAAGGTGGCAACAAAATATTGCATCGAGTAGTTTTATTTGTTTCAGCCAGAAGTTGAACTTATATGCAATTTTGGATTCTGTAGTATGACTCTGAACATCTTCTCTTGATAATTAATTTTGTGGTAGACTACTTCAATTCTATGTAATCTAATTTTAGCAACCTCCACTTGTATACCTGAGGTGGTGCTTTTGTTCGTTATCTACTGTTACCAATGTGTTCTATTTGCAAATGATTTTTGTATGTCTTTACTTACATAAGGTTGAGTTTTAGTTTTTCTTTGTGTATTGTTGTTGCTCATGCCTCCATCATGTACACTTTGTAGGTGAAAGAGTATGTTAGCACACGCGCTGGTCTTAAGCGAGTATGCCTTCTTATAGACACAAAATGGGTGAAACCAAGGGACCATGAACTCATTGATTTGATGGAAAGGTAAAATAATTTGCAATAATTGTGTTGAAGTGTATGTGTTGTTAGTGTGTCTTTGTATATGTGATTGTTTTATTTGTCATGTCGTGTTTTTGGGCTAACTATAATGCAAAAGATAGGATGCTCCTGAGTTGCTTGCTCTCGATTTTTTGCCTTCGTTGTAGGCTGGATGCTCACATTGCTTGTATATCTGTCTGGATGTTGCGTGCAATATCCTTATGTGCTTATGCTTCTAGTCCATATAGCTTCAGTAACTTTTGGTATAAAATGAAATGGGAGGATTAGTATGTCTGCATATTCCAGAAGTAGAGAGTATTTTGTGTATTGAATAGAATTTTCAAGTGTACATGAGGGTCAACCGTATACAATTTACCTTGAACTACTTTAACCCTTGGCAAGTGCATCAACAAGTTGGTTCTTTCTAGTCACGTAGCCAATGCAAATTAAAACCCTCTCCATTTTTAGACCTTCATTTTTGCCACTAAATCCTCAAATTTTCTGTATAATCTTCAACTGAAGTAGTTCACACACTCCTTGAGCCATTACTTGAAATTCTGTCTCGGCACTGGAACATGCTACTACTTTTTGCTTCTTACTTCTCTATGTCACAAGATTCCAGTACAACCTGAGATTGATCTCCTATCAACAATTGATCATTCATAATCAATTCTTGTATGGCTCAAGTGATAGACCTCCATTACCCATGAAAAGAATACCTTTCCCTGCCGCTCCTTGAGATACTACAGTACTCGATGAGCTCCCTACAAATGAACTTATATTGGAATATGCATGAATTTACTCATCCCACTCAATGCATTTGCTATATCTGCTCAATCAGCCTCCTCTACAAGGCATTGATAGATTTCCTTGTCTATGCAACATCCTCCTATGCCTTTCCACGTTTAATGTTGGGTCTATTAGAGTACTTGTTGGTTTGCAATTTTTCTTCCCCTTCTTGAGGAGATTAGTAAAATACTTGGGAGAAACCTTGCTCAGAGTGAGCTATTTCAGTGCCAATGAAATGCTCCAGCCTTCCTAACTCTTTGATCTCTAACTCCTTATCCAAACATTAACTAAGAAATGTATTTCCTTGTTATCATCCCAGTCACGTATTATGTTATCAACTTACACTAAAAGTATTGTGACTCTCCCTGAAGATGAGTGTTTGACAAATGATGTATGATCCCCTATAGACCATCATTACTCTTGCAGACCTTCTCAAACATGCCTGTGGTGATTGTTTTCAATCCATACAACACCTTTCTTTCAACTTACAAATAGTGTCAGCCAAATAACATTTTTAATCTAGATTTCTTTATCTAGTTCTCCATGCAAAAATCTTGGCATTAAATTGCTCCAACTCCCCACCATAATTAAGTGCCAAAGATAAGACAACTCTTACAGTATTAATTTTTTTCCACTAGAGCAAAAGCAGACAGTCAATTTTATAAGTTCGTGTATAGCCTTTGGTCGCCGATCTTGCATTATACCTTTCAATTGATTCATGTGCCCTGTACTTCACCATGTAAACCCATCTAAGTCCACAAGTTTCTTTTGAACTAGTAGCCTAAACAAACTGACTCCATTTCGACCCTCATAGCTTGTTTTCGTTTCTCATTGGTTGAAGCCTTATTTGAGGTTTTAGGGATGGGAGTCGTGTTTAGCCTAATAAGGAAGGCTTCCTGGGATTGGTGAAAATTTCTTGAAGAAAAGAAATGACAAGATGATATAGTGGCAGTTTGGACATTCCATAGGGGTTAAATGCAATTTACCCCCTGGGTTAATGGAAAAGTGCAAAAAAGCCCCAGTGAAAAAACAAAGTGCAATTCTTGGAATTTAGGATTGACGGTATTCTTTCTTGAATACAGCTTGCTAAATCTCACATCCTCAAGGGTAAAATCCGTTGCCTCTTGTTGATTTTGAAGTTCATGTTCAGACACAAGCATATGTTCATGTTTAGGCTCATAATTGGATTCAAGTACATGTTTAGAGGAGGATGATAGGTCAAGTAGGAAAATTTCCCTAAGATCCCCGTTATTGTTATATTATATTTTGAATTTTAAGATAAGGAGAGGTGAAATAAGATTCATGTGTATTTTTAGTGATATCCACTGAGACATAAAATTGTTTTGATGGAGGGTGTAATACTTGTAACCTTTTTGAGTTGAAAAGTAACTTACAATGATGTATTTCAATGCTGTTGGGTCTAACTTTTGGTGATTTTGGCTATGAACATGGACAAATGATGCATACCCAAATACTCTGGGAATAAGTTCGTTTGTAGTTTGTAGATCAGGATAAAATGTGGAGAGGATTTCCATTGGACTCTCATGTAGAATAAGCAATGTTCTTGCTCTACTCTTCTTTCTCTTGGAAGAAGAATGGCTATTATTGAATAGGTTTCAAGCGGTGGATCATATTCATATTTAAAGTGGAATTGTGTCTGCTGAAAGAAATCGTCTTCGTATATATAATACCACCAGACGCACCCTTGCCACCAGCCAAGGCTAATTGATTAAGTAACTCATGTGGGCTAGGTAGACCCACAACTCCTCTTTACTTAATGGATCAGGGGTTGCATAGAGTGCGGTGAAAATCCAATAAAAAATCCTAAGACTTTTGAAGGCAAACGGTTTATGAAATGAGTAACTGCAAGCATTGCTTCTCGATAGAAGGATTTAGTTACATTTTCTTGGAAAGGATTGCACGGGTTGATTCAAGGAGATGACTGCTTTTTCTTTCTACTACTATATTTTGCTGTGGTGGTATGAAAATCGATCCATGTATAAACCCATCTTTTTGGAACTATGGAGCAAGTACTTAACTAAAATATTCCTAGCATTGTCATTGCCAGGCCTAAATCTTTTGATATTTACCCCAAATTGATCTTTGATCATGGCATCAGGATGGGTAACTAACATCAGATTTATGTCTAGGTAAAACATCCTAGTGACACGAGTACAATCACTAAAGCAAATTTAATACCAGGCACTACGAATGAGATGAAAAGGGATAGAACTTCATTTATTACTAATTGGAAAAGATACCAGTTTATATTTGGCAACTTTACACACTTCACATGAAAATCACATTTAGACCTTTAAACAAAGGCAACAAGTTCGTAAGGACTGTGAATGATGGATGCCCAACATGAAGATGATGGAGCCAAATTTATCTTATTAGATGTAAAAGATTCTAAAAGGGAGTGAGCTAAATTGCCTTAATCTTGCTTGATAGTTTGATTCTTCAAGGTAGTCGAGGCCATTCAATGCTCTAGAATGTCCAGTCATCTTCCCTGAATCCTTTCCTCAGATACACAATAATTACAATGGAAAATCACAAGCAATTCAAATCTTGGGTGGAGTTTGCTGATAGAGATCGGGGTTGGTGGATATTCAAGGGACGTGGAGGACATTTAAGAGGTTAGTAGTATACTAATCTTAACATACCCTATGCTTGTTAAAATGGCCAGCAAACCATCAGCTATGGTTATTTGTTTACAAGCTTGGACATGGTGAAACCGAAAGAAAATGGTTTAGAGGGTAGGTCTAGGGAGCTCCCAGATCCATAATCCAGGTGTTAGCAAAGGTTGTTCCAAAGACATTCAATCCAATAGAGAACGGAAACTCACCCGAATGTGTCAAAGAACAGATACCTGAAGGTCTGTCGATGTTGCTAATAAGAGATCTTATCTTCTTTACACTTTCTTTTTGATTACTTAGTTGAACTGGAGCCTGGATGTTATGCAGTTCACCAAGATGTTGAGATGGAGCAAATTCCTCCACTAGTATTATAGTGGTTGTTTCTACTACTCTGACATCTTCACGGAAAGAAAGCAATCTCTAGGCAATCAAGGTCGATTGCTTAAAAGAAAATACCAGCAATGGAGGCTAGATAGAATCACATGTAGGCAATGAAGGCCAAACGATTGATTGATCTTTTCCAGGTTTTCAATGCCTTACGGCTGTAATACCCTGTCAGAATCTGAGAGAGAATTCCTGTATTGAATTGGATTTTCAAGAGTGAAGGAGGTTCAGTTACCTTAATAATAAAAAGGAAACAACAGATCCCATATTCTAGAATATCCTACTAAATGAGGCGCTACCAACCTGATTACACCGATACAAAATATCCTAAGAATCTAATCAATCTAATTCTAGGGATACAAACATCCTAAAATTTCTCACTTAACAAAGCTCATGCTTTCCTACAGTATAATATATTACAATTTCCTATAATAGAGCCGTGGTTGTTGATTGCTAAGTAACTACTTCTACCTAGTTGGTTTTTGAGGTCACATGTCAATGAATTTAAACGATAGCTCACTCAACTATGATCCACCTCTTTTCTTTTTCTCTCTATTTTCTAGTTTGCTTGTTTTCTGGTGAGTACACCAGTCACAGCACTCGAGTGCTCTTGATTTTTAGAATGTTCTTACAAAGGTTATGGTCGATTGCATCTAATGGTAGAGCCACATTCAATGTATTGAGGATCAATTGACCTCTTAGCATATCTAATACATTATTGTGAGTTGGGTGTGATGTCACGAATTCTGCCGCTAGTCCTTACAGTTTTGGTCCATAAATTTTCAACTTCTTGCAGTGTTCATCCATCTCACATGTGCACCTTCATTAGCAATTAATGGAGAGTACATAGTGAGTGCTGAATTGGTGAAAGTCTGAAACATGAGGTACTATTTTGACCAATGTTAGCCAGACAGCTTTGGGCTAAGGTAGTGACAGAGTTGAGGGACGAGCATGTTCATAGGCTTGATTGTTTTTTATGCGATTCCGTTCCAGAAGATGACCTGGAGAAAACTAAAGTTTTTGTATCTTGTATTAAAACTTGAATGTAAAATATGCGAGTTTCATTTCTCCATTAAATAAACGAATAACCAGCTCTTTCAAAAAGCCCTGTGGTTTCTGTCTGACTTAACTCAAGGGTAAATAATATCTAGGTTCCAACTACTAGCAACTTCCAGGAGTTTCCTCCTTTAAAAGATTTAAGCAGCAAGTAGTGAGTCGACTATTTTGCCTATAAATAAAATAAGAAACAATAATATTAAATTTCAGCTTATATTTGGCCATTCTGCTCCTGGGTCTCTTGGTAACTGTTATACATTGCGATAGGGTGTATTTTGTAATGTTTCTATTATTGAAGGGAAGTTTTTAATGTATATCGAGAACTAAATCTTAACAGAAGAGCTGTTTGATATTTTTATTAAGCTCTTGATACTGTTGATTTCGATTTTTTTTGTTCCAATCTTATAAAACTTTTAAATCGATAATCTCCATCCCTCCCTATGCCCTCTCCCTCTCACTGCCTTCAGTGTCTTCCTCCTACCTCCTTCCCTCCCTCTTTTCCACTCCCCTTTACCAGTATCACTGCCTCTTCATTCTCTTTTCCTCTACAATGGGATCCGTCCCCTCTGTTACTCCCCCTTCTCTTTCTCATTATATTCTCTCCTTGTTCCACGAGTTCTCCTCTCTCCTTTATCTTCTAGTCCTCTTTCCCCGTTGCAGCCCCACCTTTCTTCTGCTTCCCCTTCTTTCTCCCCTTCCTCCCTGGACTTACGTTCTCTCTGCTGCCCATTTTATCATCTCTTTCTGCACATTTCCCACCCTGTGCCGCCAAAATTTCACACCTTTAAGAGAAGAAAACTCATGATCAGGGAAAAAATAAAATAACCGAGAGAAAAGATAGGAGACTAAAGAACAATGAGACGAAAAGAAATAAAAACAGAGAGAACTTTGTAATAATTTTTATGTGTAAAATTAGCCTACTTATTTCTAGAAAGCATCTCTACTTTTAATGTTTTAATATGACAAAACTAGAAAATTTACTTGGATAAGTAATTTTTGGTTGATGAATGCAAGAATGACAGCATACGTTATATTTGGGAGGGCAGAAAAAAGCTCTAATGGTTAACCTTTTTGCCTAAAACGTCTAATCTTCTCCATCCAATGTTCATATCTTTGGAAAAATGGTTGGTCACATATATCCGATCCTACATACCTAATTATCACATTATACCTTTGTTAGTCCAAATCTTACAAAGGTATTTAATCAGCATAGTATAAGGATAGTTGGGTTAGGGGCAAAAAATGAAAAATTCACTATAATCTTTCATCATCATTCGTCAGAACCTATATGGCAGCTGAAGTTTGGTAAACACAGTAAATCTAGAGAGGTTTATAGGATGATGAAAGATGAGGAAAGAGTCTTTGATTTAGCTATTCTAAATGAAAGGTATATGTTGAATAAGCCTTGACATTAAAATAAATTTGTAATACTGCAATGTTGATGTCACAAGTTTGGAACTAATGTGGTCATTTTATCATAAAATCTCATTCAAAAATATGTTGTACCAATCTACTGCATCTTGAATGTGCAGGTCCCAGACGAAGTAAAAAAATTGTTTTAACAAAAACAGATGTGGTCTTTCCAATTGACGTCGCACGCCGAGCAACACAAATTGAAGAGGTATGTACAGAAATGTGTATCTGTATTGAAATCTCTATCCATTCTTTTTTTTTTATGTGACTGCATCTTTGATCTTATAGGACCTCAAAGCAAAGAAGTCTGCAGTTCAACCCTTGGTATGGACATTAATAACTGATTTGTTTTTGTGCCACAATAAGAATCAATTACAGTAAGTGTATGTCAAACTGCAGATGATGGTAAGCTCGAAAACAGGGGCTGGCATCAGAAGCTTAAGGACAGTACTTGCTAATGTTGCTCGGTTGGTCAGGCGCTAAAAGACACTTCTTGAAAGGTATTCATGTGTGCTGGATTAGTCATAAATTAGTTTTACTTCGACTTTCCATTTTTAATTTAGTTTCTCAATTCTACTAGTTGTTGACGGACCTTTATCCATAAATGCACACGTAATTTTATTTAACCCGGCAGCATACTTGTGGACCTGAATATGTCTTTGTTTTCCTTTTTCATGTTTAATTGTTCATTTGTTTATTTGCCCTTGCAAATCTTAATGACTGGTAGAGTGACATCAAGGACTATGGATCTTATCAGTTAAGATATTGCAGTAGTTGCAGCAATGCATCCCACACTAACAACATGTGCAGTTGATGTTCATTAATGATATCGACTTGTAAACAACAATGTGTGTAAATGTGTTGTGACGTCCAGGAAATGGAGGGTGCAAATCATATCTGTTCCCATGAGGACGTTATATTATTCATGTCTATTCAGTCATCTATGTAAGACTGGTTCGCTGAAGTATGTTGGTCTCATTTTTCTGTCTCTTAAGCCGTGATTTGATGAGCCCCTCCAGGATTATCTTTCTTCGTTCTATTTTAGCTGGTGGCATGGATGTTTAATCTCATTTAGGGCTGTCATTCAGGGCTAAATAAGCCTGAAGTCTGTCTGTTTGGCGCTCCTACAGTTCAGTAATTCATAAACTCACTCTAGAACAGGTAGTTGTTATGAATTAGCATTAGAAACACCTATCCTCTGCCTGTTCCTACACGTAGAGGATTAGTCATTCATGGCTTACTCATGATTTTAGCTAACACCAGTAGATTAGGAATAGATCATCTTTTTGTTATTGCTAAAATCACCTTTAATAGAGTTACATTTACAAAATTTCTAGTCACAAAAATTATTTTAAATATATTAAATACGATGAATATCGATGTGAAATACTTAATGTGTTATAAAAAATATAAAACTAAACAATATAAATAATTTTTAGATATTTTATTAAACTATAATATACAGTCAGCTACACATTTATATATATTTTACCAAATATCTATAAGTATTAAATATTATACAATAGTATATATACCATAGTATTATGTATTCTATTTTTCCAGTTTTTGTAAATAATAAGTATTTATTTGAAAGCTTTGTCTATGGAAACATCCTGAAAATATATATTGTAAATTTATAATTAATTTAACATTCCAAAATAATATATCTTATGTAATGAGACTTTGTGCATTTTTTTAAAAAAAATTAAATGTCATTACTGTTTACTTAGATAGGAACGAGTGGTTCGGAAAATTTTGGTTGTGACTCATAGTTAGTAATGGCACACGATGGCGCAAGCGTAGTGCGATTTTTAAAAAATGGCGCTAGTCTTGCAAAAGGCTCTAGAAAGGCATGGCAGTCTGTGGGGTACAGAGGCACGCCTAGGCTGAAAAAAGACATGGGAGAGCGATGGATTATTATTAATTGAAATAAATTGATTATAAGTACAATGATCCTGTCAATTAATATCTCACAAAGACTGTTACAATAATCATATCATATTAAAAACACCTACTATTACAGTAGACAACAATTTCTACTATGCAGTAGATCAACTCTTATTATACAGCGGACAACATATCACGCATCTGGCGGGGTTCAAACCCATGACATTTAAGACCATGGAATCTCATTTTTCGTCAACTAAATTAGATCTCATTGGCAGAAAGATTGGATTTGTTGAAACCCAGCCTTTTACTTAAAAATTGAATTTCAAGAAATATACAAAAGAAAAAGGGAAACCCTTCTCTATGTCTGCCGCATCGTCTCTCTCCTCTCTAGCTTCTCTCTCTACAAATCTAACATTGATAGTGATAGATATTTTATGTTTTTCCGTTTTTATAATGATTAAATTTGCTTAACGGTCTTGCATTTTTCGAACTCTTGTTTTTAAGACTAGTTGTTTTATATATATATTTTTTATAATATAATGATTAAAATAATTTTAGTGTTTATATTTAATTGTTTGTGCACTATTGATGTGAAAAGATATTAATGTATGAATGTATGATTTACTTTGTAAATATGCACCGTGCTTTAAAAAAGTGTGCGCCTTTAACAATTATGGTTCAATTGCTTTTTTGATTTATTTGATTTACCAACATAGGAATAATACACCAAAATCTTTCATTTCCCACTCTTATTTTATTTTGTAAGTTTATTCTATTCCCACGAAATTAATTTATACATACCAATCGTACCTTTAAAAGTATCATAAAGTAGTGAGTTTAAAAAGATTATATCTGTTTTCTACCTAATAAGTATCATCTTTAGACTATTTAAACGAGTCTATCTTACAAGTTCTCGATTAAATATTTGTTCATCAAACGTGTTGTGAGCTTTATTCAATCTATTTTAATTTTAAGGTAAAATTCACAATTTCATACCTCATCTAAGGATTACATAATTTTATCAAACAACATGGGTATTTGTAATTTTTTAAATAACAAGGGTTTATTCATGATTATACCAAACCATAGGGAAGGTAGTTGTATTTTACCCTTAATTTTAATCGAGTGTTCTACCTTTTTACTGTAAGTTTGATGTAAGTTCAGAACTCGCAATAAACTATGTGCCAAGTTTGAGTGAAGTAAAAGAATTTTTACATTGCTGGGTTTTAGTGTAGGATCATTGAATTGGATAGCATGTGTTGGTGCTATGGTCTATGCAGCATTCTCTTTCATTTGAACATTGTTCAGAAATGTAGTTTTCTTATAGAACCGTTTATTTACAGTAATTGAATATTAAAATACGTAGTTTTGTAGAGTATCCAGAGTGAAATTATGTATTTTCGTCTCTTTTAAATTTGTATACGTGGTGTTGGAATTTCGTTCATTTATTTAATTTGATTATGGAATGATTTCAAGCGTGATCAAATTACAATGGGAGTTTTGCTTTCGTTCTAGAATCCCTGTTATGATACTCTGTAAAGTTTAACTGTGATTTAATAATGCAACGTTGTATATTCAGCCCTGTGATTTGGACCCCTCAATGCGTCTTAGTGCTGGATTTCAGGCATTTGGTTTGAGTTATCTGAAACAATGCGATGAATCTCTAATTGGAAATTTTCATGTGAGGAAGTTGTTAGATGATATCGTTTTTGTTGATATTGGTTGTGTGCAACTCCGAATGACATTGGTGAGCAACAAATTGGGTCGAAATACTTGAAACAAAATGAAATGTTTTCTTCGTTTTAAAATACAATGCACATTGCATATGCAGTTGGTGCAGTATTATGGTTAGATTGGATGAAACTTGGTTTTGTCATAAGGTCTCCAGTAAGTTGAGTTACCAACAATTCATTGATCGAATTGGTATCAGTCTCTTCTTTGTATTTTGCCCACCTTCATCGTTGTAAATAATAATAATAAAAAAAAAAGTAAATTTAACTTTTGTAGAAGTATGGCACGTTGAATCATGTTTAAGATGCTGCAAGTAGTTTTTTAAGGTCGGTACATAATACTTGATTCTGTAAAATATAGGTTTAATCTACTAGTATGTATATTGGTAGTGCTTTCGCAACGTTTCATGGTTGTTAGGTTCTCTTAATTTAGTTAATTATGAGTACTCCACGCAAACACAAAACAAACTAAATGATGTTAAGGTTCGACGAATCGATAACCAGCACGCCAACTTCAAATTTATAGTCTTTACCCACCCACAACAATATAAGAGCTCTTGTCTTTTTCTTTTTTTTTTAGCCCCTAATCTAAGGGGATCAGTACTGGTTCCCTAACTACCCTCCAAGCAATTCGAATATAAGCTCGTCTTGGAATACTCTTCTTCCTTTATTTTTCTTTTCTCTTCTATTTTTTTTTTTTTTGAATAATTTCATATATACCCTAACTTGTAATTTATTCACTCAAACTACTCATACTCTTTGAAAAGTTACAAGTACGTTCATCAGAAGCGTTAACAACATTGCAACAAACTATTCTTATTTTCGATTGTTGGAGGTGGTTTCTGCAATTACGTAGCAAAAAAATACAAATGAATTGTGTAAATAAATTATAAATTAGGAAGCGTAGATGTAATTATCCCTATCATTTAATATAAAGATTTACACTCACATGATCAATTACTGGTCCTCCTCATAAGACATAACAAATAATTTTGTCATATTTTCCATTGGAGAAACACAAAATATTAAAAATATTGTGTGTGCATCCAAAAGCTCAAAGGTGTAGTCAAATTGAGTTAAGGATATGGTTATGAATGGAGTAGGTGGACAAATTTAGTTCAATTCCAACTGACTACATTAATCTTATCTTAGGTCGTTCCCACTTTTGGCACGAAAACATGTTTCTATTGGATTGAATTTCTCATAATTCAAACATTTAGACAGTGAGTTAGGTTTTGGTTTACTACACTCCACACCCCCCCAACACAAACACAACTATTATTATTATCAAAGATAATTATATTTATACCCCTTGATCTATAATTTGTTTATACAAATTATTATTCCTATTTTTTAGGTAATTACTTATACACCCACCAAAATATCAAAAAACATTCTTTATTTTTTTTGAAAAGTTACACACATATATCCTAAAAATGTTAGCATTATTATACAAACTACCTCTATTTTTTTTACTATCAAGAACAGTTCTTGTAATTATACAAAAGATAGGAATAATTTGTGTAAATAAATCATAAGTCAAGAGCATAAATGTAATTATCCATTATTATTAGTGTATGATGAGAAATTTGAGTTTGTCCTTTGTGAGGAAAGTGTGAAGAAGACAATAATGGAGTCCCACTCACTCCATCATTGCCTACTTTGCTGCTTTTCTAAGTCAAATATTTCTAAATTGTTTGTTGCATACACGTACCTATTCCTACATGTGCATGTTTATCAATGTTCAATTGTGGAGTACCCCACATTCCAATATTTCAAAAGGCAACAAAAGAATGGATAAATGTTGACAACTATTAACACTATGTTTAATTATTGAGTAAATTATATTGAATTTTTTGAAATTTGATATAATTATATATATTTTTTATTATTTAAAAAGTTATTAATACTTCGCTGATTTCAGCAATCGTCCAACTAGTGGTGTGCACAGTTTTGATAAACTAACCAAATTGAGCAAAATCGAAATATTTAGTAAATAACAAATACCGAATTGAAGGTTTGGTTTTAAATTTGGGTTGATTCAGTATTCGTTATGATATAGGTATTCGGTGTCGGTATACCGTACCGAATACCAAAATTTTTAAAATATGTATATTAAATATGTATATAGATATAAGAAATATATATATGCATAAATTATTAAATATTAGATTTATTTATAAAATAAAGTTTATTTGCTAAAAATAATTAAGTTTTAGGATGAATTGTATTGATACTTCTCAAAATTAAGTTTAATTATATAAACACTCATTGTTTTTATAAAATTATAAGTATTTCGCTTGAAAGGGTCGATATAATTTATCTTGTGAATGTACTTATAAATTTTTACATCTGGAAAAGAGTGCATTTAATTACAATTACAACAATAGATATTGTATTTATAGTTTTGTAAATGATAGTCGGTAATTATGTTAGATAGACCTAACCTTATGTAGTGACGGCAATGGGTCGGGTCTGGGGCATTGAAGAGTTTGCCAAAGCCCGAGACTCACCCCGCCAAGAAATTTTTGGACCCAGCCCCGGCCCCACTTTAGGTAAATGTACACATATGTGTTGAAGATATAAAACGATAAGATAATGGGAGTGTTTGTGCTCGCTTTTGAAAAACGTTTTTTAACTTCTGGTTTCAAAAAACACTTTTGAAGTATTTTAGATGCCAACTTCTACTTTTGAAATGGCTAAAGAAAGTGCTTTTAGAAGCACATTGGGGGTGCTTTTAGCTGCTTTGGTTTTTTGTAAATAAATCCAACTTTATTTTTTACTACTTTATCCTTATTATAATAACCTTAATTCAACTTTATATTTTTAATTTATTTTTAAAATTATAGATTTAAATTTGATATCGAAGTTTTTAAATAATTTTAATTTTAATAATGATTAAATTTACACTTTTACATATTTAATATTTTTAGTACTTTTATATTTTATATGCTATATCATCTAATTATATTATTACTTTCACATATCATTAATTGATTAATCAATAAAATAATTATTTTTTACAATCATGCAAGTTTTATTACTGTGTATGAATTAATAATTATATTACTTAATGGGATCATTATTAAATTAAATATATTTTTAATATTTTTAAAATTATAAATATAAAATACTAATCGAAATAAAATTTATATTTTTTTATGAAAAAAATTTTAATGACAAAAAACAAGTGAAATAATATGCATAAAGATAGTGTCTTTTTAACATATAGGGACAAAACAGTCTTTCATCAATTAACTTTATTTTGGAAGTGATTTTTTTTCAAACACTACCTAGTGTAGCTTTTATCTGCTTTTCATTTTTTTTACAAACACTACCCACTGTTGATTCTGCTACAACTTTCCACTTTCTCTACAAAAATCACTTTTTTAAAAGCAGAAGTTTTTGCAAACACTCCCAATGAATCTTTAGTGGAATCACATTTATTAACTGTATCAAGTCAAAGGATAATTTAGATAATTCGTTAACGAAAGACTTTTCTAGAGATCAAGCATATTGTTTGTCTAGGGGAATGGGATTATTATTCGATAAGTAAATCTTTATATCAGCAACCCAATCTCATTGACTAGAGATCTCAATGGTTCAATGGGGCAACTAAGTTATAAAGATTGTAAAAAGCACTTGAAATTTTACTCATTTATGTTCTTATAACATTTACTCTATTAGCTAAATGGTAGAGGTTAAGCTATGGACTTTTAAATTTTCTATACTAAAGTAAGGTATTGAAAATCACTTGTATAAGTGTGAAAACCGACCACTTCAAATGTAAAATACTTCTGAATTCAAGATGATGTTCAGGGCTAAAATGGACTCAACTATGAGAACCAAACATATTAGAGAATGTATAGTGGGATACTATTGTCTTGATTTACACCGACTAAACAATCAAAAACATCATGTTCACAAATTAGCCAAGTAAATTCGATAGTACTCCTCTAAGAAAGGTTCAAAGCCACAAGCTACATTTCACGATGCAATGACTTCTTGTTTGGATCTCTCTTTAGTGTCAGCATGTTCATATGCATTAATTTTCATTCATATGGGGAATTGTTGGAAAATGGTGAATGATAAATTAATGAAAAAATTTATTTCGATCAGATTAAATTGTAAAAAATAATTGTTTATGATGTGTGACGCACAATAAGTTTGACACATGGATGATGGTTGATGGAGCCCAATCATCATCCCGCCGTATCTAATAATCCAAAAGGGTGTGTCATTTGGTCGAAATGATGTCTCAATAGGTTGAAACCCTTTGGGTGAAACGATGCGTCCATTTGAGTGAAATGATATGTCCTTTGGGTAAAATAATGCGTCCATTCAGATGAAAAATCATAATCTTTCAAAGGCATCATTTCTATCCATTCAATAATATCTTTCCAACTTCTATAAATAGGTTTTCATATTCACTTCCCTTTCATCAATAAATTCAATTCAACTTGAAACGCATTTTTAGAACATTTCAAAGTATTAGCAATAAAAGCATATTGTCTTTTATCAAGAGAGTTTCAAAATATTGTTTGGTCTGCTGTTTTTCAAAATGTTTAATGCCCTACTTTGAGATCGTAAGTGATTGTATTTTGAGAGACAAATTGTCGTTACCGTTAGTACCAAAACAGAGTAATAATTGTCTTAGAAATTAAGAGTCTAACTCATACCTACACTTCATAATACACAACTTGCCATATCCCTAATTTGTTCACAACTAGCAATAATTTAAATTAAACACATAAAATTGACACCGTATAATAAAATAAAATTAGACGTATCGTATAATTCATGGGTAAATATAATTTTATATCCTTATGATATTATACACGAGTAATTTACCTTTTTATAGAAAAAATCCAAAACTTTAGTCTTATTTTTTTCATAATGAAGCAAAAACATCCCTCACGTGATTTTGTGTAGTTCACATGCATGTTTTATATTTATATTTTAATTATTAAATAGTATTTATATGATTTGATTGAATTTAAGGTCCAAATTTAACTACAAGACCAATAGCTTAGATTCCAGTCAATTCAATCAATGGTCTAAATTTTAAAATTGTATATTTATTCGATATATACTTATGTAAATTTTAAATTAATAATATTATATATATATATATATAATTAAGATTATATTTATACATATATATATATATAGAGAGAGAGAGAGAAAGAGTGTTTAATTGTAATAAAATATAATAAGGTAAAAAAAAGTGAAATTGTAATAAAATATTGTAACGAGTTCTAATATTGAATCACAATTAGTCGTTGATGAATGAAAAACTTAGTTATTTTTTTATTTTTATTTTATATTACTTCTATATGGGGAGAGATTCACACAATTGTTTGTTCTTTGACGAACATTTGCCTTCTAGGCAGATTGACCTTAAATTTAGTGTGAATCTCTCCCCATATAGGCTTACAAACTAAACTAAATAAACTTTCACATACCTCTTATCTTTTACTCATTTCGATATTCATACTCACAGGTATCTTAGTGTATAGGCTTAACCCGTCCTCAAAAAGAATTATTTCAATAGATTTGTATCTGAAATTGGATCTAACCTAAAAATATTAGGTATGAGTCTAGGTTCTAACTATCAAAATAGATCTAGATTTAGGTATTGGCCATCAATCGACAAGCCTAACTATTGGACCTAGAGTTGGGTTAAGGGGTTAAATAGAGTTACTATTTACAAAAAAACACTTACCTTATCAATCATCAAATTACTTCACTTGACATTTTTGGGTACCAAAATTATAGACTTGATGACCACTTGTAATATTTTTGTTATTAAAATTACATCCAATACTTGTAATGTACAAACACAACTTTATAAACTAATTTTAATCGAAAACTACTAATATTGATCTTATCAATACGTGACTAATCCTATAGTAATTTAATAACATTGTAAGTGAATAAAATTTGCAATCAAATTGATTGACATATTTACTATAGAGGGTACAAAGTGAATATATTATATTATTAATAGTCAAAGATATTTTTATGCATTTTCATTTAATTCAGAAGGATTATTACAGAGATAGGGGTAAGTGAAGATTTTTTTAATTTAGGATGTAATTGATGAGGGTAGCATCTTTAGACGTGTAACATATATTTAACCCAATTCAGCAATATGATGATACTAAATATGGAATACACCAACAAAAAATAACACATAGAAATGACAAATTTTTTCATTCATCAACGACTATTTTTTATTCAATAAATATAATTTGGAAACAATGTTTTATGATAATTAGACCATTCTGATTATATATATATATATATATATGTTACATTTACTCCCTTATAAGCATATAATATTATTAGTAGAATACTGAACGAGAGATAAAATTAAAAAATTATGTCATTTTTGTTGATATTAGTATTTGCTTTCAAACCTAATAAAAGGAGATATTTGTAAACGACGAATTTCTCGGAAGGGGGTGTAAATATAATTTTAAAAATTGTTTGAAAAAAAATAATTTTATATTTTAAAAAAAAAAGTCTAAATGTAATTTACCCCATATTATTTAATAAAATATTTAAAAAGTAAACTAATAAATTATCCATAATTTTATAGATGTTCATAAAATTTAAATATAAATGGATGAAATTCCAACTAATTTTAATTGTAAAAAAAAACAATACAATTGTAATCCAACTTAGATTACTCCCAAAAAGTCATAAGACTATCCCACCACCACCACAACCACAACCACTAATAATAAATAATGATTGCCATTATATTCTTTTCTTCCCACATTCATTCACACAGTTTTTCTCTCTCTAAAACCAAGAGAGAGAGAGAGAGAGAGAGAGAGAGAGAGAGAGAGTTCAAAAAATGTGTCCCCTCAGAATAATTCTGATCTTCCTCTCAGCTACCCTCGCCGGATTCTTCGTTGTTAAAAACCTCAAGTCGCCGACGGGCCCGCAGAATGAGGACGTCGGAGAAGAAAATGAACCCGCCAAGGCCGTTCCTATTTCCTCCAAGGTATTCAATCTCACTTTTCCTTTTTCAAATTTCAATGTTTTGAGTTAGAAAAGGTTAATTTTGATCAGTTCGTTTTTATCTTGGGAAAGGGGGGGAGGAGTTTCGTGCTGTCTAAGTTTACGAATTAGAGCCATGTTCTAATTTATAAATCATAAAGGATTTTGTTCGTCCTCCCCATAATACTTGAAGTTGAAGAAATGATGAAACGAATTGTTTTAGTGAGAATGACATTGCGCTAGTAATGTAGTTTCCGATGAATTTCCCTCCTCTCCTTTGGGTTTTCCGTGTAGAATTTTCTTACTTTCTTCTTTTCCTGTTTTTTTCCTCTTTTTTTGCGCAAAAAATGCGGTAAAGTAATTCTATAATGTGATGTTAGGTTTCCGCGGCGGTAGGAAAAGGGTTTTGGACTTTTGTGGACATGGCAAGCGGCAGGTATTTGTGGAGGAATCTAGTTTCTTCATCTGGTTCTTCCAGTGGGAAGCTTTGTACTGATTAATTGGGTCGGTAATGTTGTATTGGCAATTGTTCGAGGCTGTTTGGTTTTGGTGATTTTCTTGCATTTTTCTGTGCTGTATAATCATTGCTTGATACTGAGCCTTCTGAACACCAATAATCTCAGTTGTAGAGTTCTTCTATATATGCTTTAAGAGGCAGCATCAATTATATTGCTTTTACTCTTGTAATGAAACGATTCCTTGTATAGATATCAGGTTACACAATGTTGTTCTCATATCTATTTGTCCTTCTCACTTTTCCTCTGCAAATAGGAAATCTATACTTCAAAATATTGAATACATTTGGTGGGTTTTTGTAAAGTTGTAGTTTAATATTGTGGTTTTAATATGTAAAATTAGGTGTTGCTACTTTCTTGTGTTTCTTCCAGTTTTTGGCTTCTTGGGCATATTAGATTTGCTATCTTCTTAGAGATCCTTTTTCTATTTTTTCCTTAAAAAAAATGACTCTTTTTTTATTTGTCCAACTTTTCTGTTCATATTATTGGTGTAATGATGGAAATTTACTGAATGGAATCTGGAAAGTACTTATAGTTTTAATTACTATTGCTTTGGAGGGGATGTCCAAGATGAATTGCTTCTGTCTCGGAATGGATTGTTCTTGAGAATTGGTCATAGGCAGTGAGTTATGCGATGCATCCATTGGTTATGAGAATGCTTGTTATGAGCGTCCTTTGCAGTTCAATTTTATCTGATCTAGTTAATGGTATAGAATTGGTTGGAACTGGGCTTGAACAACACTGCCCTGAAATACATGTATCTTGCTGGGGATTCTTTGAACCTTCAGGAATAATCAATTTGCATCTTCTGCCACTGTTGGCCATGCTTACCACTGTTCTCTTGTTTCTTGTTGGTGGTAACTGGTCTCTTGAGCCACTGTGTCTTGCAATTGCCACCGGTGATTGAGGAGGTGTCGTTTACTGAACCACTCTTGTAATGATACTTTGGCCGTTGTTAGTTAAGTTGTAATAATCTGTATCTTTCCCAAAATGAGCAAAACTTTCTTGTTGCTCAACTCTTGTCATCCACCCCATGATTCTGTCCTTTCCCATGCCCCAGCTTTCTGACCCTCGCCCAAGTCGAACCTAAATGCTATTTGCTTATCTAGAAATTAGAGTTTTGGAAGTTTGGGTTAGCACACAAAGGAGAGGGAGCGTTGAGGTTTGAATCTGACGATTTAGTAGGAATGAGAAAATCTAATTTTCATTGCATGTTTCCCTAGTACATAATGCATTTCCTTTCTGCATCCCTGTCAAGACCTGATTCTGATTCGGAGCCCTGGCCGCTTGATATGATCATTTCTCTGTTAACATGAAATTTGATATAAAAGAATTCTTTGAATTGTTTTGCAAATCTATGCTTAAATTGCATGTTTTAGTGAATAATGCTATTTCTGCATTTTTAATTAACAGACCAGCAATAGAAAGATATGTAGTTTCTCCAATCAGTTTACATGGCCAGTTTTTCCCTTTATGACAGATTCTAACCATCCTAGACTTTGTGATTATTCATAGCCCGACTCCTACAGTGATCGATGAATTAAGCACAGGCGCATTCATCGCTCTGTAAGCCTGTCCATGGGTGAGGTCTGTGTGGATTACCTTACCTCAGTCCATATATAATAGGCTAAATTACATCTATCTCTCCTGAGGTTTGGCATAATTATAAATACCCCCTCGTTGTTTGAAAAATTATAAATACCCCCCTAATTTTAACGACCGTCTAACAATTACCCCAATCTATGCATTTTTTATAGTGAACTGACCAAAATACCCTTATGAATTAAAATTTATAATTTTATTTATTTTTTTAAAAAAATATTTTTTGGCGATAATTTTTAAATTTTTTTCATCCATCCCATTTAATATTTTTATAAAATTTTATTTTTTTTAAAAAAGATAAAAAATACTGTAAGGGCAAAGTTGACATTTTTATGCCTCCATCCAAGGATTACATAATTTTATCAAACATTAGAGGGGTATTTGTAATTTTTTAAACAACGAGAGGGTATTTATAATTATGCCAAACCCCAGGGGAAGTAGATGTAATTTACCCTATATAATAAATACCCTTAATGATTGTTTATACAACTTATTTGGATCCTACCCGTAGAATACTTATTTGAATCCGAATAAAAGCATAGTATAAAATGATTATTAAATACATAAGTATATAGTTTTATATGATGGATATGCTTATGTTTGTATTGATTTTAATAAATTCTTCATAATGTTAGAATAGAATATGAATTTTTGTAATGGCTTTACCAACATTAATAAAAGAAAGCGAAAACTGATGATTGCTACATAAATGCAACGACGCACAATATCTTAAAGGATAACAGAATATTTGGAAGTCTAACATTTATGAAAGCAACAACCTTCAACTATAAAGCGTAGGGACAGGGACGGGCAGCAGGGTGTAGATCATGCTTCAATTTATTGTAAATAGAAATCTATTTACCTGTGTTATGAAATATAGATAAATGACCTTCTTAAAAAGAATAAAATAGTAATCCAGTCTCTGTATTTTTCAAAATATAATAATTTTACTTCCTTATGTTTTTATCGAAGCAGTTTATGTCTTTAAGCAGGGAGATGAATTGCTTCATTTTTTAAAACACATTGGGGTAAATTATTATATTTTTTTCATAAGGAGCTAATTTACTCATTTTCAATATCACATGAGGATAAATTGCATTAAGCCTCTTCAATTTATGCCTCACTTATTGTATTATTATATACTTCAATGAATATACCTTTAACCCAAAAAAAAAACAAATGTTACCAATCTAATCAAGGGCTCTGGAAAAGTCAAATAATACAAGTAATGACACGCATGATTGGTAGATAGGAATGGAAGTAAGTGGAAATAAATGGATTTAGAAATTGAATAAAGAATGGAAATGAATCGTAATTGAATAATATCCCTATGATTGGTATACATAATAAATTAGAAGTCAATAGACTTAACTATTTATATGAACTATTTATTTACGTAATAAATAATTTATTGACTTGTTAAATATATAAGTTATATTTTCTGCCAAAAAATGAAAAAATTATTTGAACAATCAAATGTACTAATGTATTTAATCAGTGCATCTATCATTATTTATTCAATACCCAGTTAAAGAAAAATTTTAAATTAATAAAATAATTGAATCTCAAAGTAATATCAATTCTCTCGTACCATGCTTACATAATTGTTTCTAAATACTAGACAGAAAAATACTCAAATTCTATAACAATTAAAACTGAATATTAAATCAATACAAGAAAAATGAAAACTTTCTTATCTAATGTCATGGTTGGGGAAGCGAATGACTATTCCTTTATATAAGGGAATAAGAATTCCTAAAGGAATCAGCATTCCCAAACCTAGAGCATATTAATCAAGATGTAGGAATGAACTTGGGAATACTCATTTCGAAATCCGTTCATATATACCAATTACACCCTAAGCGTCACAAAAAACTTATTCATTTGAGTGAAAATGAAAAGTTAAGAAGAGAGAGAAAAATTGAAAGTTGAGAAAACAGAAAAGAAAATTAATTGAATATTGAAAAATAAAAAATTGACATATCAATAAATTGAAAACACCGATAGAATGCTCTTCAATTATATAAACACTAGATTCAGTGGCACACAGTACCTGCGCGCATGAATTTATTAATATTTTTATTTTATTGAAAACTCATAATTTATATATATATATATATATTAAATTTTGTCATTGTTTTACAATTACATACAAAAACTGTTGATAAATTTTTTCTAATGCATTAATTATCAATACATATTTTACTTGAATTAAATTAGAAAATAAAACTTTGTACCACATACATTATATCGATAAATACTAATATGTTATCTTTATTTTAGTTAACAATAAAATTAAATCAAAAGTGAGTAAATTTTATTTGTGAATGTAATAATTGCATGAAATTAATTTTTTTAAAAAGTGATTGAGTAGTTAATTTGACGTGAGTTGAGAAGTTAATTAAATTTTATATAGAAGGGTATTTTTGGTATTTAAAAACTTTGGTGTTGTGGTATGAGAACTACCACTTTGAGTCTATAACTCCCCTTTTCTTTATAATAGTATAGATATAGATAAATATATCATTAAAATATACCAACGTTTAATTTATGAAATTTGAACTCATGACTAAAGCTTCAACTTCATCAGTTAAATTCGGACAATTTAGGTTCCAATAATTGATTGTACGGCCCAAACTTCCGCACCTCAAAGCCCAACTTCCAAAAACTATTAAACTTTCGGCCCAGGCCCACTACCATACTTTGAAAGAAGAATAATCCACAACGGTCGAATTTCTTGTTTTGAAAATTGGGGAATCTGTTCGATCAGAGAGATTAGGGAGAGATGGGGAAAAGGAAGGAGCGAGGAGTGACCCAAGAAACCCCGATTTCAAACCATGAACGGTGTGAAAATGGTGAAGAAGAAGAAGGAGGAGGAGGAGGTAAAGGGGCGGGATTCTTCGCGTGCTATCTGCTGACGTCGCTCTGTCCCAGATTCAAAGGCCACACTTATATCGGGTTCGAATTGATTCTGGATTCCACTCAGCTGTTGGGAAATGAATTTTACAGTTGTTGATTACATAATTGATAGATGAATGGTGGGAGTGTTCTTATTTTTTCTTCGTTGCAGGTATACGGTGAATCCGAAGCGGAGAATCAGGCAGCACAACGGCGAAATTGGGAGCGGAGCGTGGCGGACTAAGAGGAAGCGGCCGTGGGAAATGGTGTTGTGCATCTATGGTTTTCCAACTAATATTGCTGCTCTTCAGGTTGTTTTCTTCTTCCTTCTAAGATTATTATTATCTTTGTGTGTGTGGAAAGAATCATTTCCGCTGCCTGTGTTGGAGAAATTTGTGGTTTATAAAATATATTTCATTTTGCACTATCTGCACAGAGTTTCTTGATGAGGGTGAGGTGAAATTGCAGTGCAGTTGGCAGTTAGCAAGATGATGAGTTGATGTTGAGTCTATGGGGGTAGAGATAATCTCAAATTGCTGTACAAAACAGTAGCATCTTTTACAAATTTATTTAATTGTAAGAATTTAGATACACTAAAAATATAAGACAAGTACTAATCAGTTAATAAGAGTACCAAGCATAGAAAATTTGCATGATTGCATTCCCCTCCCTTGAGATTTGGTGTAGTTACATGTGGTTTGAGAAAATACATCTAGATGTTTGCTTTCATCTAACAAATAAGTCCTTCTGTTAGTCAAAATACATCGAATTTGCTGATATTAACAAAAAAACTGAATGAAAATTGATATTTACCCTCGGTTGACTAATTACTGAAATATTGCAGGTCAAAAAATTTTTTTGTGACTAAACTACCCTTATAATGGTGAAGATATATCCTCTCAAATGCGTTAATGCATCAAGATGTGTGAGGGTAATTTGGTCATAAAATTTTTTATTTAACTTGCATTAAGTCAGTAATAAGTTAATCAGGGATAATATTGATTTTTTTTCTAATTTTTTTGTTAGTATCAGCACATTCGGTGAATTTTAACTGACAGGGGGATTTATTTGTTAGACGGAAGCAAACTTTAGCGGTGCTAGATGTAATTTATCAAAGTACAGGGGGTTTATGTGTAATTACACCAAACCTCAGGGGAGGGGAGTGTAATTATCCCTAGAAAAAAAGTACATGTGGTTTCCATTATACTTTATTGTGTTCATTTCAATTGTTATGTTAGCTTTATATTTGAGTTAATTGTGTTAATAACTCAAAATTGATCACATGATCAAGTTATGTTCAAATATGATGAGAATGCCAATATTTTAATAACAAAATACTCAAAAACGATACAACTATCAATTTGTTTAGAATTATAACCTCTCACGTTTGCAGTTAATTTTCCATCCTTGAATATAACTTCTAGACCATATGGAATTTGTTTATATGATCCGAAGTCTTTGTGTTGCAGTAGTACTTGTATTAGTCGAATCTTGAGCTCCATTGATTAATCTTGACCTGATGGTTATTTCTAGTGAGATTTAAAACCTCGAAGTCTTGAATCCCAAATGCGATACCACGATATGTTGTCACGACATGCTTATAAATCTTACGAAAAGGTGATCTCATGATCTATTATCTTAACATGTTTAGACATCTAATGCGTTGTGTCAAGTGCATATGTCCTACTGTAAAGGCGGTGAATTGTTTAGCAACTTCTTGTTTCTTTGCTGTAAGTCTTTGAAGGAAACAAAGTGATTAAATGATTAAATGCTCTGTGTTCCAGTTCGAGTGGGCCTGGCAACACCCAGTGGAATCTCTAGCAGTAAGGACGGCTGCTGCAAATTTCAAATCCCTCGGCGGACTGGCAAATAAGATCAAATTGGCATATACAATGCTCACCCTTCCTGCATGGCAGGAGTACGTCAGTTTCTTTTGTGATTCAATCTGCGATTGTGACATGCCATATATTCATGACTTTGTTTCTTTTGTTTGCTTCATTTTCGTAGTCTGAATCTCACAGTGAATTTTTTCTCGACGAAATATCAAAAGTATACCTCCTATTGTCCATCCTTGCCTGAGCAAATGCGAACACAAGTCTGTTCCATGGATGAGTTGCCATGTTACAATCTGAATTTATATGTGAATGATGATGATGAAGAAGAGGAATGCGATATGAGAAGCAAACTCCAGGAACTACCAGAAGATTATTCAAGAAGCAGAAGCAAAGTTCATGATTCTCCGAGCAGTCGTCTTAGCACTGAAGTAAATGTTCTTCAGCTAATCAACGATAGAGATAATGCCACTGCAGAAACCATTGGATGCTTAGCAAAAACATGGGCAGGATGGCCTCAGAACTCGCGTTCAATCAGAGAAGAAGAAGAAGACGACCAAGGGCCATCATTTATCATCAACAACACCCCTGGTGGAACGTTGTGTTCCTTGGCTAGCCCCTACATAGTTGAAGACGTGCAAAGTCCCAGATTGACTAAAGAGTTATTAACTTCAGAATTGGACCATCCTCTTACAAGACGGTCAGCAACTGCCTTTGTTGCGGATCAACCGTTAATCGAGAGTCCAGGTGGTGTTACTCATAAAGTCGAGATCATAGAAATTTTTACTCCTTCACCATGCTGTAGGATAAATTCAGGCAGCAAGAAGAGAAGGCCAAGTCTGTGTCCTGAGATAATTGACTTGACGAACTCTCCCATGTTTGTATAATTAGTGTTCCAGCTTTAACGTGTAAACCAAGAATTAGAAGTATTTCATCAATTGACTTACTTGCTCGAGCCATTCATTTAGTTTGGACTTTGAATTTTATTTTTCAAAAAATAAAATAAAAAGAATTCTCCCATGTTCATGTGTAGTTTGTTAGGCCATGGGCCTTGCTCTCCGGCTATAGGTCCACCGCGCCTTAGGCCTTGCCATCTAGTCATGGGTTTCACTTTCTTGGGTCATTCTTTCTTAAGAGGGTCTGTGGCTGAGATTAAAAGGTTTTTTTTTTTTTAAATATTTTATAGAGATAATTGCATAAAACTCTTCTTGTGTTTTTGAAACTCGACAAAAAGGATCTTCTTGTTAATTAAATAGGCAAAAAAACTTCTTCCATAATTTTAAACTTAGCTCACTTTTCACTGTCATAAGTCTAAGTTAACAACGTTAAATTTAATTAATATTTTCGTTTTACCCTTCTGCTGCTGTAAATAAAGAAAGGCTACTTTTTATTAAAAGGGGAAGTGGGAAAAGAGAGGGAGAGAAGTCAGATTAAAGCTTCTCTGCTCCTTGCGATTTTGATTTTCTTTTTGCGAAATCTTCCTTGTTTCAACATTTTAAGTAGTTAAGGATGAAAAATAGAGTGCTATGGAGTGTCGCGAAGCATTTTGTTGGAAAAAATAGCTTGGAAATCGGAGTTTTATATTACAGTAAGAATACTATTCTTTTTTTTTTTTACTATTATTTTTTTTACAATGTTTGCCCTTTTTATTGGATTATGACGATTCTTTTGTTTATATTTAGAGAAAATCAATGCATCTTGAGCTTTCGCTTTGAATGTGAGGCTAGGAGGACAAGTAGCACAATAGAAGAGTAAGAAAAGGTATGCATATTTACTTTGTTGATTGGATATTTTTTGTAAAATGTGTATTCATTGCCCAAAATAGTGGATTCTTTAACTATTGGTCCCACACCCCAATCCCATTTGTTTTGAAAAGTTAATTTGATTAAAGAGTTTTATGCTATTTTTGTATTCATTGTGTTAAATAATTAGTTGTGTATTCAATGCCGAGAATAGTAGATTCTTTCCTGTTGATCCCCACAGACCCAACTTCGTTTGTTTGGAAAGTTACTCTGAGTATTAAGTTTTATATTACTTTTGTTTTCATGTTTGGTAGATAATTGATTGTTTTTTGTAAAATGTGATAATTAATGTGGATTGTGTTCTTTTGATCCTTACACCTTGTGAATATAATATGGCTTAATGCAAATTGTTCTATTTCATTTAATTTCGAACAAGTAAAGTTTTGTTTATTTTTTGGTTCCGATCTATGTGGATTGTTGAGTATTTTTTGTTTGTTAATTATAAAAATAATGTTGGCAAATTTTGCTAATTTTGATGTGTGGGTTGGTGATTTCATTGAATGGATTCCTAGAATTAGGTATGTAACTGGTATTAGAATATGGTTCCCTAATGTAGATGCGGAAAGATTGTATTATGGGGACTTACTAGATACGTACGCTAAGGTAGGGAGTAAGGGGCTAAATATTGTCATACATTATTGCTTACCTGGACACAGTTTAATAATGAAGTTAGGATGTTGAATGGGGATGAGGGTATAAGAGAATTACTGAGGGCTTTTAAGGGATTGTGTGTAATTCTTATATACTTTGAAGAAAAATAGAGCATATTATTAGTTGTCGATACTTAGTGTAATATCATTACTATAGATGAATAAATTCCCCTACTCCCTCACCATGGGCGAGGAGGGGGGCAACAGGGTGTTGGTGAGGAGAATGGGGAGGATGTAGAAAATGGTGGGGGGGGGATAACAGGGTGTTGGTGATGGTGTAGAATATGCAAAAACGAATGATGGTGATGGGATGATAATGGATCTAGTTCCAGGGATTCAACATCTAAATACCCTTCTTGGATGTTAGAGGATCTAGATGATGATATCTTTGAACATAGACTATCTGACCATGCAAGGAAGATTTTCAAAATCATAAGAGCACTTGTTAGAGAACAAAAAAGAAAGAAAAGGCAGTAGAAGAACAGACGGAGAAGATGAGAAGAATATGAGGAGTAAGGGATGGTTTTAATAATGCATTAGTGGAGGTGACATAATATCACTTAGTGGTTCAAATGATTAGTCCTAGTTACCTTTTTCGGAATGGGAGGATGCATTTTGATAATAATTAATTAATTGTAGGAATGGAGTTTTATACTAGGCAAAAATAGGGAGGTTTGTGGGAAGAAGGGGATGGGATCCAAAATTTCAACATAATAAAACAAAAAATATAACAACCACTTAGGGATGGAGACAACAACTGTTCAAATAAAATAAAAAAGGAAGACACACTCGCATATATAGTGCTGAAAACAAACAGACAAATTACAAATATTCAGATAATAATTTAGAATATCATAAGAGATAATCCAAGTGAAAGTTGATTTCACTAAAAGCAATATCATAAGGGATATTAAGGTGGATTGTAGGTTGCACAAAGTGTATAGAACTAAAAGATCTGTACTAAATTTGATAAAAGAGAACATAAAGTTCCAATATTGTATGATTATTGTTTTACAGTTGATAAGTACAATCCTAAAAATGCATTGTTGTTGAAGGTGGATAGGGAATTAAGTCCACTTGTACACCAAGGGTAGTAATCCTGTTTGAGTGGGCTTGTAGGCCCATCATTGTCCTTGATGGGTATTTCTTAAAGAGTCTGCACAGGGGCAATTGTTGACAACAATAGGCAATTATGAGAGTTATAATATTTGTTCAATTGTTGTGGTATATGTTGAAATAGAAAATTTTGATTCATGGGAGTGGTTTTGATGCTTTTGTTGAAGTATATTGGCTCATGTGAGGAAATGGAATGGACTTTCATTTCTAATAGGCAAAAGGGACATCTTAAGCCAGTCAATTCTCTATCGTCAAATTTTGAGCATAGATTTTGCCAATGACACATATACAATAATTTCAAAGAAAAATTTAAAGGCCATGAATTGAAAAAAATATTCTAGAAGGCAACATCCACATACAATGTGAAGCAACACCTAAGGATAATGAAAGAAATTGAAAGGGTGCCACAAAAAATAGGATCGTTACAATCTACTTATGAATGGCTATTTGAGGTGCCTGCTCATCATTGGGCAAGATGTTATTTTCCTTCAAAAACCAAGTGCAACACACTAGTCAACAACATTTTAAAAATAATATCCTGGGAGCATGAACGAAGAAGTATGATGGAGATGTGTGTCCCAACATTTGTAAAAAAATTGAGAGACAAAGACAAAAAAAACAAGCACTATTTCCTAAGTTGGCCAGGATAAGTACGAAAGTCATACATTATAGGGTTAATTACATTTTGCCATCCGAACTATGGTCGTATTTACACTTTAACATATATATATATTTTTTGGTGTCAACTTACGATCTCAACTTTACCAAATTTTGCAGTTTGCCATTTATAACTATTTCTCAACCAATTTTTTTTTTTTAAAAGAAGATCGCATCCAATGCACGTGTGATATTTAAAGGCTTTATGATGTGATTTTTTCTCATATGCACATCATATGATATTTTTCCAGCAGAAACATCAATAAAAGATGGTCATATATGATAAAGTGCAAATTTCAAAAAGTTGAGATAGTAAGTTGATATAAAAAAAAGTTTTGATAGCAAAGTGTAAAAACGAGCATAACATACGGTCATATATGCAAAATACAAAATTCGCAAAGTTGAGATGGTAGTTTAACACACAAAAAATTTTGATGGTAAAGTGTGAAAACGAGCATTTTTCGGATGGTAAAATGTAATTTACCCTACATTATATGGAGAACCACATAGTGTTCTTGAATGACAGACATTGCACTTGTGGTTTGTTCTAATTAATGGGATATCCATGTTGTCATGCAATTGCAACAATCAACTACCACATATTGAATGTAGAAGACTATGTGCACACATTCTTTAGAAAGGAGGTATGCTTGGGTGTCTACAGTCACATGATAAATCCTGTACCTAGTATGTGAGATTTTGAAGAATCAACACTTGGAAAAAGTATTTTCTCCATTAGTTGGTTAGTTGGCAAAGCAATTGACTCACTGATCTGACTTGCGGGAATCGTCATATGGAAGACCTGAGAACTTGGTCGGTATGACTAGAATTGATTTTGATAGTATAGGATTAGTCATCGGACTTGAGGAATCATGATAGCCGCGTGCATACAAAAACTATATCTTAGATCTGACAAGCAGTGACTATGTCGCAAGACGTGGTCATCATAAGCTTTGTCACTGTAATTAGAGTATGTAGCAAGGACGACGGATTCTAAGAAAGAATTTGTCCCCTGTCAGTAGGTGATAATGAGATTTCCTATGTGCTCTGAGATGGTTTAGGCTCTCAAAGTCTTTGGGCCAAACGATTGATCGATTAGGGATGGATTTCGTAGATTAGATCAATAGAGTAAAGACACCCTGAGAATCAAGTATAATTGCCAAATCAATGATGGAAATCGACGCCCAATTTCATATTCTAGACTAAGCTCGGGAGATGGTTGCTAGTAGGACCACATCTGTTTGGAACTCAAAGTCTAAATGTTCACGCCAACACTCACCTAGTCTCTAGTGCTATGGAATATTGCTAGACGGCTACCCGAGTAATAGATACTTTTGGTTATAGGATAATAAAAAAAATTAATTAAATTAAATTTAGTTAATTTTGTTGGTCACAAACCCAAGTCTAGTTGAGGATAAATCTAAAGGCTCATACACAAATTATTGTGGAAGTGATGGAATTAATTTGGAATTAATTTAGAATTAATTTCAAAATATATGAATTAATTTAATTGGATTAAATTAATTCATGGAGAGAAATAAATAATTGGATCATTTATTTGGGATAACCTATTGGATGGATAACCCAAGAATTTAATTGAATAGATTAATTAAATTTTGGACTTAGCCTTTTAAATTAATTGGATTAATTTAAAATAGGATTGAGTTAATTAATTTATGTATTGGATTCATTAATTTATTGGTAGATTGGCTTATCTAATTAATAGATTGGATCCATTAATTAGTGGATGGGTTTAAATTAATTAGTTGAACTAATTAATTATTTTGGCTTGATTAATAAATAAATTATTACTCGAGCATATATGGGCCTATGTATATTTAATTGGATTAAATATTCACATGAGTTTTCTATTAGATATTTTATTTAATTGGATTAAACAATAAATTCAATATATTAACCGGTTCACATATCCAAATTATAGCTAAAATTTGAATGGGACCAAGTCTAAGGCACCCTTTTTTGGAAAGATGTGTGGTCGAGTCGGCTCTTTAGAAGAGTCCTACTTGCAAATAGGCTGATGATGCACAAGTAGTGCATGTTTTGTTGAGACTAGGTGTGTGGAAGTTTAAAACACTGGATTCTTTGAACATACTGTAACACTATCTTACAAAATTTTCTCTAATCTTGTTTTTAACTCTCTCCCTTGTGTAGCACCATAAGCCACAAAATTCCCTCTTTTTCTCCATGGTTTTGAGTTCTCCTTGAAGTATTTCAAGTTGAGAATAAGAAAAAATTGTTTACACTAATCGATATCGTAAAACGATTTTGATTTATTCCATCAGATCTAAACCATTCTAACAAGAGGCTTGATCCATCTTCACAGTATGGTGTAGACTAGCTTCGATTAAAAAAAATGAAAAAAGGTATATTTTCGTGGTTACGTTTTTTGTTTGTGTGATTTATTTATCCTGTCATTTTATAAACCCTAATTTACTTTACAGATCTCCATTTTATTTGCACCGAATGTCAATGAATGATCAAATTGATTTTTAATTTTTATTTTGTTTATCGTTTTAACTTATCGTATTTCTCACTTCCGCCGCTTTTTCGGATCCGCTCCCTTTAGTTGTGATTGTGGGGTAATAGGTCATTAGTCCAAGTGGACACCCCATCGTAGTATCTCTTGGGCATGTTGCACACGGCATTTATGTTCACTAACCGAGCAACCTCTGACAACTCGGATTCATCTCAACCGTTGTACAACAGCTAGTTATCGCATATACTACACCAAAAAAATTTGTTCGGTAAGCCGAAGACATCATAGGCGTAGATTCCCCCGTTGTCGTACAAACTAAGGCTGACCCCAGATCTAGCTATAGGAAAGGAGCTAGGTACCTCGGGCTCAGGCTCGACGTTCAACAAAAAAAACTATGGCCCAATCACACCATAAATTTTTTAATCCTAATTCATTTGCTGGTAACCATCATAGTGCGTCGTTGTGTTAGGTGTAGCAAGATTTGGCGCAACCAATGCTGGTGGATCATCATCGTACTCCATCACAATTGCCTCATCATGAGTAGTCCAATTGTAATATCCCTTCACTAAACCCGTCATACATAAGTCGAACATAGCCTCATCCATCATTTTGAACCTGCGGTTCTTGTACTTATGACATGGGCACATAATCTTCTCCCAATCTATATATGCATGCTGATCATCAGCGCAATTTGTGAAACTTTGAGCACCATCCTCAAGCTCCTGCCTAACTCCTACATTCCCCGACAGATTCTTCTCATATATACACACCGCCTCAATTGTCATAGCATTTTTACCTAGTTATAAACACACACACACACACACACACACACATATATATATATATATATATATTTAATCACCGCAAAATTACCTTGATATAGTTAATAATATATTAAGAACAATAATGACAGTACAAATATTAAGTTTCAGTAGTTTATTACTTGGATAACGATGCACTTTCCCTACCTCAATTTAGATAGAATGACAAATCGTAATTTCTCGACCATGCAAATTTGATAATGATGTAACTTATATTAATATATATAATACCAATATATTAAATAAAAATTGAATGCTAATATATATGCGAGAATGCATTCTAAGTTATAGAGTTTTTTTTCAATGGAATTTTGAGGGATTTCGGGATGAAAAATAACCATTATAATATAGTTGTTCAAATGTACTTTTGGTGGATTTTAACACTGTATTCAAATGAAAGAATATACCACATGAGGTCCAATGAATATTGTCCATCGGAAAAACCATCCCAAAACAAAAATTTTTAATAGATGTCACGAAATATTTTCGAGAGTCTGGTCAACCAGGCCAAAACCATTGCAAAAGAAATTAAAGTCTTAGGAAAAAATGTTGAATTTTTTTTTACTACAGTTGACAATCACAAATATCGTTCAAAAACTTCGATGAAAAAAATATCGTGTCATTGCCGACGGATGCTATCGGAACTATATTTCCATCAAATTTTCAATGGGGCTTTGAATGAATTATAAACTTTCGATGGATTTTTCAAGATCTCCAGTCCGGCATTTTGATGATGTCCGTTGGATATTTGTTTATATCCGTAGGAATTGCCATTGAAAAAATCCATCGCTATAACATTGTTTTCTTGTAGTGTTAAATGTATTTAGTGATAGGATATTGATTTTTGTTAGTATACTTAGTTTCATGAGTTTAAAGTGAAAACCATTTTGTAAATGACGTCACTAGCTAGTAAAAATTATTGACAAAAATTGTGCATAAAGTTGTCACTAAAAGAAAAAAAAAGTATAATATTGATAATTGTTATAGTTTATAATTAGTTGTAGTGATTTATTGTGCAAATTTAAGTTTTGACCATACTGAATCAATATTTGCCACGATTTTACTTAATTGTTGTAAAAATATTAGCCGCATTGTGTGCAGAAATAACTGCCATTGTACAATTATGATTAATTAGTATTTATCAATTTTTTTACTTTTAATCATAGTAATTAGGGATAATTACACTTCTCTCCCCCGAGGTTTGGTGCAATTATACGTATACCTAATGTGATTTGGAAAATTACATCTAGTACCCCTAAAGTTTGCTTTCATCTAACAAATAAGTCACTCCACAGTCAAAATTTACCAAATTAACTAATATTAACAAAATAAATAAAAAAATTCATATTAACCCTTAATTGACTTATTACTGATTTATTGCAGGTCAAATAAATCTTTTTATGATCAAATTATTCTCATATGTTTCACGCTTTAATGTATCTGAGGACGTATATCTTCACCGTTATAAGGATAATTTAGTTCGAAAAAAATTATTTAACATGCAATAAGTTAGTAATAAGTTAATTAAGGGTTGATATAGATTTTTTTCTAATTTTTTTGTTAATATAAATCAATTCGTTGAATTTTGACTAACAGAGGGAGTTATTTGTTAGATGTAGACAAATCTCAGGGGTGCTAGGTGTAATTTTTCAAAGCACAGGGGCTCTACGTGTAATTACACCAAACCTCAGGAGAAGGGAGTGCAATTATCCCTAGTAATTAACTTTAAAGATAAATCATACTTCATCTGGTGTGACGAACTAATTATGAGATGGACAAAAAATTAAACAATAGTCTTGAAGAGATATGGGGACAGTTATAATAATTGAAAAGGTGGCATAATTACACTTTTAGTCCCATAGTATAGGGTGTTCAACGATTTTAGTCCTCTACTTTAATTTTTTTTTTTAAAATGGTCCTAAAATTTGAAAAACTCAATACATTTAATCCTCTGTTTTATTAAATTTTTAAATTGGTAAACTGGTCTGAAAATTAGAAAAACTCGACATATATAGTCCTACGCTTTACATGATTTATGGATTAAATCTATTGAGTTTTATCAATTCTAGAACTATTTTAAAAATTTCGTAAACTATAGGACTAAATGTGTCGAGTTTTTCAATTTTGGGATAATTTTAAAAATCACTCAAAATAGAGGACTAAAAGTGTTGAATCACATTTCTTTTGGAACTAAAAGTTTAATTTCACCTGAAAAGACAGATTTAATTGTTAGCAAGCCAGTAAGGTTGCATTCTAGATTAAATAACACATAAATATGCGAAGAGATATTGTCCCAAACTTATCATTTTTAATCCTATTGCATAGTGTTTTTAAAACGGACCAAATCAACCGGTCCAACTGGGAACCAACCATGTGTTAAGTTCAATTCATATGGCAAAATCCATCTCAGTTAAACTCAATTCGAATAAAACTTTCTAAAGTCGGTAATCGCCCAAAATCAGTCAAACTGTTTTTCACAAAAAAATAAAAAAATTGAAGGCTAAATAACGTAAGCTATGAAGAAGGGGAAATGGAGTGCAACCTTCTCCAAATCCAAGATTCCAAATTTCCACTTTCATCTTCCAAATTCTTCTTCTTAAACATCAAGTCTCACCTTAAAAAAAAAAAAAAATTCCCCTTTTTTCTTCTATATGCCTGTGCCATTGATTTGTTATTTGAAACAAAACAAGTAGTTTTTAAAATTTTGGATTTTAGTCAGAATATGCATAGAGGGAGAGGAAGGGAGAATTAAAGAATAAATGATTAGATTTTAGTGATGGAGAAAGAGACAGAATTTTATTTGAAGTTTATATATAATGTAATAATATATGCTATATATGTGTATATACATTATAATCCGAATCAACCATTTTTCTTAATCCTGTTCAACCAATAACCCAATAATTAATCCATTTGACCCCCGGTCCGAATTTGAAAATATTGCTTCTTGCATATATATTTCAGATTCGAGTTTTCCTTATCAAGTTAAATTGCATGCTTAAGGTATTTTGGTTATTTCAAAATCAGAAAAAATGCAATTTTGGTTTAGTTTGTTAGTGATGGTGTCACTTTTGGTCCAAGACCATTCTAAAATAGTATTTAAGGACTGCAAATATCAAAAAGTGGAAATTTTATTCCAATTTGCCCTAATTTGCTCGGATTTCATCACGTGCGCCGCACGTGACTTGCTTAAATTGGGTTTTTCCACACATGCCAGCCAACATTTCATGCGTGAAATTTTTAAAATAAATATATCTTATGTGGCAAGGCTAATGTGGTTAAAAGAATCACGTATGTCCTGCCATCTCAGCAAAATTAAACAGGAGTTAGTACGTACAATAAGCAACACCTTGGATTGTACCTGAAAATCCTTGTGGAATTGTCCCTAGAAATCCTCTGGCGCCCTCTGCCCCGTCGATGAGCTCTTCTATAAGGGCCAATTTCTCCCCCCCTACCTCTCCCACCTCCTCCCGCTCCTCCACTGACTCTTCCTTCAATATCGACCTCCTCCGCCACCTTGACTGCTCCTCCTCTCGCCTTATGTCCATCGCCAATGACAAAGTCAAACGCCTCACCAACAGTAGCTACCACACAAGATCAAAATCATCATCATCAAAGTACTTCTCTCTCTCGAAACTCTGCTCCATCTTCTGGAAAGAACAGAAGAACCACCCAACCATCCTGTCCCTTTCCCCCCTCCGGTAGCACCGTAGTCATGAAGCGGGTCAACACCACCTCGAAAGAAATCATCCGCAAGTACCTGGAAATAGTGAAACCCTTGTATGATAAGCTCTGCCAGAAGCAGCAGAAAATATCTCCGCTGCCAACACCAAAACCAACTCCACCACCACCGTAGCCGTCATCAAGAAACCCATATCAGCAAAACGACTTTATTCACGATCAAAATCAAGAACTAACTACCTAAAGGAGAACAGTCACACGACTATTTCACATTCTTTCTTAGGGAATCTGCAGAGGTTATACCCAAGATTACCGCAAAGCTAGATCTCGAGCTGCACGTTATCAATGAGGTGGTCATCGATCCATGGGAAAAATAGCATCGAATCCGAGTTTGGGTACCCAATTGGTCCGAGACCTGTGTCACCTGCCGCATCTTGGCCTAGACAGCCGACAGTGATTTGCGGAGGACGTGCGGGCGGCTAGGGAAAGCCAATCGCCCGACAAGCAGGTGCGCAAACGACCATCAAGCAGAGACTCTTACCGATTGGGGATTGCAAAACTGTTTGTATGGGAACTTCCTTGATGTGTGGGGATGCTATCCGCTAAGTATGAAGCCATTTCGAGGATGTTTGGGCAAGGAGATATAAGGGCGACGATCGGGCGCCACTTTGCGCGCGAGTAGGAGACAAATGTGTAAAGTCGAGTGCTTTATCTTTGAAGATTTGCAGAACTGTTTCAATGGCGAGTATCTAGGTGTGTTAGCTACACCTCCTAGATGTTTCAGAATTAGACGATTTTGCTCGAATAGGAAATGACGAAGATGTTTGGAGTCTGCAAGCACAGTGGTGAGAATGGGTTTTCAGAATATTGCGTGGGTAATTCCTCAATAATGGATGATCGGATGGGGCTGAAACTCATATGTTATGATGTAGAAGTTGTAGGCTACGGAACGGTTCAAGCCGCACATGATTTGGACGTCGGTTGCGGGAGATGCAAAATGGGTGCGCTCCTCAGCCATTTCAATGTCTATTGTTAGAACAAGAAAAAATATTTTTAAGCCTGTCATAAGGGGGGAATGCAGTGGTGAGCTCTAGCCAGCTCTCCCCGTGCGCGACGACAGCGAGTCGACACTAAATGAACACTCTTGGAGGCATGTAGGGGGCCTTCAAGAGCTGGCTTTGGGCATCTCAAAAGAGTGTTTAGATCCTCGAAAAACATGGGAACCTGACGGGCGACGTAGGGCCAAGACAGTCTACATAAAGCACAAAAGCGGCCGAGAGGTTTCGAGCGACAAGAAAGGTTGCCCCGCGAGCTGCAGGATATTAGGGGCAACACCTCTTGTACGAATGGGTAATCGGGGCAAGCACTCTAAGACCTCGTGATCCAACTCGTGGCATGTGCTATTGGGTTCTAGCCGTCCACGGGGGTCCGTTAGCTAAGATGAGCGGTCATGGGGCGACGCTGCACAGTGGGCAAACTTTGAAGCCATGCCGAAAGGCTAAAAGACATGTTGGGCATGTCGTGTGGGGCATATCGAATGGGGACTTAAGATGCAGTCCTACTCGGGCGAGGCATAAAAGACGGCCACGACGAAGGCGTGCGTCGAGGATGTACTGAGTGAGCATTGGACATGAGACGATCGTTGCGGGCGTATGCGGAGCGCCGTAATGCCTAGGTGGAGCGAGGAAGCTCCTTGCCATCGAGGGATGTGTCAGCAGGTTCTGGGACTGTAGGCGAGAGGTACGGCGGCATACTAGCTAGTTGGGGCCGGCTATGACGAGACATTAAGGTGTGCATTCCGAGAGCCTCAATGAACGTGGGCATTTTGGATAGGTGAGCACACGGAACGCGTTCAAATGTCGTGCTAGCGACCTTCAATGTCGAAGACACGCGACAGACAGTCGGTAAACTCTAAGATGTGCAAAGGCTGGTTGAAGGTTGGGTATAATGTAAGATGCCGCACGGACAAAAAATATATTCCCCTACGAGACAAAACAATCCGCCCATGACACCCTGTAAGGTAAGTACAACTCTGATGCTTCATCAATGGAGGAGTTGCATAGTGCAATCTAGGGTGCAATTGCTCTTTTTCCTTGCCACATTAGATGTTGGTTGGACAATTGTGAAAGGCCCCATTTAAGCAGGTGACGTGTGGCGCACATGATGAAATCCAACCAAATAAATTTAAAAATTGCCACTTTTTGATAATTATAATCCTTAAATGCTATTTTGAATGGTCGTAGACCAAAAGTTCCACCACCTACACAAAATTGAACCAAAATTGTATTTTTCCCTTTCAAATCCATCTTTATGATTTTTATCAGAATACAGGCTACTTACTTGAAGCTTGTTGATAAATCAAACAAGGGTTATTCTTTAAGCTTATTATTAATCTAATAGGTTCACATAAAATAAAAATAATAAATCTTGGACAATGTATAGAATATAAGCCATTTTTAGCTTGAAAACATTAAGTCTCTGCAAAGCAAGATTATGAAAATTTCAACCATTTCGCAACTACACTTCAATTTACCAATTCACATTCATAGAATAACAACTCACAAAACTGATAATTGCCACAGACGGTACACAATCGGACAAAAGATCATGACAATTCCCCCAGCAACAGCTTGATAATGCTGAAAGTGCAGCCCCGGGAAGCCCCATGTGTGCTGCTACGCCCAGCGCGGAAGCACAAAATGGAAACAGGCGACTCGCAATCCTCCACTTCCATATTCCTGGAATCAAATGACCTCCTCGGAGGGCTACGTTGCTTCGTCCCAGTCGGAATAACCAGTGGGGATGAAGTTGTTGACCATGGGGACGACGAAGAAGACGAGCACGACGACCTGGACGGGGACTGGTGAAACTGGGCTTTATTGAGGTTGAGCTTGGGCAGGAGTAAAGCAGGCACAATGTTGTTCTTTTTGTGGAGTTTTCTTGAGATAGGGCTGGAATGGAATGAAGGTGGGGGTGTGAGAGGAGGGAGTGGGGAATCCCTGGATTTGACCTTAGGCGTTCCGGGTTGGGATTCCCATCGGAACGGAATGCCAATCCTACCTTCTTGATAGTAAACATCGTCCAACGACGAGACGTCCCTTATCGTGTGTTTCCTTCCGGGAGAGACGACGCCTGGAAGACAGCTTTTCATCTGATGATGGCTTAGTTCTGATGGAGTTTAGTGCTATGATCTGTGCATTTGTTCTTGGCATTGTCATTAATTAGTGTTGGATTTTCTACTAGGGTTTGGAGGCTAGAGTTTAGTTAAGTGAAGGGAGAAGAGAGTTTAAGGTGGTCGGAAGTTGATCAATTTTCGAAAGAGAAATGCCAACAACTAAAATACATATGATCTAAGCCTTAATTAGTATTACTATATAATATATGCTTAGATCCAAATATAGAGTTTTCTAGCTATTTATGTCTTTTAATACGTCATTTCACATGCGAGACGTGTTGTTTAGTATAGACAAGAACATAAATTAATGTGAGGAATTTTTAAATATTTTTTTGAAAGGGAATAAATGGAAAGATTTGAGAAATCACGTATATGAAAATTTAGTACTACCTCAATCTTGCATGCAGTACAACTACTCCTGTAGTCGGAACTCATGAACTTAAAGAGTTGAAAAGTAAAAACATAATTTTATTTTATGTTAAATATATAATCCCTAAAAATTGGAGGGAAAGTCAGTATTAAATCGTGATTAAAGTATAATTTTGGGAAAAAAAATTCATTTATCACATTTTTGGTCTTATATAAATTATGGCCCGTAAGTTTTTAGTCTCATTATTCATAAAAATATAAAACTTAGTACCATATTTGCAAGACGACGTCTTTTTACGTCATCCTTCCAACTCTTGGTAAAAATTTGAGTACGAAAAATACATTTAAGTCACGAGATAGTTAAGTTTTTACTTTAGAGGGAAAATTTTCCACATGATTAATTGCTCGTTTTTTTTTTGTTTCAATTTTCTAAAGGAAGTTGGAAGTAAGATGAGGATATTTTGGAAATATGAGACTAATTATTTTGAAGTTTTCATAAACAAATACGGGATTAATTACAAAATCACGAGACGAAAATTATAATTTCTCCTATGTTTTCACAATGTTCCCTGCCCCCTAATTAGATTGGGATAGAAAAAAAATTTCATCTTTGGATGTATATATAATATATATATATATAATAATAAATCCTATTTTAAACTATTTATCAAAAAATTAATACTTAAAAGATCCTTTACATAAATTAAATAAAGTGTTGGTATTATAGTTGACTGTTGAAGACAACACAAAGTAGACTAATTTATATTTTCTGATGGAGAGTTGGTATCTAAATATTAAGAAAACTAAAATAAGAACTAAGAACAAGAACTCAGACTGATATTAAATAATTAGTAAGTCAACTTTACTAGCTCAATCATGTCTCTCTTAAACATAATTAATTATAAAGAACCAAATGGCTTGATGGGATGACAAGTATGTATGTATATATATTAGATATCGTCTACTAGTTCCCGAGCATATAAAAGAAACTTGATGTTAGATGATAAGAAAAAATAAATTATTAAAAGAATAAATTAGCTTAGATATATAATAGTATAGATATATAAATTTATTGGCTTAAATGAGTTTTTTTGTTTAGTAACTTAGATTATTTGGTGTTTTCGTCCTTTAATTTTTTAAAATAGCATTTTTTTTACATATTCTTAATTTTTGCAATTTCAATCTTTTTTTTTACTAGCTTGTTGTTGGGACCACTTTTGTAGGAAAATATAACTATATTAAAGGAAGAAAGATAGATATTGAAGGAAATTAGAGCAAATAAAGGAAAATTTCTCTGTTCTCTCACAAAAATTGAATCTCAACACTTACCATTTTTCTGTGAGTTGAAGCTACGTGGAAGCAATACAAAAGATCATTTGATCTTTCACAAGTTACGAAGTAAGTCAAATGGAGCATTCATATACTACTGTTGGAAGAATGACTAACTTTTCCTCCAACTAAAAATATTTAATAGCCATGTGGTAGGCACGTGAGCTACACTGTTAAATTGTATACTATTTTTATCGGTTACAAGACTAGAAGTGTTAATTCCACAATGAATTGGACCAAATGTGAAATGAACCTAACTTATAGAACTAAAAAATGCTATTTCTCCTATATAGATGCAATTTAATGAAGTAATTTATTTATCTAAGGAGGTAAAATACTTTATTTTAAAAATACAAGGAGATAAATTGCTGTATTTAAAAACACAGAGAGGTAAATTACTATTTATTTTTTTATCAGGGAGTAATTTGCTCATTTGCAATTAATATATATCAAGGGTTGCTTGTATTATTCCCTTTGTATATAACGTTAAAAGTGAAGAAGAAATCTTAATCAGCATCATACCCTCTTAATTAAGATGCTGCTAATTCAATTAGTTAATCAACGTGAAGATACATGTTTTATTAATTAATTCATGAAACATCAGATACAAATATAGTAGTAAAACCCAGTGAAACAGTGCTCGAAAATCATGGCTTATGCCACGTTAAACAATTGATTAAAATTTAATTAATAAAGCAAAGAGAAATTAATGGCGTCCCAATTTGCAGGATCCTGCTGGCTGCTCGCATCGCATGCATGTTCTTATGCCCATCTGCTTCACTTTCAATTTTTTACTGCTAAAATTAATTATACATTGACTTAATTACTATGACAATAATAATAATAATTAATTAAAAAACAAATCTTGATTTGCAGTAGTTGAGTCAGTAATTGACTTGTGAAAAAACTAATATGTGTAGCCGAAACTTCCGTGAAGAGAGGAAAGCCAGAGCCCTTTTTTTTTCTTTTTTTTTTTAAAAAAATCATCTTTTTTATTTTTTATTTATTTATTATTTTGGGAAAAGAGTGCAAGTGTTCTTTAAACAAGTTTGATGTTGGACAGAGGAAAGGTAAGAACTCTGCACAATCTTCTCAAATTCCTAAGTGTTTTTCTTCTCAATCTTTTTGGATATCTATAGGCCTTTTCCCACAGGGTGATCAAAACTTTGCAGGATTTGGGTGAAATTTGCAATTTACCTCTAATTTAATGCTAATGATGTGGTCCTAATTTTTGTGAGTGGGCAATATTCAATTAATTCCCTCCAAATTAATTCAAATAAAATTATATTAAATTGGTGGCAACAATTAGGTATTATATTGATTAATCAGCAAAATTGTAATTTTCGTTTAAAGGGATCTATATGTTGAGTCTTTCGCTGTATGTGATTTTTTATAAGATTTAATACATTAATTTTTTCTTACATTTAGTTTCAAAAATCACTTTTCATAAATAATAAATGTCACAATGGCTTGTCATGTACGTGCCTGCTATTTTGACTAAAAATAGCTCTTGGGACTAAAAGTGAGGAAAAAATTAAAATATTATCTTCTAAAATATTTTGAAGTGAAGAGGACCAAAAGTGTAGGCCTCTATCCCTTGGGATGAAGAATGCAAGTTTGCTAACCCAGCAACAATTGTTATTAAAACTATACGTATAGATGGTTTGTTTCATGTACTTCAAATGTCATTGATGCAAGCAAAAAATTGCTCATTTGTGTACATCCAATTTGAGGTCTTTGGCCTGACTTTTTACACATCTTGAGAAGGGGACTTGCAAAAAAGTACATTAGCACTATGAAGTTCAAGTCTGTAGTCAATAATGAAAATAAGAATTGAAATCGCAATGCGCAATATAAGATAATAATTTAGAAAAAAACGTTCTTTGAGTTCTAGCATTCTCGGTGCGGGTGAGTGTTAAGAACATGTTACCCTTCACCAAGCAGAGAGGGCCCTTTTAAAACCTTCACCCCCCATTGGTTGAGAGAGTCTAGTCCTCTTAAAACTTGAGAAAACAGTTATTATGGGATAGATCCCAGTTATAAGAGGGAAACTTTTAGCTGGGACTCCTAACTATTTGAAGGCTCATCCTTCAAGCCAATTGGACTCCTTCTAGGGATAAGATTCCCCGATTTCCTAGGGAGCTATTAATATAGGTCACATGCCCTCCCTAGATTCTTTGGTACCATTCATGGTAGAGAGGGTGTCACTTTTTCGAGATGTCCTCCTTGAGCTTGGGCTACATGTGAGCATAGATTTCCAAGAGTCGATACGTCTGTCACACCAACATCTTTTCGGTGTTTTTCCACGAGTCCTCCCGGGCTTTCTCGATCCTTTCCCTCAATGGACCTCCCATAAAGGTTCAATGCCGGGATCTTTTTTGCTTTCAGCCATAAATTGCCTTGAACCCTTCCTGGGCCTTTCCCACATAAGCTTTGCACATTTTGGGACATCATTCACTCCCCCTACTTTAAAGAAATGGGGCCCACGATCACCTAATTATAGTAGTAGATTTTCCAAAAGAGCTCCAAGCTTGCCCGCCCCCTTGAGGCAAAGAAACAAAAAATAATTTCGCTTAGCTTAAATGTTCCCCTACCAGATGGGGTGGTTTTCCTGTGGAAGACATCCTCTAGCCTAACTCCTGCTAGCGAAGTCGACAACCCTATAGGAATTAACACACTTTTTGAAAAAAAAAATTGGTGACTAAGTCAATCATGTCCTTCAACGCCATGATGGTTCGTGAGCGCGAGTTTCAAAGCTAAGTGGATATGGGCTGAAGTTAACTGCCCTTCCAAGTAACCATCCTAGTACAACAACCAACTGCTTCCAGTTACCTAGAAGAGGGGATAGGAGTTTGCATTCGAATTTGATTTTCTTCTCTCTCCATGCTCATTGAATTTGAGCTCTGCAACCTCCTTTGCTCTTCATTCTTGCATCCTTTATCTTCTTCCATAAGTGTTCATTTTCTTTTATAGTCGTTTTCTCCTGCATCGAATTTGCATTTGTTTTCATAGTATTCCCCCTGTTTTTTGTTCTTATACATCCAACTTTTCTGTTTTTGGATTTTTCTGAAATTGTCTCCCCCTATGAATCATCGAATTTTATGGGAGAGATCCCGGTGTGCGTCGGTGATGATCCCACTGGGGCAACCTTGCGAAGGGTCTCCCCCTTGTTCGTGGGTCTCGGCAGAACCTCTGATAGACAATGATGCAATGGCGTCTGATCGATGAACCCTCGGAGTGAAAGGGGGAAACCCCAAGGAGATGAAACAGAAGCCTTTTCGAGGAAAGAGAATGATGAAAAAGAGATTTTGACGGTTCGATGAGGCAGAGGAGGAACTGCCTGTGGTTGGAGGTGAGGGGGGAGGGGGTGAGGGTCACTAGCCCCATTCTAGTGGATAAAGTACCTTCAACTTTGAGATACGCTAATGCCCGATAGTTAAAAAGAGGGTTATGGGATCCCTGAGTATTTTACCATATTCCTCCCTCACCTGGACAACCGTCCTAAAAACCCTCCACCCTATTATCTCTGTTTCTTTACCTTCTAACTGCGGAAGGACCTACATTTTCCTATCCCTCCTTTCTATAGTAATGCGCCCCGCACATTTTTCGATCCGCTAGCTCCCAACTCCATTCCCATTTTGGCCAGTCTATCGTCGTTTTAAATTATAATAAATTCATGCCTATGAGCGAAAATTCTTATTCTTGTTTTCAATTATAGAAGTGAAAACATGTTATTCTCCACTTTTCTCTTCGCAATGGAGTTTGGTTTCTTCCTGCTCCTAAGAATTGAAAATGGAGCTATTTTTTTCTGTTTCTTCCTATTTGATGGCATTTTCCCTATGAGTGGTTGTGTGACCTCCCCCCAAGCCAGACTCTTCTCCATTCACAGTAGGAGCGCGAAATTTTCTACACTTTTAGAGGGATTGAATCTTGAGCCCTATGATTACAGGGAACTGGTGAATGAGAGACTCCTCTCTCACTTTAGCTTGGGTCCTAAAGAGGTTCCTCTAGAGTAGTCTTTGGGGATATTTATCTTTTCCGCCTTTGATTTATTTTTGCCCACTCTGGATGTTTCTAAGTTTTCTATATATTCTTTGCTAGTCGGGATCATGTTCAAGAACTATCTCTAGGAAAGCGTTAATGGCTACCCTAGTAGTTGCTGGAGGATTCCTACTTCCTCTGCTTGATTCTTAGGAAGGATGCCCCCTTCCAGCGAATCCAAGGGAAAAGAACCTATCGAATCCTCCGAAATAGTTAACTTTTTACCTTTATGTCTTCTCTTTCTCCTCTTTCTGTCTTTTCTCCTCTAAGTGTCCATGTTTTCCTCCCAAATGGAGCCTTTATATGACTAATTCCCTTTTACAGGAGTCGGAAGGTGAATCCTTGCTCTCTAGGGAGTTTTTCCATGAGGCAACGTCGCTAATGGACAGGCAACATTTATCAATCTCATATAGGAAAGACTTGACTAGTCTCCTACCCAACCATCTTTCAGAGTATTTCTTTCTCCTTTGTTTATTCATGATGTCTTTGGATTTTGTAACATTAGTCCCTTTGGTTTTCTGTGATTTTAGGCAGTGGTCGTAGTTGGGGAGATGGTGAACTGCAACCAGGCTCCTCCTAACCTTCCCTCTATGGCCGTGGATACCCAAATGCAGCTGGAGGATAGGATTAACTATTTATTAGCGAAACTGGCTCGAGTAAAGGAGGCGGTAGACAAGTATCAATAGACGGAGAAGGAGGTCAAGTATTTCAATCAGCAATTGTTGGACCAATCGAGGAGCTAAGAGATAGCCATCCACAAGGTCGCCGAAGACGTTTGCTTAGGGTTATCTGATTGAGAAAATGGCAAGGACTAGTTGGAGTTATATTGAAAGAGTCCTCTAATTATCTTTCGAAAGTCTATGGACTTTTAGAGAGAGTAGTTTGTATGGCAGGGCCACATTACATGCGTGGCTTCCGTACTTACTGTCAGTAGCTATGGAGGTGGATGCCCACAAGGAACACTTAAGGAGTCGACTCCTGAAGGTGCTGCCAGTCCTCCTTGCCAAGAGGGAGCCAACAAAAGAAGAGAGAATCCTCGTCGAGGTAGAGAAGATACTCCAAGTAGGGTGAGATTGATAAAAGACACCCCTTTTGTGAGAGACAAAGTTTAAACAAACAATTCTTTTTTGGACCTTTGTTTAGGGATGATGAAAATGACGGTGATGCTAGTGTGTTGCCTTAAAAAAATTTACATGCTTTTATTTTTTTTCTTTTTTTGAATGCTTCATTAATCCCCCATCCCTCAACGGTCGGTTTTATTGGTTATCCATATTGATAAGAGTAGAATTTGTTTATCCATATTGCATGTATTGAGGCATGTGTTGCCTTTGCTAAGGAGATTCTCCCTGAGGAGGTGAGTGTTGTCTTTCTTCGAGTAATGTTCTACACAGTGAGAAGACACCTCTACTTTTGTGGGGATGATGGCGTTAGTCCCATACACTAACCTGAAGGGAGCTTTCCCTCATAAAGGTTTTTAGAGTCGTACAATAGGCTCATAGAATAAGGGTCATTTCTTTAGTCAAATTTTTCTTCCTGCTCGCTTTAGCCTCCGTTTGGTCCCTTGTACTAGTTCTTGGTTGGTGATGCTACCTGCCCATTAGCTTGGGGGTGAACCACCAAGGTGAATTTTAATTTAAGTGGGATGTCTCTTTACACTAGTCTTGAATTTTGTGGCATTGGAATTATCGGTCATTACTTGAGAAAAATTCTTGAGGAAGGCCAAAATGACAGATTATATTTTTCTATATAAATTTCATGACCTCCCTTTCTATTCTGCCTCCACCCACTTCGTAAAATAGTCACTAGGTAGCAATAGAAATTTTCTCTAGCTAGGACCTAGGGGGAATGATCCCATAATATCCATCCCCTACTAGGAGAAAGGCAAGAGGGACAATAAGGTGGCTAATGACTTTGTCGGTTAGTGAGTGAGGCTGAGTATCCTTGAAATTCATCGTAGCTCTGCACTAATTGTTGTGCATCCATTTTAATGGTATGCCAGAAACATCCCATCCGTAGGATATTTCCAGGTAACGTCATGGCTCTTGTGAGCCCCACAACACCCTCTATGTATCTATTTTAAAACATACACCCCCCTAAGGACAAACACCTTAGCAAATGGTGCATGAATGATTTCTTATAAAATGTATCCTAGCTTTAAACCTGGCAGCCTCTCATCGATTAAAGGGGATGACCTCTTTCTGTAGCCAGTCCATGATTGTTTGTCGCCAGTCCCCTCCAGAAACGCAACTTTGAATTCAAGGGAGCTCCAGGGCTGACTAGCTTGTGTATGGTTATCTATTTGGTCCGATAATCTTCAACCAAGCTATCTAGTTTGGATAAATAGTTTGCTTTTGTATTTTCTTCCTTGGGAATTAGTACGAGTTGGAAAATTTCGAAGCCTAACTTTAATTTTTTAATCCTTTGAAATTATTGTTCATGCTGACCTCTTAAGATTTGCACATACCTTCGATTTATTTTAGTACTAAGCTGTAATAACGAGGGCTTCATATTTTATCTCATTATTAGAGGACTTGAAGTCAAATTGTACTTTGAATTCCATAACGTCCTCTTCAGGGTGAGGTGAATACTATGCCTGCCCCATCCCTTGGGAATTGCCAAACCCCCTCACTAGGAATGGGAAGTGTCAATTTGGATACAAAATCAGCCAAGGCTTGTGTGTTGATGGCTATCCGAGATGAACACAAAATGTCATATTCGTTCAGCTCAATTGCCCATTTGATCAGTCTCCTGTAGGTATCAAACTTCCCGAGAGTTTGCTTCAGCAAATAATTTGACCGAACACCACATGGTAAGAAAGAAAATAAGGCTATCTTCTTGATGGTTGTATATAGCCCCTCCACCCCAATGAGTACTTTCCTGATATAATATATGGGCATTTGGTGCATCTCTTCCTCCTGCAAGAGGACAAAGCTCACTACCTGGGGATGGTGAATATGTATAAGTAGAGGGTATCCGATGAATTTTGACTAGCAAGGAGAACCCTACTAGATAATTCTTAAGATCCTCAAATGAGCTTGGTGTTCCCACCCCCACTTAAGGTTTTTAGCCTTCCTCAAGACTTTGAAGAAAAATAAACTCTTTCCACAGACTTGTGAATAAATTGATTCAGGATCGCTATTCTCCCAGTGAGGCTTTGCACTTTGTTGATGCTAGAGGGAGCCTTCATATCCAATATCACCTTAATTTTGTAGGGGTTCGCCTCAATATCTCTTTCTGTTACCATGAACCATCCGCCTTTTACTCCCAAATGCATTTAGTCTAATTAAGCTTTAGCATGTACCTTTATAGGACCTTAAATGTTTCTTTAAGGTGCACCACATGATCCTTATTTTTCTTTTGCTTTTTATTGGTATATCATCCACATATACCTCCATGTTCCTCCCTAACTGGGCTCGAAAGATTTTATCCGCCGAATGTTGGTAGGTAGCCATGGAATTCTTGAGCTCAAAGAGTCGTAGAAAGTCTTTTCAGAGGTGATGAAAATGGCTCACTTCTGATCCTCGGGGGTGAACATTATCTTATCGTACCCTTCTGATGCATCTATCATGTTGTGGAGTTTACACCCTAAGGTGAAATAGACTAGTTGATCAATCTGTGGGAGCGGGTAGAAGTCTTTGAGATAGACTTTATTAAGGTCTCAAAAGTCTATAAACATATGGCACTTGTCTCCCGGCTTAGGGACTAATTCCACATTCTAGAGCTATTTTAAGGATTGAATTTTTTAATGTGATTGGAGGCTAATAACTTATCCACCTCTTTTTGTACAATTTTGTCATTCTCTAGGCTAAATGCATTTTCTTTTGTTTAATAGGTTTCATGGAAGGATCCACATTGTGATGATGCATGATCCCTCCTAGGTCAATACCTTCTAAGTCTTAAGGTGTCCATACAAATATGTTAGCATTACGACGGAGGCATTGAACCAATTACTCTTTATCTTTCCTGCCAACTGAGAGCCAACATGAGTGGTTTGGCTTGGCTCTCGAGGAATTAATTCAACGTTTAGCAATTCTTCTACAAGTTGAACTTTAGTGAGGACTTCCCTTCCCGGGGTATTCTTTCTTCAAGTACAGGATCGTTACCCTTATGCTTGTGGTACTCCTCCAAGGGGAGATTTACAAAACCTTGTTTCTATCCTTTGTGGACAACTTCTACATAATATTTTTGGGCTTGCAGTTAGTCCGTTATTACTTCTTTTATCCATCCACGGAGAAGGAATTTGATCTATATATGAATTTAGATACCATTGCTTGGAATGTGTTAAGGCATAAGCCTTCCTAGTATCGCGCTATAAGCTGAGGGGATATCCAATATCAAGAATTTCATCATACATTTCCTTCTCCAATGTTCCTCCCCAACAAGAGGGGTAAGATCACCATAGGGAGAAGCATTTCCCCTACAAATCTGTACAAGAAAGTGTCGACATTTTCCAAGGCAATACCTTCTAACTTAGTTTGATCATATGCTCCCTTAAAGAAGATAACAGTCGAGCATCGCGATTAATGAATATCCAATTAACTTTGTTATTTGCTAGTATTGTGATAACCTCAATATCATTATGGGGTGATGCTAGCCTAAGCTTTTCAGCAAGTTCGAATTGAATGACAGGGGTATTAGCCACCCCTTTGACGTCCAAGGCTTCCATAGTAAAATCCCTTTCCAATTATCTTATTTGAGCTTTCCGGGCTCTATGGGAGTCCCCACTCACAAAACTTCCTGCCCCATTTCCACAGGGAGTTAGATTCCTTAGGGCACTCTTGTGCTAGGAGCTTGTTTCTTTTCCCCCAGCAGGGGTTTAGGACTGGAGTCATCCTGTGATTTTTCCTTATGAGCGTCACACTTTTGATAGCGCTTAATACCCTTTGCCTTTTCTATACAGATGAATTCCTACAGGTGCCAATTTTGAGTAAGTCATTCTATCTCATTCTTCAGGTGCCTACATTAGGGATGACAAATGGATCTAATATATATCCAATTTTGCCTTTGGTACTCATATCATCGGATCTGGGGTGGGCCCGGGTTCTAAAATATTGGACCCGATCGGATCCGTGATGGGTTACGGGTTTTGTATTGGACTCGCTCCGAACACACCCCTGTCTATTTTTTAATATTTTTTTATCATTTATCTATTCATATGTAATATATTATTAATAGAAAATTATGATTTTATAGGTATATTTTTAAATAATTTTGTATATATCCAACTCTATATATAAAATATACAAAATAAAACAGTTGGATGTATTATTTGTATTATATAATTTACTTTAGATAAAAAAATAATGTTAAATTACCTAATTTGATAATGATATTTAGTATTCATTATTGGAAAATATTAGTTGAATGTATCATTTGTATTATATAATTCATTAGCAATTTTCAACACACATATATATCAGCTATTTTGTACCGATCTTTGGAGCAAAAAAATATAGCCATTGAAATATGTAGTCGTTATAATGTCCGCATTTGTAACTGCCTTTGTAATGCAATCGGGTAAAAAAACCGTTTGTATTCACACAATTTTTATAAAACACTTTCTATATAGACTTTCTCTCGATTTTTTCTACGGTCCTTGTAATGACTGCACATTTTCTCCAAGAGCCATTACAAATTTTACTAGCCATGACAAAAATCATATGAAAATAGTAACAGCCAAAATTATGTATCGATTTTTGTAACGGTTATTCATTTTATAAATTTGAAGCGGCCTTACATACAACCTTAGTAACGGCTAGCATTATAAGAAATGTGGGTCGTCCCTAATTTTAAAAATATTTTCAAAAGTCGTTACACATTGTAATGGTCTATATCTTGTTACGGCTTTACATATATATTAATGTTGTAATGACTTCTTCAACGATTTTGGGCGTTACAAATAACTTAAATTGTTCTCAGTCCCGACATGACATCATAACATCCTATCTGTTACAATATGTAACAAAAGCCGTGCATATTGGAACGGCCGTAAGCCGTTATGAATCCTGCATTTTCTTGTAGTGTGAAATTATTCATAACAAAATAATTTATAACAATTATACATTACTAAAACTTCTTCATCTTCCTTCTCGTTAGGTATTGTGGGATAATTTTTCACTTCATCAATTGTTGAACAAGTACCTAACAATTAATAAAATATTTTGTTAGTGTTTATTTTACTAAGATAAAGTAAAATATTATATATTAAATAATTGTACCGGGGCAACTCCTTAAGGACCTGGGACCCATCCGGACACAGTCGAGTCCTAATTCTGAGGACCTGCTACCTACCCCGCTTTTAATTTTTTGGATCCAAAAGGGCGGGTCTCGATTGGTTCTATTAGGTTCGGATCCAATTGCCACTTCTACTTGTATGATACTCGTTGGCTAAAGGCTCACCATCTTCATCTAGAGATAGGTCTTCGTGATATATTGCTAGACGCCAACCACGATTAATAATTTTTTAGAATTAATTAATGTGTTAATTCTAAAATATTTTAATTAATATGACTAATTGAATTTGACAAGTGAGAATAATTGTGAGTTAATTGCATTAATTCAAGTTAAAGAACAATTTAATTCAAAGGTTGAATTAAATGGTGTAGAATATTAATTAACAAACTAATAATTATTCTTGAGCTCAATTAAACTAATGAGATTAAATTTTGTATAGAGATATTTAATTAGATTAAATTGATACGTATCTAATTTGATTAGACAAGCTCAAAAGAGAAAAATAAAATTAAGTAATATTATTATGAACCTTAAAGTTCTATGAACTGACAGTGGGTGAGAATATCATTATGAACAATTCAAGCAAATTTATGACGAAAAGGAAATCATAAGGCAATTAACGATTTCAAATACTCCACAACAAAATGTGTTACAAAGAGAGTGAATTGAATTTTGAAATGGCCGGATCAAGGATGGTGCAAGCAAATCTTATAATAGCATTTTCAGGAGATGTAATTTTGATTGCTACCATATTTTCAAACCGTATGCCCTCCAAATCTGTTCGTTCGACTCTTTAAATTAAATCAATTTTGAAACTAATTTTGCATCAAAATAAAAATTTCAAAAAGTGTGAAGCAATACGTTTGCAGACTCCATATTCTTTTTATTTTGAAGTAAGAGCAACGAACTATTATTAATTGAAATAAATTGATTATAATCATTCATATCGGATATCAATTATTACAACATTATACTCTAATCAATAATATCAAATAAACGAAATCTAATCACTAGCTACAACTACAATAAAAACAACACACCTATTATTCAGTAGACACAACATCCCATGTATAAAGAGGGATTCGAACTCATGACTTCTAAAATCATAGGGCCTCAGCTTCGCTAACTGAGTTAGGCCTCGTTGGCTTGCAGACTCCATATCCTATGGAACCAAAAGAAAAATAAAAGAATTATCATACACGACCTTGTCCGATAAAATTTTGGGACACTTAATTGAGAATTAACTTCATAAAGTGTGACGAAATTCACGTATACCCTTATTCTATAGGCAGATTACAATTACAATTACAATTGTATTCGCCTTTCAAAATAGAAAGAAACGGATTTTTTAAATATTCTCAATTTTCTATCGTAGTGAAAATCTGTTGTGTATAGGCCCTTATCATCGGAGCCCTTAAGCGAATTGCTAACTTACTATTACAATAATGTGGGTTACAAAAACCCCTTGAATAATTACACCAAATTTACAGAAAATAATAACACTTAAGCAAATTAATATAACTGAACCGAAGGAATACAAAGGCTCAGGTAGCTAGATCCGTAGAGGGATCTCACAGCCACAAAAGATCGGCAACCCACTTCACGGTACCAGTCACCGAAACTGGCCATACAGACACACTTTTACACTCACTAAGGTTTCCTCACTAAGAATCGTTCACACAGAACGTTGATCGGAGCATAAAGTTAGGAGAAGTAAGAAAATATTTTTTATCGATTTATCCACAGAAATGAGAGAGTAAGATATATTCACAAATTGTCACAAAATTTCTTATTAGTATAGATAACAGAGTCAGTTAATACTAATTTTTACAAAACAAATTTTAGAAAATTATGTGCAAGTAAAACAATTTGGAAATTGGGCTAAACACTTTGAAGAATCAGATTTAAAAAACATCCACCGATTTCCGAAATTCTAAAAAAATATAGTTTCGGTCCACACAAAATATTTTAATTAGAAATAATGGTGTTGGCCAAAGCAACCATGGTGGTTGCCGGCGTTCGGCGGGTTTGGGCTTCCCCACTCGAATCTGGCATCTGAACCTTGATTGCATTATTCTATTCTCGATTATTTATTATTCTCGCTTATTGGTTATATTTTGTGATAATAGTTTGGTATAGATTGGCTTATATTTCTGTGATTCTTCCTTGTAATCTTAAGGTTTGATTATTTTGCTGCTTAGTGCTAATCCCTCACCTGACTGACCCCTTGAGGTTGTTCGATATCTGATTGAGGGTTAAAAGGTTTACGTATATCTATTATTTACTCCTTCTTCATTCGTTACCAATGACTTTGTTTTGAGGTACGATCTCGATAGTATGGCGATGATGATCGTCAAATCCGGGCCTTGGACTAGGTTCCCTTTTTGGGTCCTGATCCAAGAGAGAAAATATTGAAACTATGGCCCAAGACCTATTTGGTAAGCCAGCCTATACCTGCCCAATCCATTATTGGAAGGTTTGGCCCAATACCCAACAAAATCTCCACTTTCCTTTTTATTTTTTTTAAACATTAATAAAAATGATGAGAATGTGGCAGTTATAAAAATAAAAGACCAAAATACCCACCTCATAAAGGCAAAATATCCTTATAGGATACAAATTCATGTGTCTTTTATTTGGGTCCAATTGCAGTCAGGCTGATATGACCCAATATGCTTACCTAAAATCAGGACCATTGATCATCTTGTACTGGAAAGTTTGAGGTCATGCCACTTGGACGTGTCTCTAAGAGGACAACCTAGTGGTTTGAGCTAATCAAGGTTTCTTACAAGAAGTCTTGAGTTCAAATTAGTGTGGGTTCGTGAGTGTGTTGGATGTGTGTGTAAAAAAAAAATTTGATAGCTATTTTGGGTTATAGTAGATGTCATTATTACTTCTAACCAAACATTCTTATTTTTCACTTTCTTTTTTATTTTTTTTAAACATTAATAAAAATGATGAGAATGTGGCAGTTGTAAAAATAAAAGACCAAAATACCCGCCTCATAAAGGCAAAATATCCTTATAGGATACAAATTCATGTGTCTTTTATTTGGATCCAATTGCAGTCAGGCTGATATGACCCAATCTGCTTACCTAAAATCAGGACCATTGATCATCTTGAACTGGAAAGTTTGAGGTCATGCCACTTGGACGTGTCTCTAAGAGGACAACCTAGTGGTTTGAGCTAATCAAGGTTTCTTACAAGAAGTCTTGAGTTCAAATTAGTGTGGGTTCGTGAGTGTGTTGGATGTGTGTGTAAAAAAAAAAATTTGATAGCTATTTTGGGTTATAGTAGATGTCATTATTACTTCTAACCAAACATTCTTATTTTTCACTTTCTTTTTATTTTTTTTAAACATTAATAAAAATGATGAGAATGTGGCAGTTATAAAAATAAAAGGCCAAAATACCCGCCTCATAAAGGCAAAATATCCTTATAGGATACAAATTCATGTGTCTTTTATTTGGGTCCAATTGCAGTCAGGCTGATATGACCCAATCTGCTTACCTAAAATCAGGACCATTGATCATCTTGTACTGGAAAGTTTGAGGTCATGCCACTTGGACGTGTCTCTAAGAGGACAACCTAGTGGTTTGAGCTAATCAAGGTTTCTTACAAGAAGTCTTGAGTTCAAATTAGTGTGGGTTCGTGAGTGTGTTGGATGTGTGTGTAAAAAAAAAATTTGATAGCTATTTTGGGTTATAGTAGATGTCATTATTACTTCTAACCAAACATTCTTATTTTTCCTTTGATCTTACTCCAACAAACTTAGGCATAGGAGGTCTTTGTTGGAGACCACCAATTGAGCCTATCGATCCACTGACTAGAAGAAATATAATTTCCAGAGTAAAAATTATTTTGGTGCGTGAGCTTTGGTATTATTATCAAACTTAATACATGAGCTTTTGTAATGATCTAATCGATACTCGAGTTTCGTCATAAATATCAAATTGATATATGAGTTTTTGTAAATGTTTGGATTGATATCAAGTTTCTCCGTAATTATCGAATAGATACCTATATCTATCTTAAAATATTTGTAAAGACAAATATATCCTTTAATATAAATATAGTTTTTTCTCCATTTGAATCAAAATTAGTCCTAAGTATTTATTTATTTATCATGGTACATTCTATGACTAAATAAATAACATGATTTAATTATATATAATAATAAAAGTATTAGTAAATAGTAATACATAAATATTTTGTCCGTTAATGACACAAAAAATTAAAAGCACACTTGATGGAGCCACTAGTTAATTTTATAAGTAAAAGGCTACTGTCTTAAAACTAAAAAATAAAAAATAATGTTAATTTTAATAACTTTAAAGTTACAATTTTAGGAAAAAATAGTAGAATAATATAACTTTATTATAATAAATAATTAGATTGAGAAGTGTAAAAGTTCATAATTTAAAACAATAAATAAAAATAAAGTCACCTTGATAAGATAGATAGTTAGTAAAAAAAACCAAAAGAATAGATATAGGAGATGAGATTTTATATTTTAATTTATAAAAGTTACAATTTAAGGAAAAGACTGGTGAAATCATTTTTTTATTATTTTTTTGTCGTATATTTATTTTCTTAAATTATAATATTTTAGAAATTAAATCCAAAAAAATTACTTTTTGCTTGAAATGTTTTTGACTTTTATTTTTAAAAACATCACTTCCTACCCGATCTATTAAATGTTAATTTTAATTATTGAATAGACGTTCTTATATACTAAACTAATTTACTATTACTCATTATTATCATTTAAATTGTTATGATAGTATAGTTTATTTAATCATAGGACTATATATTGTGCTATAAATAAAGGGATATATATAAAAATTAAATGAGATTAAAAGGGTAATTTTATTATTATGAAATATTCTAAATATAGATATGCATCTGTTTGACGTTTATGTAAAAACTCAAGTACCAATTGGGACATTTATAAAATCGGGTACTAAAATAATTTGTACTCTAATTTTCACTATAGTTAACTACTATGGTCGAAAGAAATTATCTTTATAAGTGAGGCCAAAACATCAGTCATTTCTAAAATTATGACCAATATTTTGAATATAACTAAAAATAATGACAAATATTAATTAATTATGATAAAAAAACATTAAATTTTTATATTAATCTTGTTTGATCGTAATTAATAGTATTAATTTATTATAATTTTAAATTATTATCATTTATAATATAGCGAAAAATTAATTATGGTGCAAGGATTAGAGCATGGGATAGATGCCCTTGCTCTCTGTATCTAATTAATTACGCAAACTTTTATGGTAGAATATGTCTAATTTTTTAAGGCAACTGCTGTTGAACGTGTGAAGCAAAGTGAGTAGGGTTGCTGTCCAAAGTCAATATCTGCGAGGAATCACAAGTGGGCAAGCTTTGAAAGAGCTGGCATTCTCTCTCTCTCTCTCTCGGTAGGTTGTCCTGCCAGCCGCCCCAGAGAATCCAAAACCATAGTTTTTACTTCTATCATTTGAACATCATAACCATTTTGTCAGTTTCTTAAAGAAAGATCAACCCACTTTTTGTCTTTGTAAGAGATCTGCTCTTTTTAAGCAACTCTTTGTTCCCTTTCTACACTTTTCCTCTCCAGCTCTAATTCCTGTTTTCCCATAATCTTCTCATAAGGGCATTCCTTGATGTCCCGAGAAAGGTAAACCAAATACCAAAGAGAAAAGAAGCCTATTTTCTTGTTTTTGTGTGTGTGTGTCCTCCATGTTGATAATTACAATATTCTTGACTTAGTTTCTGATCTTGTGATTTGAAGGGAAAGGTTTGATGAGATTGGGAAGAAGCTGAAGACAGAGATTGACGCCGAGTCGTCGTTGAATATGGGAAGAAGACATATGTTGGGCCCTCCAGGAAGCTTGAACACAATCACCCCTTGTGCAGCTTGTAAGCTCTTGAGAAGAAGATGTGCCGAAGAATGCCCTTTTCCCCTTACTTCTCCCCTCACGAACCCCAGAAATTTGCTGCTGTTCACAAAGTCTTTGGTGCTAGCAACGTTTCCAAGATGCTCATGGTAATCAATTTTCTATCTTTTCTTGCATCTTACCTCAATACATACACAAATGCATCAAGTAATCTACCTTTTGAGTAATAGATACACAAGTTTCTAACCTGCAGGCCTTGCATCTAGGCAGATTTTTAGTCTTGGAAGCGAGTCGAATATTTTGGATTACATGAAATTCAAGAATTGAAAAGGGATCAAAGTTTTGAGTTTCAATTGATGTACATGTAAAATTTTGAAAGTATATAGCGATGATGTCGCGGGCGACTGCCCTTTCAACCCCATCCTCGCTCCATCTCGGTAACAAATATTACAACGAAAGTTGTGTATTTGCACGAATCTGAAATATATTTTCACTTTGGTTCTTGATTTTTATGTACAAATTTGCATTTATTAGGAGGTACCGGCGCCACAAAGAGCAGATGCTGCAAACAGTTTGGTGTATGAAGCAAATGTGAGGCTTAGAGATCCGGTTTATGGCTGCATGGGGGCGATTTCGGCTTTGCAGCAACAGGTTCAAACTTTGCAGGCTGAGCTCAATGCAGTAAGGGCTGAGATATTGAGATATAGGTATAGGGAAGCTGCAAATTCTATAATTGCTTCTACTAATGCAGCATTAGCTGTTTCTGTGGCTGAGCTGCCGCAAGCTCCGCCCACTCCCACCCCTTCTCCGCCTGCTCCGGTGCCGCCTCCACCAACACCGCCGCCACCACCTTCTGTTGTTGTTTCGTCGACTTCTTCGACTCCTCTGTATACATCCACTTCTAGTGCAGCTAGCTACAGCAGCATTTCTAATAACCATATACCGTACTTTGATTAAAATTGTTCATGATATCATGTGGTTCTTGTCAACCCTTTTATCTCAAGTTAAATTTAGTTTGACCCCATATGATATGAAAAAATATCAAAAAGCCCCTATAAAAATTTAAATATAAAAAATCACCCTTATGTTACGAACAACGACTCACACAATCTCTTAATCAACCTGATCTCAAAGAGTTTTTTTCAATATTTTTCATATAACAGGGGTATAATGAATATATTATTTTTCTCAAAGGGTTTTTTGAACCCTTCTCATCAATCAACATAAGGAGAAGGCTTCTATCTTTTGATACACTATCTGATGTTTGACAATGCTGGCTTCCGTCCCACATCAGTAGCAGATAACGGTGATATTCTCGAGTCCTACTATTTCTTGCAAGACGTCTTTTCATGCGTGAAATTTTAGGAACAGATAATACCTCCTAGGGGTTGAAATCTATGACTTTAATGCACGAATACACACAGAATTACTATGCTTTGGCATCTACTGAATTGTCTAAAATTTCATTTTATGACATCATTATGTATAGAGAAGTACCAAAATTGATTGAGTGGCATGAGTACTTTGATAGAAGACTTTCCTTGCATTAAGGTCAAGAAAGTCCTTGTGTTTAATTATGCATCAAAAGTAAATCGGTTTCTGTCACTGTCAATTGCTTATTCTTCCACCTTTTGTTTGTACGTAATGCTCTATTTCTTGTTCTTTCTGCCAAAAGATCTTCTTTTGCGCAAGTTTCTTCCTGAAAAGGATAAATATATGTATATATATATATATATATGGAATGCAAACCCTACTCTCCCAACCCTACTGACATAGACAAGCGTCCCATATCAGTTGCAAACGAATCGCTTTTTCAAGGACAAACTCGTGAGGCTCGTACATAACCAAAGCGGACAATACCTCGCGCAACGAGATACCGATAAAATCGCATGTCGCATCACCTACTTATCAGAAAAAGTAAAGAAAAGGATGGTTTTTTAGAGAAACTAGTAAATGGGAAATTGTCGAATACATACAGTGGTTTTCAAGTCAAATGTCCATAGTGGAAAGAGTTTTAGATACACTAGAAGAAAAAAATTATTATTAGCTATAATTTTAATAGCAATGGGCTAAAATTATGGTATAATTTTTATTGATCATGATTAAATAAATTGATGTAAAAATATAGATTTTCTATCAGAAAAAAAGTAATTTGTCATGTCTAAGAGCCACATAGTAAAAATAAAGTCATGACAAATGTTTTAATCACCCTCCCAAATATCACAGCCAGCAACCATTGTATGGCCGTGGTTAATAACTATTTGCTGCAACTATTTAGTTTTAACCATGACAGTTTGCGGTGGTTTAATGTTGCATTTTTTTGTAGTGAGAGAAAGTATTGTATTGTAAAATTATGAATTATGAAGTTGGGATTAAAAAATAATATGTGGGTATTTATAGTGGTATTAAAAATTTTATAATTTGATTCAATATATGTATTTATTGAATTATATATAAAAATTAATTTTATACCCTTATAAAAAAATGGATATTACTACTATATACATCATATATGTTAACAAGTAGTTGAGGAGAATCATCACTTCTCTTACTAGGGTTTCTAGAGAATTTATGTCTTACCCCTAATCAAGCCCGCAACCCAATCTTTAACAAGTGTGGATATTGCAAAATATAATATTTAATTATAATTAAATAATCATAATAAATTATTATTGATTATGATAACGTAACGTTTGTTGGTACTGTATTTTGTGGGTATAGCTAAAAAGTTTTACATGTGATTATTTTTATGAGTGTGACTAAAAATTTTTACGTCAGTAGATAAGTTACGTAAGTTTTTGTTTCAATATAATTAATAATTATTAATAATAATTTTATCGTAGCTTTTAGACCATAACTGTTAAAATGTAGGTAATAGCAAATCTTCTTATGCTATGTGCATGTACTTTTGTCACTATAATAATTTTTCTTATTTTTACTAGTAATTGTTAATTAGTACAAATAAATAATTGCATGAAATTATCATTATCATAATTAGGGTTAGTTGTGCATAGACCCCCTCTAAAAAGAAATAAATTACACTTTTTTCTACAAAAGTTTCGAAAATATACTTAGCCCCCTCCCCCTGGAAAAAAAAAAATCTCCTTTAAACCTATCCCTCTTCCATTAGAATTTAGATGAAAAATGTTGATGTTAGCAAAAATAATATATAAATTTCTAATTTTACCTATGAATTAATATGCTCATGTATAATTTTGTACTTACAAAGAGATAATATAATATCTATATATGGAGTAAGGTTAACATCATTATATTTTTTCATTTATAAATACAAAATTATTACACTGGATTGTTAAATGACGGGTAAAATTGAATACTTATATAATTATTTTGTTAACTTTCAGTATTTTTTATTCAAACTCTAACAAAAGAGGGTTACTTGTAAATAGTAAATCTTCGAATGGGGTGTAAGTGTAATATTAGAACTTTTTTGTGGAAAAATATAATTTTGCATTTTTAGATGGATCTAAATATTATATAGTTTTTTTTGTGAATCTACATTCTGGTTGTTTGTTGTTTGACTCAAAGAAATAAAGAGTATGAAAATTAAACATATTAGTCAGTGCCAATTAAGGAGGTGAGGCATAGAATAGAAAAGAGGAGACAAAAGGTAAGCTCATTGTTCTGCCCAATGTTCTAATTAATTAACTCTTTTATATATATTTATATTTATATTAATAGATCAGATCAGGACAACAGTACTGCTACCACATATGTAACATCAACTTCTCTCCTTGTCTTGCTTTTCAATTCATGTCACTTCATAATTATATACGGGAATTTATTATTATACTCGTATTTCTCATGAATTTATTGCACAAAATTTTTTTATTTTTTTCATGTAATTACAAAAATAATTAAATATAGTTTTTACTTGTGAAGTATTCATCCCACACAATCAATTACCCTCTTAAACTATTAAAATCTTCAAAAAAAAAAAAAAAAAAACCGGCCTTAATTTAAATTTGAAAAGTCCAATTTACTATTACAAAAATTACCTTTTGAAATTTTTTTTAAGGGATTTCTGGAAGATCAAAATCACCCTTTTTTGAAAATTTTCTAATTCTAGTTTCACTTATACATTCGTCAAACTCTTTTTATTTTCGTAATGTTAAAGTATTGGACTTCATTTTATTTTAGTTTCACTTGTTTGTCATATCAAATTAAAACAAAAAATAATACATGCATATATATATATATATATATATATATAAATTTATATATTTACTTAACAAATATACAAATAATAAAATCGAAAAGGCTAATGCTCTAATAAAATTAGATACGACTAATATGTACTAGCACAAAGTATTTTTAAGACTATTTTATGTGCCTCTACAATTATAAAAATTGCCTTCAATACAGAGGGCCTAAAAAAATTCATATTATATATAATTATAAAGTTGTCTCTTTATACTTATAGGATTAAAATTGTAATTTTTCTTTTTAACATGTGATGTTAAGTTCCAGAACCAGGGATGAAAATTAGTAACTAAAGCTGAATATAATTTTGTATATGTTGACTATTTTATAAAATATTCTTAAGATATATGTATATATATAATTACTATTTTCTTGGATAATACATTATAGAAATTAAAATTGATCTTTACTATTAACGTGGAATGGATTTGAACTTAAGCAAATAATAATAATTGTGATTTTATTTTTTTTATATATGTAATACACTATATTTTTTAGGGTAAATGAAATGTAAGTTATTTTCTTTTGGGATAAATTATTATGGAAGCTCATTAGTTCTAATTATCAGAGGATGTTTCCAGAAGTTTTTTTAGATTATCGTATGAGTTGGTATATCTTGTTCGATTTTTTTTAAATTTATATAATATTAGTCTATTGTAAAAATAGATTTTTTAAAAAATATTTGAAATAACATAAATTATGAAACTTATAAACCATAGTAGTATGATAATTTTTTTATAAATAATATCAATATAATCGAAGAAAATATATAAAATTTTAAAAATAAATTAAATTTTTATAAATGCTCTGTGAGCCCCCGAATTCTCAATTATCTTGTTTTTTTAATTTTATAATCAGAACTAGCTGAATTCTAAAATAAATTACTCAACACTCTACAACATATTAGAATTTAAGTCACTTAATAAAATGGGAAAATTGCATTTTGTTGCATAAACAATGGAAAAATTGAAATTTTAGTCCTGTAACTTAAGGGGATGGCACTTTTTAGTTTTTAGTCCTTTTTGGCAGAAAATTATAATTTACTTGCAATTTTAGTCCTGCAAGTAAATTCATGTAGGACCAAAAATGCCAATTTTCCTAAGATACAGGACTAAAAATGGCAATGTCCCATAAGTTACATGACTAAAAATATCGAAAAAAGGATAAAAATTGTCAAAATTTTAAAGTTACAGGACTAAATTGCGAAAATCAATTTGTATAGGACCAAAAATACTACCCCTTAAGTTACAAGACTAAAATTGTATTTTTTCCCAAAAACAATGTTGTCTTAGCGTTCGGATTCTACTACGGCATTTTTTGTGGATGCTTGCCTTAACAAATATTCATCGTAATAAAATATAATTTTTTTTGTAGTGATCTCATAAATATATGGGACGGCAATTTTAATCTTTTTGGAATTCAATTTGACTTTTAAACCCTACAACATAAAAGTATTGACACACATTACGCAAACAAAATCCATTAAAAATTGAAATTCAAGCTGGAATTGGGCATGTGCACCTCATGTAAGATCCAAGTTCCGATTATACTTGCAATTTTCATCAAAGTTTGTCATTAATATGGCGGTTCTTTTAAAGTGCATGGCATAATTGCCAAATTGAATTTCAATAGTGTTAAGTTGGCAAAGCTAAGGCCCCATGAACTTAGATGCTATGGATTTGAACCCCGCGATATGCGTGAGATGTTGTTATACTACATAGCAGGTATTGTCTACTGTAGCAGTAAGTGATATTTAGATTTTGGAACTAGTATGATAAAATTGAAGGAGTTTGTTAAATTGAAAATAAATTAAGAATTCATTACTCTTTGAAAGGAACTTATAAACTGTGTTTAGTTTCATTTTCAAGCTATCTCCGAGATGGGCCAAAACATGCACAATATTTGTCATCGTATAGAAATATCATATCTTGGTGTTTTTATCTACACACACACACACACACACAAATGTATATAAAATGGACATGATTTGACAAAGAATTGACGATGAACGGGGATTTTTATTTCTCAAATATATATATATATATATATATATATATATATATATAAAAGAGACATTATGTGACAATGAACATTAATTTTTGTCTCCCAAAATATAATATAATTAAAACATACAATACTTATTTTAAATTGTCTTAAAACATAAATCGAAACATACACACTATCTCCAACAAAAACTTATTTATCTCTGTTTTTCTCTTTCTATATCTCGACAAAATACAACAAAACACTCCAAAAATGAATAAGAACATAGTGCTAACGAATTTTTTTTCTAGCCATGTAGCACGCCGTCCCTACGTATATATAATAAATATTTTTTATATTTTAAAAATATTTATAAATAAGAAAAACATATAAATCAATAAATCACATTTCAAAAAACCAAACAAAAAATAAAAAGAAGCCAACTTAAGGTATTATCGACATAACAAAAAATTGATGTAGTGACGTTAAAATGATATGAAGTCACTTTTGTGAAAAAACAAAAAAATAATTAGAATTAATTTTAAAAGGGATAATTTCACTCTCCTCCCCTAAGGTTTGATGCAGTTACACCTAGACCTTGGTCTAAAAAATTACATCTAGCACCCCTGAGGTTTGCTTTTATCTAACAAATAAATCCATCAGTTAATCAAAATTCACTAAATTTGCTGATATTAACAAAAAAAATCAGAAAAAATCTATATTTACCCTCAATTAACATATTACTTATTTACTGCAGGTCAAATAAATCATTTTATGATGAAATTACCCTCATACGTCTTAATGTGTTAATGTATATAAGGAGGTATATCTTCACTGTTCTAAGGAACATTGGTCGAAAAAAATTATTTGACCTGCAATAAGTCAGTAATAAATCAATAGATCATAAGTATTAACTTTCATTCATTATTTTGTAAATATAAAAAAAATTTAAATAAATTTTGACTAATTAAGGGACTTATTTGTTAGACGGAAGTAAACCTTAGGGGTGCTAGGTGTAATTTTCTAAAGCACAAGGATCTATGTGTAATTATATCAAATCTCACGGAATGAGAGTGTAATAAATAAGTCTTTACATTAGTCAAAATTCAACGAATTTGATGATATTAACTAAAAATTTGAAAAAAAAAATCTATATCTACCTCAAATTAACGTATTATTAGTTTATAATAGGTCAAATAATTTACTTTTTATAACAAAATTATCCTCATACATATTCATGCATTAATGCATGCGAAATTTCTTTTCCAAATATTTGACATCATGAATGTGGTATATTCCAACCTTAACCACGAGAGCACAACCATTAATATTGAAAATTCTTTGGGAAAGCCAACAATATGGAAAAGCTGAGATTTCTCATGATGAATATTTTTGGTGAAATGTTCATAACTAAGTTATAGAACAATAGGGAACTAACCCTTACAAAAATATATAGTGCAGAAGCTAAGCACATGGTTACTGATCCAATTAATTCCAAGCAGAGTCAAACAAATTAATTAATTAATTGTTTATTTTTTGAAGCATTGGTTTGTGCAAGTGTACATTATATATATGTCTTCAATCTCAAGGTCTGAATTGGCTGTCAAACAAACATTAAATCTAGCTATCTTTCTCATTAATGACAAAATTTATTAGTTGACTTTTATTTAAACTTCAGCTGTTGTGGGGTTTAATATTTCCTCAAACCATGCACGAATTCCATCATAATTTATTACCTAAGTCGGCAAATATTTTTCTTATCAGTAGAAAGCTATTTCGTGATATGACTTTTTCTTTTAGCAAAGTTTATTGGATTGGAAGCTAAGAATATAGGATAAATTATATTTTTACCTGGCGTGTTATTGTAAAAATGCGAAAAACCCTACTTATGTTAAGAAAAAAAAAATCATGTTTTCGATAACTCTGCATGAAACTTTCTCTGTGTTAGAAATTAATGGAGAGTGAGACTTTGACCCATTTTTTAATTTAATTTGACTAAAGTGTCCTTCTATTATATTTAATTTATACAATTTTCTTTGTAATTTGTTGAAAAAAATACTTTTCATGTTAATTAAAGTATAAAACTTAAAAAATACGTTTAGACGTATAGCATAAAAATTAAATACTATAAAACCCAACAATAATTTTCTTAATATTAAATTAAATATAAATAACAAAAACTTAATTTAATACAAAGATTAAATATTAAAAAAAATCTACAACAAAATATTATATTAAAAAGAATTATTAAGATAGAATAAATTATAATATAGATTAAATAGAAATTAATGTTATTTTTATATAAATAAAATATTATTTGATTAACTAGAAAAAAATAATATTTTTTTTCAAGTAGGGGTCGTCCCCCCCTTTGCACAAATCACAGTGCCCAGTGCCGTCACCTAAATCAAGGGGCGACAGTGGCCCCTTACAGAGGCTGTCGCTCCCTTTATGATTGAGCCTCGCCATCGACCAAATTAGGAGACGACGTCTATTACCCCCATGGCACCAAGTGGCGTCTGGCATTTGCTAAAATCGGAGGTGGTTTGAGGTTTCAAGGGGGTGGGTAACATAGGGGGTGGGGGCAATATGGTAGTGGGTATTTTTTTATAATGTGTACTTCATTAATCAATCAAAAGGGAGTCCAGGGACTTCGAGCCCCTATCACATAATGAATTCATGGGGAACATGAGTGGGGGGATTGGGCCATCCTAATTGGCTCCATGGGCCCATTTGGCACGTCCATGGGCCATTCCATTTATAGTCTAGGAACCTTTGTAAACTCCCATTTGGGTCTCAAATTTCAAATCTTTTTAATTTCTTTGACATCAATTTGTGCAACAAAGTCCGCGTCTAAAAGATTCTCTTTGACCCACTGGACTGCCACCAAAGAATCTGACTCGAAATTGGCTCAACATCAATTTTGTACATGAACTCCACTGCCAGCCTGATTGCATGCAATTCCACAAGGGAGACATTGAAACAAAAATTTCCCTTTGACAATGCATGAGTTACCAATGAGCACTCATTTCTCACAACAAAAGCAGCAAAAATCTTCTCAAACTTAGCAACAATGTCTGAATTAATTTTGAGCCAACCTGTTGGTGGGGGGGATCCATTCCTCATTGCACTGTTTTTGGGATTTCTTCATAGTAATTGCAAGAAGGTGGTTTTCTGTCTGTTGGAGAATGCAACGAGCCAATTGTTCTGGGTTCAACGATTAGTTTCCAAAAATCTGGTCGTTTCAGTTATTCCAAATGAGTTAAAGAGTGAAGGACCACAGGATGAGGAATTCTTGTTGGATACTTTGGTCAGGGAAGAAGCTTGAGTACTTCTCGGAGATTGCAAAAAATCACCCTCCAAGTGACAAGTGTGAAATATGGTGAATGCGCACTTGCCATTTAGAGAGTAGCCAAACTCTCTCTGTGAATAGGAACGAAAGGAATATGTGATGGGCAGTTTCAACCTGAAAATTGCAAAAAACACAACATAAATCAATGGAGCCAACAATTTGATTTAACTTACCTTTAGTGGGCAGGGTGTCAAAGAGAGTGTGCCAAATAAACAACTTCAGACTATTTTGTAGTTGCAGTGTCCGGATTCTTTTCCGCAACATACTGTCATCTTGGTTTGTTGCGATTTTCTATTTTTGGATTTCTTGGAATGCCGACTTGGCCATGAATTTTCTTGACTTGGAGGGGGCCCATGGTCGGACGAGTTCCATTTGGTCTAGAATTGGAATCTTCAGGATTTCTGTAGCAATATGATTGGGGAACAATTGTGTGATGCTATCTCTTTCCATTGGCAAGTACTATGGTCGAACAAGTCACGAACGAGCGTCACCATTCAGGATTAAAATGAGGAGGCCGTGGAGGTTTGAAGAGGGGGATCGACGGGACTCATGGATCTTCCCAAATTCTCGTAGCAGTGTGCATTGAAATAGGGAAATAGGCTCCCAATTGAACAATCCTTGCACATTTAACCGCATCACGCCACACCTACGATCCGCCTTTAGCTTGGATGGAGGAAAGAATATCAAACTCATTACAAAGGTATTTGGCTAAGAGAATTTTACACCAAAGGTTCACTGAAGATTCCAAGTGATTTTGAAAACCAAAAGTTCATTGAAATAAAAAATGGCGCAGTCAAAGGCCTCCAAGATTTTTTGGCCTGCAGATATCTTTCCATGACCTCAATGCTAAGAACCTTTTATTTTCTTGTCGTCCGATTCTGCCACCAAACCCTCTAATAATAGAGTCCATTTTCTGATAGATATTTTTTAGAATGAGAAATGACGACATGCGGTACACTGGGATTGGCTGGACCACATTCTTAATGAGCACCAACTTTCCCACACGTGATAAGTTTCTCAATTTCCAAAGGGAAAGTTTGTTTGTCATCCTCTGAAGGAGTTCAATGAAAGCTCTGTTCCTATTAGCAGGTTTACAGAAGGGTAGACCTAGGTGTTTAGATTTATGATTGCATTCTGGCATTTGAAGGATATCCAAAATTGTCTTCTTTTGTCGGTTTGGGATGTTTCGGCTGAAGTGGACCACTGACTTTTGCATGTTAGTGACTTGGCTTGACCACTTCTTAAATTTTGACAGGCATCTAGGACTGTAATGGCATATGTTTTTCTGCCCTGTAGAAAATAATAAGGTCATCAACATAAAATAAATGCGATATAGCAGGGGCACAATGACAAACTTTCACTCACTTTAGGTTCCCTAGATTTCCTCTTTCAGCAACAAACAGAATAATAATTTAGCATAGATAATAAAGAGGTAGGGTGATAAGGGATCTCCTTGTCTAATTCCTTTTGTTGGTCGAAAATAGTCAAATGATGCACTGTTGATGAGGATGGAGAAACTAGCAGATGACACGCATTGTGATTTCCAAGAAATGAATTTGTCACACACACCAATTCCTTTGAGTAGTTTGAACAGAAACGGCTTACTCCACTCAGTCGTATGCTTTGGACAGATCAATCTTGATGGTCATATACCCTCTCTTCCCCTCCTTTGAGGAGAGATAACGCATAATCTCCAGTGAGATAAAGGAGTTTTCATTGATGTTCCTTGCCGGGATATAGGCCATTTGGAACGGGGGATGATTTTGTGTAAGACAGGTTTGATTTTGTTTGCTAGGATCTTGAAAATGACTTTGTATATGGTGTTGCAGAGACTGATGGGACGGAATTGGTCGACTATGTTGGCTATTAATTTTTTTGGGAATGAGTGTGATGTATGTGTGGTTTATGGCTAGGGTAATTTGTCCCGATGAGAAGAAATGTGTGACAACATCTATAACTCCTTTGCTAACAACGTGCCAATACTGCTTGAAAAAGTTGGGAGGGAAGTCGTAAAGTCCTGGACTTTTAAAACTTGCCATGCTAAAAATCATGTCCTTAATTGCATCAACAGATGAGGTAAGGCAAAGGTCATTATTTTCATTATCAGAGTTTGTTTTTATCATAACCTCAAAAACACAACTTTCAAGCTCATCAATGGACCACATACATTCAGTAGTACAAATTGATTTGAAATAGTTCAAAAATTCCTTACCCATGAGATCCCAGACTATTACCATGAGACCCTCTTTTTTTGTTTTGATAGAGTGGATGAAATCTGATTTGGTTTGCAGGACAGTAGTAAGATGGAAACATCTTGTGTTCGCGCCCCCCTCTTCCAACCGTCTTTGTTTTTCCTTCTATCTCCACTTGATATCCAGGTGTTTGAGTTGTTCATCAAGTTCTAGCTGGAGATTATTATTTGCTAGGATGACCTCACTTGTTTGGTCCGAGCTTTGAAGGGCTACCAAACTTCGTTTGATGTTTTCAATGTGGTCATGACACCATCCAAAAGTTTTCTTATTCCAGGCCCTTAGTTTGCATCTCAATCTTTTCAGCAGATTGTATAACCTGTAAATGGGATTCCCCAAACCATCACTTAAAAAAAAATTGCAATAAAGTTATCATAAGAGTAGTCTCTAAACCACATTTCCTCGAAGAGAAAAAGTCGCGGTCTATTTTCAGTGTTTGGGTGAGTGTCAAGAAGGAGAGGACAATAATCCGAGCTAATGGCTGGAAGATAGGAGATGATAGTTTTTGGGTACAAAAGGCACCAATCAACTTTTGCCACACCCTTATGTAACCTAGATTGAATGTTTCCCATGCATGGTCTTTTGTTATTCCATGTGAAACAATTTCCAGTAAAACCAAGGTCAATGAGGTTTTAATATTCCAGTTCATCCCCAAGGGCGTTTCGAGACACTGATGCAAAAGGTTTAACCCCCCTCTTTTCACTTTAAGCCAGAACTGCATTAAAGTCCCCATTAGCAAGCCAAAGACCATAAAAAGAGCTATATATATCATTAAAGCTTTGCCAAAATAGTGGTTTGAGGGTGGGGATTGTGGGATAGTGAACACCAGTAAATTGCCAAGACCGTGGGTCACCGTTAAGAAGACTTAAAGCATTAATCATCCATGGATTCAAAAGCACAATATTTACATTCAAACTATGGGTCCAAGCAAGGCATAACCCCCACCCCTATTAATAGTAGGGACAAAAGCAGAAAAACTTAAATTAGAAGATTGGAGGAGGGAAGAAAGCTTATCGGTGTGAGCTGTTTTGATTTCGCAAATGAAAAAGAAGTCTAATTTCTGTGATTAGAGTAGTTCCCATAGCATTCTCATAGTCGCAGGCCGAGCTAAATCACAAAAATTCCAAGTGATAATTCTCATAGTCAGTTTACTCCCATGGCCCCTCTGGGCCCTTGACACATTATGATGAATTTATGTTTGAGTCAACCAGATTTAGGAACAACGGGTGACTTTGGTTTTTGTCTTCTGTGAGCTCAGAAACATATTTCAGCATTTTTTATTTACATCTCGTTCTTATTTTCATTCTTATGTACTTCGTTTTCTTTTGTACGTCAGTTTGCTCTCCAACTAATTCAATGAGGAGACGTTGCCTTTTGTCATGTATTGGTGGTTGCTTTTGGTCATTTGTTGTGTACAGTGGGGTGGTATAGGTATTTGGGTAGTTAGGGCAGCAACATGGAGGGTTCTCTTGCAATTTTCATTTTTTGAGGAATTTTTTTCGTGAGAGTGGGATGAGGGGGATTGGTTTTAGCAGAGAAGGATTTGTGAGGAAGACGAACACATAGGTTTTAGGGTTTCTTGGAGGAGAAAAGGATTTTTATATTATTTTTCCACACGCAGATTAGGCCATGTAACTGTGGGGGTATGCTTGGCATGAGATGGGTTTGTGGTGGTCTCTTTTGGTGAATTTTGTAGGGGGATAGGCATGTCCACAGGTTATGTTGGCTCATGGTTATGTTGGGTTCAAGTAGGTGATTTCCCTTTTCAGGCCCAACAAGCATTTGGTTTTCTGTATGGGTTTTTTGAGCTTATGGGTGGGAAATATAGTGATATTTGTTGGGCTCGAGGTAAATTTTTTTTAAATGGTTGGTGTGGTTTGCCAGGCTCCATTAAAATTTCATACCCAATTAAATGATGACAAGTGTAAAATAATACATTAATTATCAATTTTTATTTATATTTTGAAATTTACTAAATTAATTACAAGTATAAATAGTCAATATAATTGATATTTTGATATATATTTTGTCATCAAATTAATGACCGACAAATGGCAAAATGAAGTGTTCCAGCTAATCAAATAATGTTTCGCAGTCAAAGATTTCAGCCAATCGGACCGCGCCATTTGGAGCAATTGCATGTACGCTCCAATCAAATCAAGTCAAGTCAAATATTTGTGATATTTATCTATTTAAAAAATATAAATATTAAAAAGATAATGTCAAACTAACCAATCATGTCATTCCAAATATATGGTGTATTTATCTCTTTAAAGTAAATTATAAAAAGATAATACAAAAGGTGTTCAAATGTATCGCACCTCTACCTCTTTGACACCTATATAAAGGGGTCCCTAGAGCTCATTCAAAACACATAGAGCTAGAGAACAAAGAGCAAAGCAAGGGAAGAATAATGTGCAATTCTTCAAGTTCAAGAATATTCAAGGACGTTCAAGGAGGAGATCGACTCTTTCGTCGAGAGTGAACCACAAATTATAGCATTTAATTTAGGATTATATGCACTAAACCCACGAATTAACATTATAAATATTCAAATATCCTCTCAAGAAGATTTAAGTGTCGAATCCACTTCCAGATTATCAAATTCTTAGTCAAGACTATAGCGTTTAATTTGGGATTACTGGCGAAAGCCCTCGAATTAATGTTATAGAAATTCAAATTCAAGTCCAAAGGAGATTTACGTGGAGATTACCCTTTGAATTAGTCAAATTTGTCAAAGATATATTTTGAAGGGAATAATTAAGCGATAGAACAGAGATTGTACTCACATTGATATTTTAATCTAAATATTTTTATTTGTGATAATTTATTTATGTTGTGATTTTTCAGACACGATAAAATTACGCTCACAAATTTTGGCACGCCCAGTGGAACCATCTTTACCTCTCATCTCTTTTTATTGCAAATCAACTTGAAAAGCCAATGGATATGAAGAACAATCTTTCCAACTCCCCAAAATTTCAAATATCTAATTTCGAACTTGGAAGCATCTTCTCAACAAAACAATCATGTGGGGGACATAGAGATGTTGTTTATTGCATTACCTCTCAAGTTTTCACTTAAGTTAGGGGCAAAGCAAGAAGCTCAAGTTGCGGAGAAAGATTTGCTTGATGATAATATGATTCATTCGTCGTCAATAAGTTCAAATGTTGAAACTACAACGTTACGCTGGTGCAAACTACATTGCTGGAAGAACAAATCGTATAATTCACGGCTGCCATCAGAAATTTATTGAAACATGTTCAAGCACGCAATGATCAGCTTAACAAACTCCACGACAAGTTTCAAAGTACCCCAATATTGAATGAATTTGAAGAGCAAGATTTCTCAATTGAATGCAATACAAGCAAAGGAATTCATGTTTCTACCAATGGATTTGTTTCTATTGAGTATGTGAGAATACTGTGAATGGAGTAATAGCAAATACATATAGGACTCGAGTTCAAGTTTTCAAATCTTATGTGAAGCCTCGTAAGGATTGCGCAATTGACAATGCCAAAAAACTACCAACCTTCAAAGTTTCAACAATTCGATGGTCATGGGGATCCTCGGCAACATATTGCTCACTTTGTTGAAACATGCAACAATGCTGGAACCGATGAAGATTTTTTAGTCAAGCAGTTTGTTTTATCCTTGAAAGACGCTGCTCTTGATTGATATATTAATCTTGAAGCAAACTCTGTTGATAGTTGCGGTGATTTACAAAATAAGTTTTCAGTCGCTTTTCCAGTGCTCGACGTACTGTTAGCCTGATTGAACTTTCTAACCAACATCAAGGAAAAGATGAGCCGATGCTTGATTACATCAATAATTGGAAAAGTCCAAGTCAATACTATATCATTTAATTCAGGATTACAAGCATGAGCCTTCGAATTAACCTTATAGAAATTCAAATTCAAATCAAGGGAAGATCTACAAGAAGATTTTACTTTTGAATTTGTCAAATACATTATTGAAGAGAAGAATCAGAGATCAAATAGAGATTGTACCAACTTTTACCTATCAAATATATTTTTTTGTTTGTGATACTTTTCTTATATTTTAATTTTCAGACACGACAAAATTAGCGCTCGCAGGGGGTTATTTTGGTTTTCTTCTTCGTTTGAGAATTCAAAGTGGTTGGTTTTGTCGATGAGGCTTTTAACTAGGTCACGATGCTCTGTAAATGCAGGGGTGGGATGTCAAAATGGAGATAGGCAAGTGACGAGTGAAAGCACTTTGCAGGAGTTGGTAAGTTATACTATATGGGAGTGGTCAAATTACAAAGTAGAAAGGGAATGCAAAGAAAAGCAGAGGTGGTCCACGATGTGCTACAGGGGAAAACAATTGGGTGGGTGGCTCTCAACTATTAGAGAGAGAGATAAACCTTCCACATCCACAAGGGGTTCCACAGGGGAGGGAACAGAGGTACTTGTAGCAATAGTTTCACAGGGGAGGGAATTGAGAGGATGTGAGTTATAGTGGTTGTGGGCACGTAGGTGATTGAGTTTTATATTAGAAATATTTTTTCAATATAATTAATATTATATATATAATATTTAAAATATGTAAATCTAGGCCTTTCATCTTTGAAAAAGTTGAGATATGACAGTTGAGAATGATTAATCAAATTCTACGAATTTTATGTAATAAAGAAAGATCGAATGACCATTAAAATAAGAAATAGTATAAAAAAATAAAGGCATAAAGACTAATTAATATAAAATCTATGCTGTTAGATATGATTGACGGACAGAGGCAAGAGTGCAATATTTATAAAAAACAGAGAGGCGATTTCGCCTATATTTTTAACACAAGGAGCTTCTAGTGAAGTTTTTAAAAACATGGGGGTTTTATGTAATTTATCTTCAAATATATACACAATATATGTCAATGGAGGCTTGTTAGAATAGGTGACCAAAAAGACAATTAGATTGGCTATTTTGTAATATATTTAAGCAATTTTATTTTTTTTTAATATTGAATTAAAAATAAGCGTAAGTATTCATTTGGCGTTACTTTGTTGTTCTTACTCATGTAATTTTCATGGAGAAATTATAATTTACGTCCCACGATTTACACCGTTTGTGATTTTGGTTGTTTTAATCCTCACCATATTTAGTCCCATAATTGTAAACAAAATTACAATTTACGTCCCACAACTTACACTATTTGGGACCAAATCACAAATGTTATAAGTTGTGGGACGTAAATTGTGATTTTTCACACTATTGCAGTAAAAAATATTGGTTAAATCAATGGAGCACGTGCTCCTTCCGTCAATAATCTAACGAACAATGTGAGTGGGGTTTAAATTGCAATCTTTTGACACCTACGGGACTAAATGTGGTGAGGGGTCAAATAATGGACCAAAATCACAAACAGTGTAAGTTGTGAAAGTAAATTGTAATTTTTCCTAATTTTCATACATTGCAACAAAGCCCAAAGATCACTAATCAACCAATGAAGTTGGGTTGCGCATTTGATGATAACTATAAAACCAACTTTCGAGGGTCGAATCTGAAATGTTCCAAGTCGAGATTCTCGAGAATGGGCATTGATGGTTCTATTGAGACTTGCATTAAATATTGCGTCTATATGATGGGTGTCGTCCTTCATAGGCGACAGACATATGAAGTCTATGCAATTGTAGTCGGTGGTTGACAAAGGTTGTCAAACTAACTGAACTGATTCACGGGGAGTCATCATATAAAAACCCGTGAGGCTTGATCGTATGACTTGAACTCCTTTGCTCCGATAGTATAGGGTTTAGTCCTCACACTTGAGATCCACATAATCTCATATATGTGACGACTATATCTAGGATCTAGTAAGAAGACCATGTTTTGATGTTTTATTATAAGCATTTTTTCAATGCAGTAAGAAGGTGTATGAAGATTGGTGAGTTTCGATAGAGGATTCATCGTTTATCATGAGATGATCGCGATCTCATATGCATTCTGATGTGTGTGCTCTCGGGAGTCTGTGGCCACAGCGGGTGATCAAATAAGAAATACTATTCTATGTTGATCAAGTGAGAAACATAATTAGAATATTAAAGATAGGTGTCTAGTCCAAGATGAGAACCGATGATCAATTTCATGCCCTAAACTAAGATCAGGAGATGGCAGATGGAAGAACCGTACTTGTATAGCACTTGGTAGTTTTAAGATTCACACCATTTTTATCTATTTTCTGGTGCAACGTTGCTAGACAGCCCTATGAATGGTGCTTTCGGGTTAAGTGTTAATCGAAAGCAATTTGAATATGATTAATTATCTAACATAAAATATTGCCAATTAAATTATATGTTGACATAACCCAAATCTAGCTGAGGGTGAACCTACAGAGTCATACAAAACGCCACTCAAGAAAGCAGTAGAATTAATTCTAGAAGGAATGGATTAATTTAAAGAGTTTAAATTAATTCAAGAGATAAATTATATGATAATTTAAATGGGAGAACCCATGTGATGGGAAGCACAAGATTTAATTAATGAGATTAATTAAATTTGGGTTAGGTTTAATTAAGTTGACAAGATTAATTTTAATTGAACTGAATAAATTAATTAATAGGATCAATTAATTAGAATTTTGACTCGGTAATTTAATGAGATTAAATAAATCGAATTAGGCTTAATTATTTAATGTTTAATTAATTAGGCTATAGGCTAGGATTTACTTGATAAGATCAAATAAATTTTATTTAGGCTTTTAAAAATTGATTGTATTAATTTTATGGAGCCAAGATGTTTAATTTATTTTGAATTAATTTTATGGAGCCAGATGTTTAATTATATGCAACTCCTGGATATATCCATATAAAAAATTATAATTTGTGAATCGGACTTCGACATGTTGTAAGTCGGCTTACTTGGCCATTATCTGTGCCTCGATAAATCGTTGTCTGATCCTAAAGAACAAAGTATGAAGGTCTAACAATATGGATAAATTCATAAGAAGCATGAATTCTGGAGCCTCCTCATCAAGGGATAACCAAGAAAATTCGAATATAATTACCATAGGAAAAACATTGTGGGAAGACAAAAATCTATTTGATTGGGAACCTCCTAAGATTAGTACTAAAGAAATTTATAAGAAGTCATTTATTGATTTCAAGTCTGCATATACTATAAAAACTGAAGAACAAGTTTTACCACTAGTTTTGGATCAACAAACTTTACATTTATTTTCAAAATCTTCTATTATTAAACGTATTAAGAATGGTTATAAATTTCTGCATATTGGCTTTGTCCAAATTGCTATTAAACCTTTAACAAGCGAAGGATTAGACGCCAGTGTGTTTCTTGCTTTACAAGATTGTAGATATTAGATTTTTATAATTCTTTACTCATATTAGTAGAAACTGGTCTTTGTAATGGCCCAATTTATTTCAATTCTTTTCCTAATTTCACCATTTCTCTTAATGATCTCTATATTATTGACATTCTTACTTTAAATGTAAAAAATTACAATTATAAAATGAAGTCCGGGTCTCACATATATGAAATATTTTATAGGCTTCATTACAAAATTACTAATACAGATTTTGATATCCAAGCCATATCTCAACTTCTGAAACAATTAGACTTATTACCTCAAAATTTCAAGGAATAAAAATAGATCAAAATCTTGCACAACCAATTTATCAAGATTATGAAGAAATAGGATCTCCTAATTCTGCATCTTCACAAATTCTTACAATTATCAAAGAATTTTCAATTGATAAAGATTTTCTTAAAAAAGACTTTCTTTCATAAGAAAATATTTTCAATAGGAAATGGTTCATGAATAGTTTTTCTGAATCTCAAAGAGCAAACATCATATCTGAATGGTATGAATCTATGTCATACATTAAACAAAATATCCCTTTCTTCTCTTATTATTCCAAACATATGGAGAAGATAAAGTAACAATTATCCAAACATCTCTTAAAAAATGGATAAAGACAGATGGGTCAACAGTCTCCAGTGAACATCCACCATTAGAGAAATCTAGGATCTCTATAAAAGGTCAAGTCATCAAGTGTCTTCCTGTTAGCGGGCCATACACCTGCGAGGTAAGTACTGTTCAAATCAATTAGAATAATTTTTCAAATTTAATTCTTCATTCTATAGGAAAACAACTAGATCGAATAGAAAATAGGATTGAAGAAATTTCAGAAAAAAGAGATTCAAATCCCTCATCTTCTTCTCTAATAGCTTCCAAAGACCCAACACTTCATATTACCGCTGATAATCTTCATTTTCAAAATTTTGATTATATACCAAAATTAAATTCAGAAAAATCTATCCTTTTAGGAATCCAAGAAAGACTGAGAGATTTAGGTAAAGATAAAGTTATTAACACAATTGAACAAGATATTGAAAACTCTGATAAAGAACAAATTCCTAATTCAATTTACCCTGTCCAACATTTAACATCTTACAGGAATTATTATAAACCAACTCCCCTGATCTAAAAATAGAAGAAGTACAAAATTTTAGGTCTTTTAATGGTAGTTCGATATATGAATGGAATTTATGTACATTTTCTGAATATCAAATTCTTAGCTTGTGTGAACAAATGGTTATGGTATCAAATATTTATAAAGAAAGAGCAGGTCTAACCGATGAAGATGTTGCAAAAAATCTCATTTTAGGATTTAATGGTCAATTAAAAGGATGGTGGGATAACACCATAACTCCTGAAGCAAAAACTCAAATTCTTTCAAGTGTTAAAAGAGATTCAGAAGGAAATATTATTAATAATGATGAAGGAAGACCCATTTCTAATGCAATATATATCTTCTCTAATATATACTATTATTATTCATTTTATTGGAAATCCACAAGTATACCAAGATTGAAATACAGAATTTTTGCAAAATTTAAAGTGTAGAAAACTACATGATTTTTTAGATGGTATAAAGATGTTTTCTTATCCAATATTTATTAAAGAAGTGATGCAGACAGTTATTTCTAAAAAGAAAAATTTATTTCAGGACTACGAAAATCTTTTGCAGAAAAAGTTCGTGAAAAAATCAAAGAAAAATATGAAAATATTGCATCTCTTTCCTATGGAGAATTTATAAATCATGTTAATTTAGTAGGATTACAATTATGCAATGATTTCACCTTAAAAGCCCAATTAAAGAAACAAAACCTTATTACTAGGAAAGAATTAAGAAGTTGGTGTGAACAGTTTGGATTCCAAAAAATACGCTCACCATCATAAAAAACTAAACATCATAATAGTCATAGATATAAATCTTCAAAAAAAAAAAAAAAATTACTTCCTCAAAACCCTCTCCTAAGCCTAATTTCCAAAGGAAAAACTTCCCAAAGAAAAGATACTCAAAAGTTCCTAGCTCAATTATTTGTCACAAATGTCAAAAGCCTGGTCATTATCCCAGTAGTTGTAGGATGAGACAGAAAATCCATGAACTAAGTTTAGGAGAACAATTAACAAACCAATTATTAATATCTTAGATGAAGAAGACTATACCTTCTCAGAAGAAGAGTCTCAAAATTCTAACTCAAAAAAAAAATAAAAATAATGAATGTTCCGGATGTCTACCAGGATTATGTTTTTGTAATAAACAAACAACTACTTTAACCAACCAGTTTTCCTTAATTTTAGATCTTATTGATAAAATTCAAAATCCTGAAGATAAGGAAACTTATTTACATAAAATTCAAGAATTAATCTCAAACGAAATTCTCCAAAAATCAAAACCTCCTCCTAAAACAGATTTTTCAGAAATTATAAACATGTTTGATTCCTCCAACTCTGAAGTTTCTATATCTGATTTAAAGCATGAAGTTAGACAATTAAAAAGAGAAGTTAAAACTTCAAAAGAGAACCATGATCAAATACAACAAGAAGTTCTAATTATAAAACTCCATAATCAAATTTCTAGAGAAAATCCCAGTAAAGCATCTCCATCTAAAAATTCTGAAGAAGAAGAATAATCTTTTGTCAACTCCATCTCTAGAATTACCTATAAAAAATGGTATGTAAAAATAAATTTAGTTATTGAAGACTTTAAATTAACTACTATTGCTTTAATGGATTCAGGAACAAATATGAATTATATCCAAGAAGGATTAATCCCTACCAAATATTTTGAAAAAACCAGAAAAAAACTTTCAGCTGCTAACTCAGTCAGTCTCAAAATTAATTTTAAACTTTCAAAAGCTCATGTTTGTAACAATGAAATTTACTTCAAGACCAGTTTTATTCTAGTTAAAGACCTTAATACTCCAATAATTTTAGAGAATCCATTGCTCCAAATGCTCTACCCAATCAATGTGAGTTCTGAAGGAATTAGAACCAAAGTAATGGGAAAAGAAATTTTATTTCAATTCCAATTCCCTATAACCCAAAGAGATATTAAAGTAGTCCAAGATAACTTCATATTTCAAGAAAATATTAGTAATAAAGAAAAACAAATTCTTTTCTTGAAGGATGAAATCACTCATAAGAAAGTACAAGAACAAATTTCCGCACCTTTTGTGCAAAAGAAAATTCTTGAATTCCAAAATCAAATTCAAAATCAAATCTGTTCAGAATTACCAAATGCATTCTTGAAAAGAAAAAAACATGTTATAACTCTCCCGTATGAAACTGATTTTGATTAAAGACAAATTCCTACCAAGGCTAGGCCAATCCAAATGAACCAAGAATTACTAGAATAATGTAAAAAAGAAATTCAAGATCTTCTTAATAAAAAATTAATTCGTCCTTCAAAATCTCGCTGGTCTTGCCCAACTTTTATGTCCAGAAGAATGTTGAATTAGAAAGAGGAACTCCCAAGTTAGTCATTAACTAAAAATCCTTAAATAAAGCATTAAGATGGATTAGATATCTTATACCTAATAAATTTGATCTCCTTAAAAGACTTTATAATGCAAAAAAAATTTCTAAGTTTGATATGAAATCAGGATTCTGGCAAACACAAATAAATGAAAAAGATAGATATAAAACAACTTTTACTCTCCATTTTGGCCAATTTGAATGGAATGTTATGCCATTTAGCTTAAAAAATACTCCATCAGAATTCCAAAAAATCATGAATGATATTTTTACTCCATATACTTCTTTCACTATTGTTTATATTGATGATGTTTTAGTTTTTAGTGAAAACATGAAAAAACACTGAAAACATTTATAAATATTTCTTAAACTCATAAAAGACAATGGTTTCGTAGTATCAGCTCCTAAAATAAAAATCTTCCAAACTAATATTAGATTTTTAGGTTATCAAATCCATCAAGGAACTATTGTCCCAATCTAAAGATCTTTAACATTCGGAGAAAATTTTCCAAATCAAATTTTAGATAAAACACAATTACAAAGATTTCTAGGAAGTTTAAACTATGTTTCAGATTTTTATTTAAACCTTAGACAAATATGTAAACCATTATATGATAGATTTAAAACTCCTCCATCACCTTGGACTCAAATTCATACAGATTTAATGAGAAAATTAAAAATAGAAATTAAAAAATTCCTTGTTTAAGCATATGTCATCCTACTGCACCAATAATTATTCAAACTGATGCATGTGAAGTAGGATTTGGTGGAATCCTTAGTCAAATTATTGAGGGAAAAGAAATTATAGTAAGATACTATTCTGGAATTTGGAAAACAACAGCTCAACAGAATTATCAATAATAAAAAGAAATATTGTCTATTGTTTTATGCTTTTTCAAATTCCAAGATGATTTATTAAATCAGAAATTTCTTTTAAAAATTGATTGTAAAGCTACAAAAGATGTACTTACAAATGATGTTAAAAATGTAGTTTCAAAACAAATTTTTGCCAGATGGCAAGCTTTACTATCGATTTTTTTTAATTTTGATATTAAATATATTAAAGGGACTTACAATTATATTCATGACTATTTGACCAGAGAATTTCTGCAGGGATGTCAAAAGCAATTGAAGAATCAAAGCTAAAGGTAAGGCCTTTAGCAAAACCCTCTACACAAATTCTCAAACTAGATTATCATTCTCTCACATTTGAAAAACTTCAAAACTCCCAAAATCTCCAATTATTAAAACCCCAAACTCCTCAAAATCCAAAACCATTATGAGTTCTTCCTCCTTCAATCCAACCAAAAACCCTCACCCAAACAGTTTCAAAAACAATATCTACACCACAAATTACTGTGCAAATCACAAATATGTTTACCCCACTGACAAAACCAATTCCTCTTGTTCCTTCCAAACTCACCCAAACTCATAAAGATATAGCAGGAACCTCTACTGCTAGACCAGTCAGTTCACAAACCAATTCACCAAACCAGTTACATAAATACTCCATATATTGAACAAGCATATTTCCATCTCGATTGTGTAACTGAAGATGAATGAATCAATGAACAAACTCATGATGATCCAATACAAATGGCACGCATGATCCTCGATCAAAATCATAATAGGATCTATGAAGATCCTCTTAAAACCCAACAATTTTATGAAGACATTCTTCTTTCAATTAAATCTAGTTACATCCAAAATATGCCTCCCAAAGGAGCCCCAACCAACTCTTCACAAATTGGCTACCGAATTTTTTTTATAAATTCCATCATTTCTTTATGTGATTGGGAAAAAGTCCTTATGAGCTCAAGAGTATTCCCAGTAAAAACTACCCATTAATTTCTTATTAGGATTACATCAAAGCCTTCCAGCATTTTCTCCTCAAACAGAACGAGAAAAATACCATGTCCTTTTATTTTCTTTTTGGTACCAAAATTACCCCAAAAAAATCCCAAATTGATTTATCAGATGGTGGTACTATTTTGGACCAGAACTACAAATTCTCCCAAAACCAGTTCAAGAAGCCTTCAAATTTTTTTCGAAAATCTAAAATCCAGTATATTTCCAGGACAACATCTCCCCAACCTTCTCAAATTCTACATCCAATTCAACCTCACTTGGATACTAAAAATTGAGCCACAATTCAAATCTCTCCAAATTGATGAAGACACAGTTATATTCTACCTCAGAAAAAAATGTTGCGTCAAATGGTGGGACAAAATTAACACAGAAAAGTTTAAACAACCAGCAATTCTTGAATGATTCAAGCAGAATCCTACAAAGTGCAAAACTTCAACAATTCTTGAAAAAAAATCAATTCACAACAGGAGCAATTTCTACTGGCGAAGAATAATTTATCTGCAAGAATAGCCAAAGCAACTACGCAAGAAGAAATCCAGAAAATTCTAGAAGAAGTTAAAAGTGACAAAGAAGACTCTCCATTGCCCGTCAACTTTGAAGATGAAAATGAAGATGACTGCTTCGGAATTTTTAGTCCAATACCATAGAATTTTATTGATGTAAAATTTGTAGAAATAGGTTATTTATTGTTATTGTATTTTCAAAATCCAAAAATTCGAAATTCCAAAAAAAAAAAAATCAAAAATCAAAATTCAAAAATTAGTTTTTTTAAGCAACTTGCTGCATTATTTGGACCTTGGAAGACAGCCATGATGGACAACCATATTTAGCAAAATACTCAAGTGCATGGAGAATTCCAAGGTCATGAATTTCTATAAATAGAAGCATTTGGAAGAGAGAAAAAACACAACACACTTTGCAGCATTTTTCACACTTTCACTTCTCTCTAGCACTTGTTTCTTATTACAAATCCTTGAGTTTTTTGTAATCTTCAAGGATTGATATCTGTATACATCCAATTATTTTATAAAATTCCTTGTGTATCCAATTTTAGAAATTCAGTAAGTTATCTTCAATCTTATTGTGATTCATATCTTGTTGTCATTTCATATATTTTGATTCATATCTTATTGCGGTTTCATAATTGTTATAATTTAATTTTTATATTTATAATATCATTTGTTAAGATCTTTACATTTCCTAACATAGTTTCTACAATAGTTGTTACATTCAAATTTATCTTGGTTGTGATATCCAAAGGTAGGCCTATACCCTTGCATCTCCATGGTAAATTTGCTAAGTGAAATAATAACTACAAGTTAGTAAAAAAGGGCAGTGAACGTTCTTTAATGAAATCGAGCAAAACAACTAAAATAAAAACTATCTCAGAATTCCACAAAATTTGACCCAGATGTAGGCCTATACCCTTGCTTCTCCATGGTAAATTTGCTAAGTGAAATAATAACTACAAGTTAGTAAAAACCGCTCTCTAATAAAGCCGTGCAAAATAGCTAAAATAAAAACTCTCAGAATCCCACGAAATTTGACTCAGAGGTAGGCCTATACTCTTGCATCTCCATGGTAAATTTGCTAAGTGAAATAATAACTACAAGTTAGTAAAAAAGGGCAGTAAATGTTCTTTAATGAAATCGAGCAAAACAGTTAAAATAAAAATTGTCTCAGAATCCCACGAAATTTAACCCAGAGGTAGGCCTATATCCTTGCATATATATAATATGTATATTGCATATATATAAATATATATATATGCAATATACATATTATATATATATGAAGTTGTAAGGATGAGGAAGTGATTGCATGAATACTTGTGGTACTAGTAGGTAGTGTACGATGAGAACACAGATTGTACCTATTTTTGACTTGACATGCAATGTATATATATATACATACAATAAGCATATGAGATGTCTCTTGTGTGTGTGTATAAAGTATAGGCTTGTGTATATGTTATTTTGTATATGATACACAAAAGACAACACTACTCCTCACATACTTGTCATCTTGACAACTCTCTTTTCTCACTTTTTCTCTCTATTCTTGTTCTTCTTGAACTAGTTTCAAGTTAGAGCAAGGTACTCTTGAGTTTGATATACTAAAGTTAATAGTATAATCAAGTCTCTTACACTACATACACATTACCTCTAGCAAGGTTTGGAGTAAACCACCTTGTGGTGTAGTGTGTGTTCGAAGTAGAGGAGATCTCATTTATCTTTCATGAGCACACAGTTGGAGGAGAAAAGCTTGAAGAAAGTCTTCAAGTCGGAAAGGGAAAATTTCGTAATTATATTTCCGTCACTCTATATTACAATAGCCACTTGTTTTATGATTGTTGAGTGTCGAATGCCCGGGAATAAGGGACTAGTTTTCTTTCAGTTTATAATTTAAATATGCTTATTTTCATGCTTACGTTGCGTTCTTGCAAAGTTCCATGTCATACCGATTGTTTCAAGACTCCCTTTTATCCAACCCAATTTAGGATGAACATAGATTTACTTGGCTTAGTGGGAGCTAACTACATCTACCAGTTTACGTAGGTTGAATCGACAAAGCCAACCCATTCAGATAAGGACACGTAATGTACATTTTTTTCTAAATTTTATGAGGGCAAATTACAGGTCTACCCTCGTCTGTTCCCCCATGTACATTAATATAAAACAAAGTCAAATCTAAATGGGTATTGAAGTTTCTATTTGAAGCTACAATGCAGAAGAAAGAGAAGAACAACGGGGCAAAGTGATTTTGGGTATTTTTGAAATATTTTTCTATCCTAACGATTTATCATTATTTATGTGTCTACATAATTGACTCTTTGATTTTTTATTTTATGAAAAAAAATTTTTTTTCATGATATATGAAGTGAATACCACCCAACTATAATACGTAAACTTGGTTGAAATAATTTTGGGAAGTTTTATTTTAAAGTATATTGGATTTTTACGTTTTTAAAAGTTTAACCATGACTCTTGAACATGTCTTGGTTAGAAAAATGTGGTTGTATTTTGAAAGCTGCGTTCTTATGTGTGTATTGATGAGGAAAGTTGGATACTAAATATTTTTCTTGATAAGTAAAGATTAGTGAAATTTCATAGTTCTATTTGTGTTGGGATGCAATTTCCTAAACGTTTTGAGGGTTTTGTTTCCCTTCAAAATTTTACGATTAATGCAAAGAAGATGTTAATTTTGTTTGGTTGTTTATATCGGTATTGGAGGGTCGAATTAGATTATGGTCATGCAAGAAGGACTTTAATGTATTGCTTACAAAATTGAGTACCTCACAAAGTATGAGTGATAAAAATGTTGATTAAACTAAGTGCAACAACATGTATAGATAATATATGCATGAGCAAAAACACTTTTAGGAAGTTGTGCCATCTCTTACAACGATTGTTAGAAACAAAACACATTACTATTTTTGGATATGAATTGGAATATTCTAAGTAATCTTGTGCATCATAAAAAATACCGTACAATTGTGTATGAAAAGATCAGGTCAGCAAATATACTAAGCAGACATTTTTATAATGTTTTAAATGTCATTTTGAGGAGCCACCTATTGCTGGCTGCAAAATCGACCTCCCTAGTGGCAAATAGCACTTGCACCAAATGGAGATAGTTTGAGGTAAGGCACCAAATTAATGATGCATAATTTAATACATAGAGTAATGCTGTATGACAATGTTCTTTATCTAAGTTTGTTGCAACTTAACAGGGTTTTTTTGGGACAACTAAACAAAATCTAGATAATGTCAGAGTTCCGACTGGAGACAAAGGAATGCCGAACACGTAACGGATCTACTACAATAAATATGTTTGGTGTTTGTAATATAGACATGCGGTTTATATATGTCTTGGTGGGATGGGAAGGTAGTGCAGTTGATAGTAAAGTATTGTGTGATATTATAAATAGGTCAAATGGAATTAATGCATCATATATTATTCTTGTGGTAAGTTATTTGCGATGACTTTTCATTATTTTTATATCCATGGCTAGGGAGCTACTATTTATATGACAGTAGGTACAGCAATACAGAAAGTTTCTTGGCCTCGTACAAGGGTGTCATATACCACGTGAAAGAATAGAAAATTGATCAAATATGAAACACGATTCTGCGCATAACGTAATTGAGTAGACATTTTGATTAATTAAAGCTTATTGGGCTTTGTTGTGGAGTCCCACTTTTTATTCAATCAAATGCTAGAATCGGGTAGTTTTGATTTATTATCTGTCGCAAAGCTTTATGCGCCAAGAAATGCCTATTGATCTGCCGAAGTTCCAGTTTGAATGAGAATGACAATGTTCGATCCAGTTTGGAAACATGGAGGGATGATTTGATGAGGTCCATTTACAATGAGTGGCGAGGGCAATCATGAGTTAGTCATTCCTTTAGATTTTACATCTATAACTCGCTATCCATTATCTTGTTATACCCCAAACATTTTAAATATGATATTGTATTCTTTAGTAACATGTGCTTTGCTTCTATTTGATATCGCTGATATTTATTTGATTAGCATTATTGTAACACATCCATTATGTGATGTATTAGCATTTTTTTGTTGAGTTGATAGTGGACTATGGACGAAGATGGAAATAGTGGAGTTCATCGTTCAAGGAGGAGCGGGAGAGGAGGGATGGTAACGCGACACATTGAGTTTGGCCTACATTAAAGAAGATTGTCCGAACTGAGCATTTGTGTGTGTTAGAGTAAATGATGTCTAAAATTTCCCTAATAATAACCTCAAAATTGACCTATATATTACATCATGAATACATGGGGATTTGGCCAAGAGTCTTGGATCTGAACTGGAAGAATTTAAGGCCCGTAAACAAGTTTGGTGTTCATTTGATGTTGTTTGGGGGTGACAGTTAATCAGAAATGTTGGGTTGTAAAACAGCTAGCTTATAACATGAAAAATCTTGATATTTTCTTCACCATGAGGGAATCTGCTAGAAAAGCACTTCTGACGATGATGCTGGACAAGGCGATTTGGAATAAACTATGAAGATCAATTCAAATATTATATTTTGAATGGTATTAGGATGTATTACCCTACTACTTTTTTGTTTTTGGCTGAGTATAAAATTATGAAGAAACATTGTGATTATAACAATTTTTATGTTAAAAGAAGTGGGTTGTTTAAGTAAACTTGATTACTAAATCGTTGTATTTTGTATGTAATGTGGAAGCCTATGATATTTTTTTTTTGTAATTATACATATTTTATGATATTCGATTTAATATAGGACTCTTTAATATGTCACTAAAATGGGCCACATTTCAAATCTCTAGATAAGACAAATTTTACCAAGAAGTTTTGTCATTCAAACATGTTCTATGATTGCATGAGAAAGGAAGGCCGTATCAGTGATTGTAGTGGATGAATTTATAGGATTTTAAGGTTAAAGCCTTGTGGAGAATGATTGGGTTGGAAAAGGAACAACGCTAGAAGTCGATTGAAGAAAACGATAAGGGTAAGGGTTCGATTTATGTTATTGTACCCTTTAGTTTGTTCCCATAATTCTTTGTCTGTATTTTATGTTATTGTACACCGAAGACCCGCAATAGATTAAGGGTACCCTTGATTGGACATATTATAGGTAATTTTATTATTTTTTTATTTAAAGAAGGAAACCCGAATGCGATGGAGGCCCATAGAGGAAGCTATTGGATGGTTCAAGGAGGATCTATGGTGAAGAGGTCTGGTGGAGCCCATGATGGAGCGCCCAAGAGAAAAAAGAGGAGTTTTATGAGACCCATTATCTGTAAATGAATTAAATATCATGTAATAGCGTACGCCTAGGCTTAGATTGACCATAAATCCACTGTGAGCTTAGTGACTCGCATAGGTTTTGGGCTTGCGATCATCCAACAAGAGCATGTGATGTGTTTTTATAATGCACTTAATACATTTGATGTATTTTATCATGCAAAACTGAACATGTGATGAGGTCTCGGTCAAACTTAAAACCTAACTCTCACTTCTTGGATCAAGTTTAATAATCAACCCAAAATGAAATTAAAACATGGTGTGTCACATTTGGAATGAAAAAAAAATTGTGCTATTTGAGAACAAAATGAATATGCTTCTGTTTATCTGTTTCACGAGTCCGTAGGGTGGCGATACTAGTGCTGTGATTTGGTTGATGGGTTGGGTCTAACACTGAGCAATTGCTTGGAGTCATCAAAAACATAAAAAGCAACAAGGCAAAATAGCTTGGGGATCTCGTAGGACGAGAATGATATCTAATACCTCCCATAAGGTTATTTTTCATATGACTGGTAGAAGTGGGGTATGGAAAATTTCGCTTGTAGACTTCAAACCCACTAGGAAATAGTTTTTCAAAACCCCGTTTGGGAGTAATGGGCTTTCGTAGAAATAGTGGGAGGGTTAATGACTGAAGTCCATATCCTTAACTTGAATTAAAGTATTACAAATTGTTCGCTAATTTCCTACTTTTACATTTTATGTAAATAATGTCTAACAACACATTGACTGTTATACGGGAAACGAACAAATGTAATGGAATGAATTACTCTGACTGGTTGGGCAGTCTTGGGCTACTCCTCGACTATAAGAACTAAATGTACATCATGGATGAGATGTTTCCACCGACCTTGTCGGCTAGGACTACGCTACATGAACATATTAGGTTTGAGAAATAGCAAGCAGACCACCGCAAAGTCCGAAACATCATACTGGTTTCTATGTCTAACGATATACAAAAACAATATGATAAGTTGGACGATGTCACTTCGTTTTTGTCTCGCATGAAAGAGGTTTATGCGGCACTAGACAGGCATATTAGATATACCGTCACTAAAAAGTTCTTTTGGACCCAGATTATTGAAGGGTCCTCTGTGCAAGAGCATGGCGTCCAGATGCTATCCCTATTGGAGAAGCTTGAAGACCTTAATGATGAGCTTGACAATGACATGTGCATAAATGTGATCCTTCGGTAACTTCCTCCATCCTACGATTTATTTATTACAATTTCAATTTGAACGGAGTTAAAAAATCCATCAATTAGTTGATCAATATGCTGGTATAATACGAGACAACGACCAAAAAATTTGCAACGCCGATGTGCGAAAAGGAGGCTTCAACCTCTAATGTAAAAGGTAAGAGAGCTGGACGCTGGAAGGAGTACACAAGATCGAACTATCACTGTAGTTTCAGGTGCTTTGAGCGTTCCCGTTACCCTAGTGGGAATGGGCAAGGGAAGGAGAAATTTTGTTTCCAGCAGCAATCAAGGGCAAACCACATCTTTGCCCATTGCTGTGAGAAAAGCCATTAGAAGAGGGATTACCTTAAACTCCATTCCATGAAAGGTATGTACATTATTGAGGTTAACATGATTACTAACTCTACTTCTTGGGTATTAGAACCGGTTGTGGTGCTCATATATACAATGATTTGCAGGTGCTGGAAAGAAGTAGAAGACTAAGTAAAGACAAGGTACTCCTAAGGCTTGGTGATAGCAAGGTTGTTGCTACTAAAGCTGTAGGATTCATTAGCTTAGTCGTCAGTGATCGTGTTAGGCTAGAATTAAAAGAGTGCTATTTTGTACCTAGCATGATAAAAAATATCATTTCCATTCCATTGTTAGATAATGCTGGTTTTGATTTTTTTTTTATTAATAAAAATTGGTTTTATTTGATGAAAGATGAATCTTCTCATCTACTGGGTAAACTAAATAATGGACTCTATATTCTTCAAAGGTCTTATTGGATCATGACAGCTCAAAACAAATGAAAAATAGATGATCTTGAGAACGAAACATCCCACATGCAAGGCCTGGTCACATCTCTCGATATAGGATTAGGGAGTTGGTGGACTCAGAGTCTAGAAATAGACAATTTGGACAACCTACCAGCGTGGGAATTCTGTTTGAGAGGAAAAATAACCAAGAAGCCCTTTGTTGGACGAAGCACGCTTTGCTAGTAGTCTGTTGGATTTGGCTCATTCAGACATTTGTAGGCCACTGAATACTCAGGCCATAGCTGGGTTTTTCTTATTTCATAGCATTTACCAATGATTACTCATGGTAAGGTTATGTTTACCTTATAAGGTACTAGTATAAAGCCTTTATATGGTTCAAAGAATTTAGGCTTGAAGTTGAGAACCAAATTGGTTGCAAAATTAAAGTCTTTTGGTCAGACCGAACTTGTGAGTATCTATGTGTTGAATTTCTAGATTATCTAAAGAATAACAGTATTGTCTCTCAGTGGACACCTCCTGAGATGCCTTATTTGAACGATAAGTCTAGTAGGAAAAATCAGACCTTGTTGGGCATGGTCCGGTCTATGATTAGTTTCACCGAACTGCCCTTATCTTTCTAGGGTCATACACTTGAGATGATAGCTAAGTTATAAATCATAGTGCCATCTAACGCTGTGCTCCAGACGCCATATCAAATATGGCACGACAGGCCTACTTCAGGCAAGTACTTGAGAGTGTGGGGTAGCTCTACATACATCAAAAGACTAATAGGAGACAAGCTAAATTCAAGATCTAGTTCCTACAAGTTTATCGACTATTAAAAAAAAAAAAAAAAATTACGAGGTATTGTTATTATAATCCCTCTAAGCAAAAGGTATTTGTTGAGAAACATAATATTCTTGGAGAAAGGTTTTTCAGTGGAAACCCGACTTGATGAGTTTCTCCCTGAGGAATCAAGCGAGGCATTAGTCGGATGCAAGTACATCATCTGCGCTTACTGTTCGCACAGATGATATTCCAGCCCTTCGTAGGTAAGTTAGAGTTCTTCAACCTCAGGATAGGGCTTTCTAGGCGTGACGGGCTCGTCAGACAATGATCCAAAGACATGCGGAGAAGCAATGTCGTCGGAAGTTCTTTTGCAAATCAAAATTTGCGACCGATGTTTCTAAACAGGGTTTAATGCAATTTACTTTTTTGTGATATTATGAATGAGTAAATTACTCTCTTATAAAAAAATAATAGCAATTTATCCCCCTTTGTTTTTTAAAAGAAAGCAATTGATCTCATTGTCTAAGGACGTAAATTGTTGAGCTTTTAAAAACATAGAGAGGTAAATCGCTATTTTTTGTTTTTCAAAAGGGGGTAATTTGCTTATTTGCAATATTTCAAGAGGGATGTTACTTGCATTTTTCTATTTCCAAAAATACATTACGATTTCCCATCGAAACTAATTATTATTATTATTATTTTCCTAATGAATCTAATAATAACCGGCGTGACTAAAATGGTAAGTAACAATTACTCTCAAATCAATATTTCTTTCATAATGCCAACTGATATCTCCTAGCTTACTACATCATAAATATGAAGTTACAGCTATCGAAGAATAATGAAATACATCAATACATCTCTGACAATCAAACGAACAAGAAAATCATGAACAATGAAAGCAGACAGGCCGTTAATTTACCGCATGGACTCAAAACCGACACAATAATTTGAAACACTTGCATTCTTAAATTCAAAACCACCCTTCTTGTTCTTCTTTTTTCTCAGTTCACCCTCCTACAATTCTTCCTGACTTCACCATTTGATCCTGTGAGAGGGCTGATGTCGCCCATCTTGATCATGGCTGCAATGAAATCGTCGTTGAAGGCCTCAGGGTTCTTGCTGTACGATTCAATGAGCGAATCCGTGGATCCACCATTGTAGAGAACCTGATCAGAGTGCAAGAGTCCCTTCTTGTTGATGAGGTTTTTGTAATAATTGTTGTCAAAAAATGTCGGAGATTTGAGGTCGAGAGGGGCCAAGTTGTTGTCTCCCGACCCAACGTTTCTAGGGCAGTTCTCTTGTCTTGTCCGAGCAAAAGAAGTGTCGATGTTTGTCTCATTGTATATACGGTTCCTGAAGAGGGTGCACCTTGCTTGTCCAATGGTGTGCGCTCCTGTCGTTACATCAATTATATGAAAATATATATATATAAAAAATCTAATTCTAGCCCTATAATATAGAAGGTAATATTTTTAGTTTCGTACAAATTAATTTTTACAATATAGCCATATAAATAAAAAATCTGATAATTTTAGTCCTTTCCCCCTAAACTGATTGAAAAATTATATGTGACATAATCTAATTAAATTGGGAATTTAGACAAAAAAAAAAAAAAACTAGAATTGTGGAAATCAATAAATGAATCATTAGTTAATTTTTTAGCATCTTTAGGACAAGTACGTAGGTACGTAGGTTGGTAGATGTATAGGTACCTGATAAGACAACCATGTCCTTGGTGGAGAGTCCTCTGGCTTGGAACCTATTGACGAGGTTGCTAAGTGTAGAAGTTGGGGTGGAATCACACACATTCGCAGCGGACAAGCTTGCAGTTTTTGAGTCTCTCCTTCAATTTTCACATCCCATTTCGGCCTCTCAAGCTGTAATTAATTAATAACATTTTTTATTACATCCCACATATATAAAAATTGTAATTTATTCATAAGATTACTACAAAAAGTTGTCACTCCATGAATTTAGTTATATAGTGGGGAATTCATTACTTTACAAAAGTCATTTTAATTTTCGTGCCAACTTCTGTTAGAAAAAATTCGACCAATGTAAGTCAACGGTCCCGTTACGGCTTTCGTGGCAACTTCCAATTTCACGGGTTAATTACGTTTAACTTGCATAACGTAACGATAGAAGGATTGAAAGTCGCAACTTTTAAAAGTTATGTCTATTTTTAAAATTTCGTAATAATTGGACTTTAAAATGAGAGAGGATAAATTATGAAACGAAAAATGCTTTTTTCTTCCGTATTTCGAAGCATTTGATGCAGAAAAGTAAAGGCAGAAAATGAGAATTTAAGTGTTTATCATATGAAGAGACGGAAAGAGAATATGGAAAGGTTAATTAGGAAGGATATGACAAAGAACACAATCACGAGCAGCATGGCTAAGATGTCAGCACAGGAGACGACGCCGAACACTGACTCCACTTTGGACTTGATATCATCAACTACGTTGAAACCCTGACGGAATTGTGGACATCAGTCTTCTCCCCCTGTGAACGAAGAAGTGTCGTCCAGTAGTATTGATCCATCGCAGCCCTTTCAAACAAAAGTAAACATATGTTGCTTATTATATCCTTCATAATGGTTTTATAGAATAGAATTTTCTTAAGACATGAGTCATGAGCTCCCCCTCCGAGGAAAAAATAATATTAGTGATAAAATATTAGGTGAAATTACACTTTTAGTTACTCTCGTGGGACAGGGATTTTTAGTCCTTTGCTGTACGAAAATTTCAGATATTCCTAAAATTAGGAAATCTCGACACGTTTAATCCTGTGCTTTACAGGATATTTCAAACAGTTCCAAAATTTAAAAAACTTGATATATTTAGTTTCATAATAAACTATAAAGCAGAGAACTAAATGTGTCGAGTTTTTTCAATTTTGAGATCATTTTGAAAATCCCACAAAGTAGAGGACTAAACGTGTCGAATTTTTCTAATTTTGGGACCAATTCAAAAATCTCAAAAAGCAGATGATTGAAATGTTGAACATTGCATCCTATGGAACTAGAAATGTATTTTTGCCCAAAATATTAAGTATTAACAATATTAAAGTTGTGTAAGTAGTGTATATAATATATATATTATATATATATATATATATATATTATCTATATAGTAACGACTCACTTATATACTGACAATTATATTTGTCGTCTTATTAAAATACGAAAGGGACGATTACTTGGACAAAGCAGTCGTGGAAGTGGAGTCGGAGGAGGGAGGCGCCCATGCGCTTCTCCTTGGCAACGGCATCCTTAACGACTGATTGCACGGTGCTAAACACCTTAGGGCACGTCTTCTTGTAGTAATCGATAGTCAGCTGAGCAGATGAGCCGCCCATCGTTAACGCAACGATCACTAGTAAAGTGGCAAGCACAACTATTGATGAAGGTGCTGCCATTTTTGGTTGTGAAATAGCAGAAGAAATTAATGGAAAAATTGTGGTAATGCCTGAGAAAATCCAGTAGAATATATAGGGGTGCAAATGGAGGTATTTGGCCAAGACAGCTTACCTAATGATGCAGACATTTACGTATTACATGCATGTCTGAAATCTTTCTGACCAATTTGCAGGCATAGAACAGGTAAACGTTTCTGGATTATGTTGATGAACAATTTTCTTTTATTTTGTTTATAATAAAAAAAATGGACTATGAGTATGGAAATAAATGAAATAATATATGATGGATTGGGTCGGGTGCGGTAGGAGCAGGTGGAAAATTTGTCAAAACTTGCAGCTTCAATTGATTATAATTGTATAATTTTTAATGTGCAGAGAAAGACATATGGTTTCAGATATTAATATTAAATAATTGTTTACATTGTAATTTAAATTTTTTAGATGAAGTGTCGGTCAGCATAATAGCAGAGGCAAGCCAAAGAAGAGGTTCTAATTAAGTCCGAATCTCAATATTGTCTATTTATAAATAAAAATTTTTACGTGTAGGGTTGAATATAAGAGTCGGTGTGTATTAAAATATTAATATTGAATAGTATAATTTCTCGTTAAAAATTTAAATATTTAGATGAGATGATTATTTAACGTACAGTAAGATCGTTGGCCATGTCAAGATGCCATGGGCCAGCCGGTATGCATATTTAACTAGATTGAATTTTTATTAATGTAAATTCTATATTATGTATGTATTTTGATAACTATATATATAAGGAAAAGGTTAGATTATTTATTTTTTTAAAATTATAAGTAGAAATGCATTTATATTTTATGTAATATAAACTAAATATGACTTTTATAATGGAAATATGATATGATATTCGAGGCTTGGTTTGATTAGTTATACTGGTTGACTTAATTGCCAAAGCCATGAGGAGAGGCGGTGTAAATTCAATTGAATTAGTCTGGATTCCGGAGTTCCACATGATTTACAAGTTTTGATTGCTTTCGTTTGTTTCCTTCTACATTTTTGTTTATTTTTTTACAGTTAATTACATTTAGACTCCGTTCAAAGTTATGCAATTATACATTAAAGATTAAATGAGGGGTGAAATTAAAAGATCATTTAATTTTTTGTGTTGATGTAGGCATTTTTTGTCTATACACTAACAAAGAATCATGTATAAACGCAGAAGCTGATAGATGAATGAGTTGCAGCCATAAGAATAGCAGCCACTACCTTAGAACTCGACCAAGAAAATTTTATAAAATTATTGGGGTTATGTTTGTAGGGTTCTATGAAGATCATATAGGACAACACCCAAAAAGATATCAAAACTAGTATCCTTGTTTGGAAAATTCAAAAAGTGCATGGTAGAACGGCTAGGCAAGCTTATCAAGATACACTTCATCGGAGACAAATACTTCGAAGTAAGTAGATCAGAAAAGGCAAGAGAATATGTACAAGCTCTCTGTGGCCTTGAACTAAGGAGTATTTGCACAATAGATGAATATATATATTGATTTTGCAAGTATTTCTTCCAGAGTAGAGTAGCAACGAAAATAGCAGCTCCCATGTTCTTTGCAAAGATCTGCAGTCCATGAAGGGAAATGTGGATCGAGTTATACAAAGTACCTAATGGATAACTGGACTCAGTAGCAAGGAGGATGTCTTTCCTGAAAGATAAGCTGAATGATTGGTGTTATCAAGCATCCATCCAAAAGAACATGCAGAACTAAAAGGTAAGATCAAAAGAGTCCCTCTTTGTTGTGATAACAATGATTTTCTTACAATTAGAGGGAAATCAAGCGAGCCAAGGAAAGAGGACGAAGCAAAGTAGTGCCTCCTACCCTAGGAATTCAAGAACCTCTTTTAGATGGAAGTCATGGTAATCGAGATCAAAGTGTTCATCATACAACTCTGGACAAAAGATCGGACCAACTAAGGCTTCATCTAAAAGATCTAGATCAACAGAGACGAGATCCACGGGAAGAATCCCTACAAGGAGAACTTTCAGACGAGCCCATAGCTAAACCAATGAAAGTTTCAAAGACTACAACTGTTGGACTTGGGTGTAAAAGGGACATATATCTCCAGACTGCCTGTAAAAATGTGGTGAATTAAGAAAATTTGAACCCACGAATGACATCCTAGACGTAGTCCACTATGGAGATTTGGTAGCCATTTACCAATTTGAAGATTTTCCTTCAAATGAAAACGTATATGAGGAAAAAATAGAAACTGTTTCGGATGGATCTTCACCCGAGTCAGAATAACTACAATGAGAGACATATGTTTCAAACCTCTGAAAGTCTGTCAGGATTCTTTTCTAGGATGATAGTGTCAAACAAAACCATGAAAAAAATCATGCGTCAAGATTCTAACCTCAGGCAATGCGATGGATTCAGGATTGGAGGAATCAGTAAAGTCCTCAACCAGTCAGGACTGAACCAGAGGTAACATCATATAATCTACAAAGTAAGCTCAAGTGAGTTTACTATTCCCATGGAACTTACTGGTAATATGATGGAAATGTAACTTATTCCTAATGAAAAAATTCTTAAAGAATTAAGTAAGTTTACAGAAGAAGTAGCTATTATAATGAAATTGATGCATATAGGACTATCGAAGTAGTAATATAAGCAATTCTTAAGAAAGGAATTGTTTCTGAAATACATTTATCAATAATGGATAGAAGAATCAATAACCTGAGAGATGGTTGTTTTGGGACAATGATATGTAATCTGTATACAAGAAAATTAATGTTTGACATCCATCATAGGATTGCATACAACCTAGCAGACCAAGATTTCAATAGAGTATTAACCATTCATCAAGACTTTAAAAGAAATGATCTTATGAAATAAGGTAATAGGCCATATTTTATAATTGTAGAATAGCGTACACCCTTTCCAATACACATCAATCCGATTTGTTTCTTAGGAAAAAATATACTGAAACTCATAGAATTTTCAAGAAAATTCGCTAAAGTAATGACACTAGATCCTATTAGGATACCTAGAATATGTGGTGTCAATATCATAATCAAGGATCAATCAGTTTTAAGTCGAATACTTAGCTCTAAAACTAATTTAGTAGTAGGATGTCCTTTTCGAAAGATAGGATTACAAACTACAAAGGAAATGAGAAGGAGTAGTTAAAAGATTTAATGCCTCAAGAGATTAGGGTAAATAATGTAAAACTTAGATGCCCTGAAAGATGGAAAATACAATTTATATTTGACATCACTAAGAATGAAAGTTTTTTCTCTTGTGATGACTTATATCATTTGTAGCAACATGTTATTGGTAGATATGAAGGCATGTTAGAAATAGAAGGCCATGAAATTCTAGTGCAGGACGAGAAAATGGAAGTATGACTTTAAGGTTAAGTTTTCTCGAAGATCATAAACTATGGGGTAGAAAAGGTAATAGTCTGGAATTCCATTTGGATGGTGTTACCATACGGATTGAATGACAAGTCCATTTTTTATATACATATATATTGGTATATTGTATGATCAATACAAGACACAGTATTCTGCAGCTTATGTTGATTCAGGATCAGGGATTTGCACAGAAAAATTTGGAGTTTTGCCTAAACAAGTCAGGGAAACCTTACCCGTTGTTGCAGGAAGAGATTTTTTGTAAAACATCTTAATAAAATAAGGGAATACGAGAAGTCAAGATCATGAATTGGAGGAGCATCCGAAACATCTTGGTTCAGGGTAAAGATGTCTCCTATATACTTTCATGATATAGGTATTGATATCTTACTTGGTAACAATTTTATTCAAATATTTGCAAGAAATATGTAGGACAATTAGAGGAATCTGTTAATTTTTACTAATAACTATGGTTCTGAAATACAAATTTTGCGGAGAGAAAATGCATTCAACAGGATAATGCCCATAAATTATCGTAGCAAGCGTGGTGATTTTGCTTTCAAATTAACTCATCCAGAAGTGCAGGATAAGAGAAAATTTGGTAAAGCTCTTTTGTCTTTCAGGCAATAGGGACTCATCGATAGTGATAGCTTCGATGAGGAATCTGAAGAAGAAATTAAAAACCTCAAGAAAGAATTGTAGGAGATAAAAGCACTAAACATAAGAGAGGACAGCATGCTTTTCTTGAAAATGTCAAGAGACTATCCAAAAACTTCAGTGAAAACCCTGCAGCATGGTGGGATAGGAGCAAGATTGAAGTGCTTTGAAAGTAAAAGAAGATTGCAAATACGAGTATGTTTGGTACAAGCATATCCAAATGAACATAGAGGACCAGAAGGATATGCAGGAAATTATCGAGTATATCAATATTAGACTTATTGAGCTTGGAGTTTCTGCTTACAGTAGCCGTTTTTTGGTAAGAAACGATGGTGAAATAAAAAAATGGTTAACCCAGGTTGTTAATTAACTATCAATGTATTAACAAAATATTAGAATTTGATGGTTATTATATTATAAGTAGAGAGCACATAATTGATTGCATTAAAGGTGCAAAAGTGTTCTGTAAATTTGACTGCAAATATGGATTTTATCAGATTAAGATGGAGAGTGAATCAAAGAAATTTACTGCATTTTCCACATCACATGGACAATATATATGTAATGTGCTTCCAATGGGATTAACTAGTGCACCTCATATATTTAAAAGAAAATGGATAATCTTTTTAAGGATTATTGAATTTATGTTTATCTACAGGTACGACATACTGATTGCATCCAAGAATATGAAAGATAATGTTAAACATCTTGACATATTTTTTTATGTATGCCATAGAAAAGGATTAGTGTTTTCTGAAAAGAAAACTACTATTGCAGTCAATAAAATTAAACTTTTAGAAATTCTTATTAACGAGACAGGTATTGAGTTACAAGAACATATTGTGGAGAAAATTTGTGATTTTCCGGACGTACTCAAGGACAAAAAGCATTTGCAGAGCTTTTTGGGAGTTGTTAATTCTACATGTATCTTTATTGAGGATCTTGCAAGACACAGAAAGGATTTTCGACCATTTTTAAAGGAAATAGAAAGTTCAAAGTTGAAATGGGAGGAAATTAACATTTAAAGGGTTCGTGAGCTGAAACATATTTGTAGTAACCTGCCAAAGCTTGTCGTACCACAAACGATAATGAATTGGTAGTCTACACAGACGCCAATGACTATAGATAGGTAGTAGTGCTCATGAAAAGGACTACTACAGGGGAAGAACCTTGTAGTATACTGGAAGGTTTTTCTCTGACAACAAGCCCATGTCTGGCACATCAATGAGAAAGAGTTCTTTGCAGTCTGGAAGGCTTTTAAAAAATGGCATTTACTTTTACTTACTAAAGAATTCACATTGAAAGTTGATAATACAAATGTTAAAGTTTTCTTGAAAAATAAACTAGAATGTAAAATTGAGAAAACTCGTATTATCATATAGCAAGCACAATATCAATATTATTGTTATAATATTGTCATTATAAAATCTCACAAAAATATTTTTGCAGATTTTCTAAGAAGAGGTGGAGGCGTCGAAGCAAACTTCATCATGCGTAGGCTTAGACACCTCAGACGAAATCTTGAGGAGCTTGACAAGAAGTTCGGACAGCTAGTGTTGAATGCCCAAGTTGCCGGATAAATTTAAAAGAGTTGACATGACACTGTCCAGATAGCAATAAGGAGTTCCTTGTTAATTTCTACCTCTCTATGAAATGACTTAAGAGAACCAATTCGAAAAGCATCACCCTCGGGGATGACTCACGAGTTGAGGGAGCATGACCCTAAACATGCCCTTAGAGTATATGGCTATAAACTTGTAGCGTCGGATTCAAGTATCGATTGCACGAGGCCATTGCTAAACTTTAGTGAAATGACAACAATTGGATCACAGGAAGTGCAAATTCCTGATGATGCAAGTCAACTCAGCACCTTTGAGGTTAAAGAGGGAGTATTAACCTTCGGCCAATAACAGACACCTCTCGGGCTAATACTAACGAATTGATATTTTCTTTTGCTTGGCAAGTTTACCAAAAAATGTGAGAAAAATTAATTTTCTTGCAAATGAATGAACCCAGGCAAGACTGTTATCAAAATATTCAAAAAATATAATAGAGTCTAGATGATAGAGGATCTAAACCAGAATATATCCGAAAATGGTATGATTTTGGAGCTCTGGCTTCAGCCCATATTATATCACCAAGTTTTTCAGAAATTTCAAAGTTTTTGAAGTGGATTAGTGGGTGGTCTTTCATTCATAGGGAAACAACCCCCATTTAACATGAGGCATTATTCTAAAGTTAAAATTCATATCAGCAGCTCCAAGAACTGCAAGAAAAGGGTCTCATCCAGCACTCTATTTTATCAAGTTGCAGAAACCAGGCGTGGTAGCTTTCAACAAAATCAAACCTGCCTCAGGAGAAGCTCCGCTGGTACCAGCCATAAATGAGGATGATAGTTCTACCAGAAGAGTTTTGGAATTTATGGGGCTGTCTCACGGAAATGGACAAAGTCAAGTAACCATTTAAAATTTTCTCAAACAAATTAAATAAATCATTCCTATTAAATTTCATGGCAAGAAAAAAACACTGACTATGCAGAAAGCTAGTTCGAGAAAAAGAGAATGCTCATATGAGAGAACAAATTGCCTTCAATTGAGGCCCCGAGGATGAAGGCATGCAATATGCTGCATATTGGGCAATGTATTCCCTTGCTGTGAAAAACATGAAAAGCCCTTCTTTGGGACCAAAATTCGAGTCACCCAAAAGAAACCTGAACCGAAATAGGATAAGGGTAAACGAAAGGATTTTTACAAGGCAAAGTAAAATTCGCAGAATGTAAAAATTCAAAATTAAAACTATCGACAGAAGAGGACAATGGGCAATAGTTAGAAAACAAAGAAAAACCAGCTAGCTATCAGATGACCGAAAAGTCATCATGACCAACAGCTGGAAAAGACGCAAAGATGATGAACTCAATAACATCATCCAAAAAAGACAAAGAGATAACGAAAACAGTGGCATCATCAAAAAAAAGTTTGAAGTTCGTGTTTGAAGTCTATGGACGAATATAAATAAAGAGGTAATGAAGTAAATAGGGCCATCAGAAATCGTCAACTCTTCAAAGCATAAGATTTTAAAGTTCTAAAATCTTTGGTTTCTTAAATTCTCAGTTTTATGGGGGGATTTCCCAAACGTGTCAAACCTCTTTCATATGAGAGGCTAAATAGTTGTTTCCTCCAATGGAGGAAATAATATCATGTAATATTACCTATATTTATTCAATAAATAAAGGCTTTTGTTCAACTGTTCACCCAAAATTATATTTAGTCTCTGTTTTGGAGTATGTTTTACGCCCTAAGGTAGGAAACAAAATAGGGTTGTGTTGTTCTGTTGTTGAAGGAGCCAAGTTTTTGTGAATAATCTATTGTGATGGTGTGGTTGGAGGAAGTTCGTAAAATTGAGAACCTGGAATACCTGAAAACAAGGTGCTCAAAACAAAGTATGAATTTACGGAGGCCTCATTTTATTTCGAAAGCATGTTGGGTCAAACTGAGAGCAAGTGTATGGACTATAAGGGTTTTTATATTGAAGGGCAAAATGGACATTAATTTAGTCTAATCTAGCTAAAGGACCAAAACCATGCAAATTTAAAAAACAAAGGACCAAATTGCCATGATGAAAAGATAGAGGATCAAATCAGAAAAACCCTAAAAATACAGGACTAAAATTGCTTTAAAGTCTTGTGAATGATCAAAATTGTCCTCCACCCCATCCCCTAAAGTTATAGGATGAAAATTATTATTTTTTTTATTTTTTTTAGTTCATTTGTTCAATATTGCCCTTGGCACATCCTAAGTCAAAAATTGTAGATGCTTTTCCCTTTCTTTCACAAAATAAATGTAATTATCCTTTATATATAATAAAATGTAGGTGAATAACAATTTACCCTCATGTAATATTTCAAATGAGCAAATGTCCCTTTAAAAAAAAAAAAAAGCAAGGCGGGGGTAAATTATTGTATTTTAGACTATAATAAACGGATACTTCGAAAAATTATTCGATGTGGCGTCGGACACGTAGATGGAGTGCCCGAAAATTAAAAAGAAAAAAAAAAAAGGACACGTCATTGGACATGCATCTTGGTGTGTCCGACACGTTTAGAAGGCGTGTCCAACATGATTTCAACACATTTTGAATTTGGTTTTTATAATTTCAAAAGGTTTGGACTATTTTTTTAAAAAAAATAATTTTGAGCTTAATAAAAAAGAAAATAAAATAATTACTCATTTCAAACTAAAAGTTTTGAGAACAAATTACTAAAAATCTGGGAGATGTTCATGATGATTTAATTAATTTGAATATTAATTTTATGGTAAACTAATTATGTAGAGTTATGAAGCCATATTTGGTTAGAAATCTAGATGCAAGACATGCTCATTTTATATTTTATCTTGATATTATTTATATTGTATTTTTAATTTTATGAAAAATTGAGAACATATAAAATAAAATATATATTATATGTAGTTGTGTCAGTGTCGTACCATGTCCTAATTTTTTTTATATTTTTCGTGCCCCCATGTCCATGGTGTATCGTTATCGTATTGCTATGTTTGTATCCATGCACTATAAATTTTCAAAAATAAAAAAAGATAAATTACTATTTTTTTATAAAAAAATAATTTACTCATTTATAATATCTCGTAAGATTATTTGCAATTTTCCGATCAAATGTATTTTGTCGTCACAACTCACAACCATATGCAAGTTTAACCTATCCAATACAAACGTATGTGATTACGATAGTTTGATGACTTTATGGAAGGTAGAAAATTTTAGTAAGATATATACATATATATAGTCAAGAAGTAATTATTAATATAATGTACTTTGTATCGAACCCGTGGAAATTAATTTTGGTATGGTCAAATTAAGAATATTGGACAAGCTACATGCATGGTGGAAAAACCCATTAGTCCCAACTCCCAAATAAAATGAGGTCATAGGTTCAAAAACCCATGATATGCTTGGGATATTATTTTGTTATATGATATGTATTATTTATTGTTATAGTAGGTATTATTTAGATTATATTTATGAGTAAATTAAAATCATCTTCTTTGAAGTTTGGCATAATTATAAATACTCCCTCATTGTTTGAAAATTTACAGATACCCCCCTTATATTTGATAAAATTAATGTGGTATGAAATTGTCAGCTTTGCCCTTACTATTTTTTTTTTATTTTTTTAAGAAATAAAAGTTCGTAAAAAGTCGGGCGGGGTGGATGAATTTTTTTTTAAATTATAAAAAAAATTTATCCACTTAGTTCATAAAAAAATTAGAAAATTTTAAAAAAATAAATAAATTTATAATTCTTAATTCACAAGGGCAATTTGGTCAGTTCACCATAGAAAATGAATGAAAATATAACGGATTGAGCTAATTGTTAGTTGGCTGTTAAAATCGGGAGGGATATCGATAATTTTTCAAACAACAAGAGGTATTTATAATTATGCTAAACCTTAGGGGAGGTCATTGTAATTTACCCTACATTTATCTAATATTGTTGATCAAACTATAGTTGTTGTGATTGTCTTTCTTATGTTTTAATATTTGACAAAAATAATTATAATCGATTTTTTTTGACAAAATAATCAAATTATATTCATCATTTCAAATAAAATAACTCTCAAACAACGTTATCGAGCTACCAAATCCCAGCAACCACAGTTTGTTATTGTTATCCATAATTTTGTTGCTAATGCAATATTGTCAACACCTAATTCCTAATCCCATTTCTCATTAATTTATATATGAAAAGTCTAACAATAATTAAGAATAATTACAAGGACGGATGGGGATTGAAATTTTCAGGTCAAGTTGTTATTATCATATACAGCGTTTTATTCACAGCTTTTTCTATTGGTAGATGGTGAATTTTACAGGAATACCAAAGCGTGTTATGGTGTATAATATTTATTAATAATTGTCAACTGAAATAAGTTTAGATTTCTTAGCTTATTATTTAGGGATAATTTACATTTACATCCCCTAATCTATGGTCTATTTATACAAATTATTTTTATCTTCTGCATAATTACAAAAACTACCCTTGACCGCAAAAAATATGAGTAGTTTGTGTAATGATATTAACATTTTTAGGGTAATGGATGGTTTGTGTAAGTGATAATGCTATTTTGGTGGGTGAATGTGTGATTATCTAAAAATGAGGGTAGTTTGTATAAACAAACCATAAATTAAAGGGTGTGAATGTAATTATCCCTATTATTTATTACACCAACCTTTTCTTCAGCCTTTCTAGGCCAACGAGCAATATTTTATATAGGCAAAATCCTTTTTTGATCCTGTTAAAAAAGGTTATTTTTATTTCTTTACCACAATTGTGGCGAATATCGATATTACCAAAAACGAAAATTACATTTTTAACGGGACAATAAATTATTTTGCCCTACCTTATATATTTAAACCCAATAAATTTCGGTAATATACCTAACGGGTCTTATCCAAGTTATTAAATATCTATGATGATTTGGAGATTTGGGAGGGTCCCTGATCAAGAAAAGAGCTTTATTTTTCCTTAGAGTTGATACTTTGATTTTGTATATTACTTTTTCTAGGATAATTTAACTTAGCAATATTTATTTCTTTTGAAAGGAAAAGAGTCTTAGTTAGCGGGAAATTCTTATTCGAATCTGGTTCAGTCGAATCAATTCAATCATAGAACAAGTGTAATACACTTGCTCTGTGATTGGTCACTTTTCCAAACTGTACACCAATCAACTTGCCATATAATTGATTCAGGTTCGGCGGAACCAAGTTCGAGTAAGAATTTCCCATTAGTTAGCTATATAGGTAACTAGATAATATAAATACTTTAGTTTCTCATCCTTAGCAACATCTTTTCTACTATAATTTTCAAATTTTATCTTCTCTATTTTTTTTATGCCTGAGTACTTATTTAATTTTCAGTTAAAAATATGGTAAAGTCTTAATTTTATTCAAAAAGTACACAAAGATTGTCCTCTACTTACTCATGATAACTTAAAGAGGAGATAATCCCTACGAGACTACGACAATGGTGTGTGTCCGATGTGCCACGAACAGCGCCAATGATGCGCACCGGTGTACAATAGCACTAGAAGCATCTAAAGATCGTTGTGAATCACGCAAGTAACCTGGAACACAGGGGTTAGTACTCTGATGTTTAAGTCAGAAAATATTTAATGGAATAAAATGAGAAAAATTGAGTAAATATGAGATTGTGGTGATATAAATTGTGTTATCGAAAATGAAGTGTTCGAATATGAAAATTAGAGTTGAAATCTAAGTAGAATGTGCATAAAACTATCAAGAATATGTGTAGCCTTGTTACTAGAGAAGTGGAATGAGCTTATTTAGCTTAACCTAACATATTGACTTACATAGAGCCTTATTTATAGAAGAAAAGGTGGAGAGATTTAGGGATCGATTGGAGGTGATTGGGATATCCCAAAATACTTGGGATATCTATCTTTTATGATGTTGTTTATTAGCTTCTGGATTTATCCTCTAAAAGATATGTTGATTCAAAGTGATCCTGCCAAGTCAATCAAGAATATAGGGAAAGTAGTTATATGTTACTTCCAATAATCGGATCAAACTAGCTATAACGTCCCTACTGGTGCTCTTTTACGGTCACATGACCTATAATGTGTAGAATATGACCGACATGGCTGCCTTGCCGTTTGGTACTGAGCCTGCTGGTATGGACCCTATTTGCAGATATAGCTTGTCTGCTAGGTGATTGGACTAGGGTAGAAAACATGATGTTATTGTTGTCTGTAGATTGTGTTTGGGCTTGTTGGGCTAAGCGGACCCCTACATATTTGTCTTGCAAAAATAGATACTGAATATAGTTTTTATGTATAGATTCCGAATCTAAATTTCACAAAAATAGGCTTTGCAATGTCGACCTTTCATAATATATACACATATATATATAAACCTTGCACTTCTATAATTTGAATATGAAATTCTTTCAAACAATTAATTAATTTTATCAAATTATTATATATATATATAATTTAAAAAATTTAATGTATATTTAATGATTTTGATTTTTTATGATTTTTTTAGTTCTAAATCAAAATCAAACGAATAACTGCGATGTATGAACTCGGACGCATCAATCGCGATAAATTTAGCAATTTCACCTAAATATTTGAGATTTGGTACAATTTATTGCTAGTGAGTTTGCAATATTTTGTCCCGGGGGGTGTACTTAGAAGGATGGGATAGATGGAATAGATAAGAAAATGATGAAATACATGCATAGTGTTTGGATTTTGTTTTGGAGTGTTTTGTTTTGATGTTTTGGAGATAGAAAGGAAAAAATAGAAATAAATAAATATGTGTTGGAGATGGGATGGTATGTTTGAATTTGTATTTTGAGGTAATTTAAAATAATTTAAAACAAGTGGTGTAAGTTTTTATATTGGAATTTGTGAGACAAAAATCACTGTTTATTGTCAGATCATGTCTTTTTTATATATTTTTTATATATAATATGTATATATATAAATATTATATGTTTAATGTTGTGTTTTTTAGAGAAAAAAATCACTGTTCATTGTCAAATCATGACTTTTTTATATTATATTTATATATATGTGTGTGTGTGTGTATATATTATGTATAGAAAATTTAAAAACAAGAAAAACATATAGTATAAGGTTTTAAAATGAAAAAACAAATATTGGGTGTGTTTTATTCTATCTTAGAAAATGGCCAAAATTAAATCCAAACATACGTGATACAAATATCTCAATTTCATCATATAATTACTTGTTTAGATATAATTAGAGACTAAAAAATTCCAAAGTTTACTTTTGTCCATTTTGATAGGATAAAAGAAAATCAAATGCCCAATTTATTTCGAGTATCCGATTAAATGAATGGTAGAATTATCTTTAATTAAATAAATAATAAAAAATCCTAAATTAATTATAAGTTGTTTACTTAAATGTATTATTACATCGAAAAAAAAATTCAGTCATGTGTTTACTTTGGCTCACACACATGTGAGTGCAGAAATTACATTGAATCCTTTCATATGTATTAAAGACAAAAAATATTATGGGCAAAATTAAGATATCACATGCTTACTAGGCTGGTTGTGGTCACTAGGACAACTCATCCCATATGTAGATGGAACAGTGATTAGCACGAGGTCCATGATCTAATATCAACCCCCAATACCTCAATATAAACACTATACTAAACTATACTATTTTTTTATTCGAACTAATACATCAAGAAAAATACGGCCTAAGAACCACCCCCCCCCCCTGCCCGGGGTCTCTCACACAGGAAGAGAGACACCCCCGCACTTATTTTTCTAGTACACGAGTTTAGCCATTGCTTCACAATGTATTTTTATGGGTAAAATTCATATTTCCCCCCTGTGATACCCCAAATGTTCAAATAAGCCCCTGTAATAAAAAAAATACAATATACCCCCCTGTAAATTTAAAAAGGTGCATATTACCCCCTGTAAAATTCATGTTCCCAAAATTGCGACTAAATATGTATATTTTACCCTTAAATTATCAAACCACCCCTGTATTAAAATTATACATATTTTAAAAATATAATATAAGAAAATATAATTTAGTTATATGTGTATATATATATAAATATAAAAAAAAAACCTAAAAAAATAAAATAAAAAAAATGGAGATTACTCACCAACGGACGAGAGATTGGTGGTGGGTAGGGTGTAAAAATGATCGTTGTCGGAAGGGCTTTCCAACGGTGGAAAGCATACGTCGAGAGGTCGTCGAATGTCGGAGAAAAAAGCGGTAGAAAATTGGGGGCGCGGGTAAGGGGCCAATATGCACCTTTTTAAATTTTACAGGGGGGTATATGGTATTTTTTTTATCACAGGGACTTATTTGAACATTTGGGGTATCACATGGGTAAATATGTATTTTACCCGTATTTTTCTAGTACACCCCCACACGAATTTTTACTATGAACCAAGTAGTTGGGGGTAGAATTGGTATTTATAAATTGGCTGGGAACCAAAACTACACACCAGCACTAAAATCCTGATGGGGCTTCATGGACTAAAATCTAGCCATAATAGAGGCCAGTCCCTGGCCGCTCTCCAAAATACCGGGCCGCCTGTAAAACATGTAAACGTTCCATTGGGCTGGACAATTGCATTTATCCAACCCAATTCATGCCCGTAAACATGGCCTTAATGTTCTGCTTCTCGGAATAATACTTTGGGAGTGTTTGCACGCGCTTCTAAAAAGCGTTTTCAGCTTTTGGCTTCAAAAAAGCACTTTTGAGGTGTTTGTGATACCACTTCTGCTTCTGAAACGGCTAAAAAAAGCGCTTTTAGGCTAAAAGCTAGAAGCACCTTCGGGGGTGCTTTTAGCTGCTTTGGCTTTTTTGTAAATAAATTCAACTTTATTTTTTACTATTTTACCCTTATTATAATAACCTTAATTCAATTTTACCTTTTTAATTTATTTTTAAAATTATAGATTTAAAGTTGATATCGAAGCTCTCAAATAATTTAAATTTTAATAATAATTAAATTTACACTTTCACATGTTTAATATTTTAAGTTTTTATATTTTATGTGCTATATCATCTAATTATATTATTTCTTTCACATGTTATTATTTAATTAATTAATAAAATAATTAATTAAATAATCATGCAAGTTTAATTATTGTTTATGAATTAATAATTATATTACTTAAATGGATCATTATTAAATTAAATATTTTTAAATATTAAAAATATAAATATAAAATACTAATCAAAATAAAATTTATATTTTTTGTGAAAAAATATGACAAGCAACAAGTGAAATAATATGCAAAAAGATAGTATGTTTTTGACATATAGGGTCAAAACAGTCTTTCATCAATTAAATTTATTTTGGAAGTGATTTTTTTTCCAAACACTATCCAGTTTAGCTTTTATCTGCTTTTCACTTTTTTTACAAACACTACCCACTTTTCATTCTGCTACAACTTCCAACTTTCTCTACAAAAATCACTTTTTTAAAAGCAGAAGTTTTTACAAACACTCCCTTTATATAGGAGGCATTTCCGTAGATAGCATGAAAGACAAGGGTAGTTTAGGAATTATTTTTAGTAAATCGGGATACAAATGTAATTTCACCTCATATTTCAAGAAAGTGGGGCCAGTGGAATTTAATCCCATCAAATCACGGGCCAGCGTGATTTGAACCAAGTGGGCCAGCTACAGGTAAACTAGGGACATGGGTTGAAATCAGGGTCAGGGATATCAACCCATTTCCCCTCAACTAACATAGCCTCAATGGCCACTGCAGCTGATATACTTGCTAATGTCAGGCTTTGATCTTGATGCTGATCAAACCTATTTATGTAGTTTGAAAAATTGTATTTAATATTTTTTAGATTTGTTTGTGTCTAACAAATAGGTCACGTCGTTAGTCTAAATTCACTGAATTTGTTGATATTAACAAAAATAAATTGAATTAAAATTAATATTTACCCTCGATTGATTTATTACTTACTTATTGTAAGTCAAATAATTTTTTTCGAATTAATTTATCCTTATAATGGTGAAGATAATATATCTCGTCACATGTATTAACGCATAAAGACATATGAGGGTAATTTAAATTAAAAACATTTATTTGGCCTAAATAAATCAATAATAAGTCAATCGAATATAAATATAGTTTTTTTTTCCTATTCTTTTGTTAATAGGAAAAATTGCAATTTTAGTCCTGTAACTTGAGGAGATGACATTTTTAGTCATGTACGAATTTATTTTCACAATTAGTCCTGTAACTTTATAATTTTGACAATTTTAATCATTTATATCCGAAAAATGCAATGTATTTTCAATTTTAGTCCTGCAAATAAATTCATGTATGGCCAAAAATGTCAACTCCCCTTAGTTATAGGACTAAAAATATCAATACCCCCAAAATTACAGGACAAAAAAAGCCAGAAAATGATGAAAATTGCCAAAAATTTAAAACTACAGGACTAAAGCGCGAAAATCAATTCGTATAGGACCAAAAATGCCACCCTCCATATGTTACAGGACTAAAATTGCATATTTTTTCTTTATTAATACGAGCAAATTCAGTAAATTTTAACTGACAAAAGCAAATTTCAAGAGTGTTAAATCAAACCATAAAAAATCTGTACTTTGATGCATTTATTTCTCCATAAAGAAAAATCACAAGTTCGAGAGAAACACAACGAATCGGAGCTCCTTATAATGCTTGCCAAAAGGGGGAAATGATACTCAACAAACACAAATGAAGAACACAAAGTACAACAACACATACTCATACATCCAACCACTAGATAATATTCTTACCTATATTACAAATTGTCCGTTTCTCCATCCTTCCTGCACTATTACATACCTACGTACTCGACTTATTCCTTCCAATTATTAACTCCATGTTTCGAGTAAAACCATGAGTAATTTTATACCCAATGCTTAGTTTATTTTCCTGCAGTTGTTCCTGATCTGGCCGCTGCTTCCCGTAAGCGGGCTGAGGTTCCCCATCCTGATCATGGCGCTGGCGAAGTCGGCGAAGAATGCTGCAGGATTGTTGGTGTAAGCAGTGACCTGAGAGTCCGTGGAAGCACCGCTGAAGAGCTGTTGGTCGGAGTGCATGAGGCCTTTGTTACTCACTAGATTCTTGAAATAACTGTTGTCGAACGACGCTGGGGTGGTTGCGTCGATGGGGGAAAGACTGTCGTCGCTGCCGCTGCTGGGGCAGTTTGATTTCAGGGATGTTGCGAATGAGGCGAAGATGTTGCTCTCGTTGTAGATGCGGTAGCGAAACACCACGCATCGCGCTTGGCCTATTGTGTGAGCACCTGTGCACAAGCAGGTTATAAGTCGGGTGTAGTTGTCTTCAAATGGTGAGAAGGGCTTTATGTGCTCGTTGAAGCACAACAAATAGTTGGCGGAAACACATTTGTCGCGATGGGTAGGATTTAAAAATTATGATAAATTTATATTATATATTAATCATCTTTTTTAACAAATCATTGGAAAAATTTAAGTTATTGACCGTAATAACTCAATACATGTCAAAGCAATTGTCTTGTTTCTTAACTATGACTAAAAATCAATTATATATGATTTTAGTCTTTTAGCTACATCAATATATATTTTGGCTCGTCTGTTGAAACAAATGTATCCTAACTGTTATGCAATAGTGGGAAATTTTTGTCCGAATTTGACTCGGTCAAACCTAAACCAATCACATGGCAAGTGTGATTGGTTCAGGGAAATTGCCATGTGTGATTGGTATACAGTTTAGAGAAAGTAACCAATTACATAGCAAGTATATCACACTAGCTCTGTGATTGGATTGGTTCGAATGAACTAAGTCTAGGCAAGAATTTTCCGTGCAGTAATGATTAATTACTATTCCAATTCACATATTTTGGCTCATCTGTTGAAACAATGTATCGTAACTGTTATACAGTAGTGATTAATTACTACTCCGATTCACACAAGGATTTTCAACTTTAGCCGTGGTAATTAGCCATAAGAAAAGATCATATTTTCTTACCTGAAAGTGCAACCATTTCTTTAGCAGAGAAGCCTTTGTTAGAGAAGGCAGAAATGAGGTCAGAAAGATCCATCACTGGGGATGGGATATCGGTGTTGGCAGCATCTAAACTTGCAGTGGTTGAGTCCCTTCTTCCCAACGGAACTGCCCAGAAAGGTCCGCCCACCTGAATGATAGGCAGCAAATAAATAATTATGCATGGGGAATACTCAACGGTTGTTTCCAGATTTACACAACACAGCAATGGTATAATTAAAAAAGCTGAAAGTGCATACTGCAGCAACCGAATCCCGGGCAGCGACGGCCAAAATATCAGCACAGGAAACGACTCCGGGGCATAAGCTTTCAAGTTCGGACTTAATGGAATCAATCACGTCGAAACCCCTCAACGAGTTGTTGTTCGGCCCGGCTGTTTTTTCTCCCGTCAAACTTGAGGTGTCGTCTAGGAGAACTGATGCGTCACAACCCTGTTCAGACCAAACATATATAGGCACACGGCTCAAGTTATTTTCCTCTATTTCGACTGAGATATGATGTTATGAACAGGCATAAAATGAATTAATACAATCATTAGTGCAAGAAAACGGGTTAATTTTTCAGAGACGGAATTAGTGATGAAACTGAGTTCATATTTAATTATAACAAAAGTGAAGGACAAACTCTGTAAAAAAATATATAAAATAACTGCACTTTTAGAGACAAAAAGGCCTTCCCTTTTATAATTTCTAATTAGTACAGATAATTATGACATGCACCAATGACGAATATTAATTCATTAAATGAGCTTCTTTTTTTAAAAAAAATAAATTAAATGGGCTTCTTCACATAGGACATGTTTTGATTATAAATTAAATAAAATAGAAGATACAATAAATTTAAAATAAAAATATTCAATTTACTTCTTGTTCAATAAGTATAAAACTCTGTACGCCAAGTATTGACATTTACAAATCACGTGAGAGTCGAATTTCAAGTTATAAACCAAACTACTGAAGCGATTTAGATCAAGTTAATAATTATTTTCCACACCTGTAAATATTGATCAAATTCAACTAATCACATTATGGCAAGTACTATGGCATTATTAGAAACCAATTATTGTCGCGCATTTATGCATGCTTTACTTTGTAAGCAACAACCATCTTTCCTTTTCGAAGGCCTTAGTTTTCCCAAAATCTATTGCATGCATATCGATTCACAAGTAAATAATTGCTAAAAAATAAGATATTTTGCGATGGCTGATTATCATAATTAAAAAATAAAAAATAAAAATAAATGTTATGACTAATTGTTACTGTAAGTGAGAAAAAAATATTAGTTTTACCTAATTAAAACCGTGGCAATATTCAGTCATAGTTAAAATCATGATAAAATACTAATTAATCATGATCAACACTAAAGTTTTCGCATTAATCAGTTGACCCTGATAAAATATATTACTATATAGTGATTTTTTAATCGTAACGGAATAATCCATTTTTCTGCCATGATTATAGCTTGGCTAGAACTTATTAATTATAGAAAAGAATTTTCCCGGCTATATGTTTAAAGGGTGATTAGTAATTTATCTCATGTGATATTGAAAATGGACAAATAGCTACATTTTGAAAAATATATGAGGGTGAATTGCTATTTTATTTTTATAAGGGGGCTAGTTGTCTATTTTTCATAATTCAGGTAGATAGATTGCAATTTATCTTATGTTTAGATGTGTGTATATGTATGCAAGAGAGAGAGAGAGAGCAAACATTGACGAAGCAATCATGGAAATGAAGGCGAAGCAAGGATGCGGCCATGCGACGCTCCTTTGATACGGCTTTTAGCACTCCGGCTTTGATGGTGAAAAGCGCTCTGGGGCACGACGTAGAGTAGTGGTTCGTGGCTAACTGCTCGGTAGCTACTGATATCTGGAGAAGTAAAGTCGCAAAGATGGCTAAAATGGTTAGTGAGCTGAAGTTGGTGGCCATGGCTTTGGATGCAAATACAATAAGGACAGTTTTGGTGTGTTGTTGAGTTGCTGCCTCACAGCTTCAGCCATATATATAGATGTAGGAAGCACATGATGACATATATAGCTTACGTACGTTCCATTTGACATTGTGGCTCAAAGTCATACTCAAATTTATTTTAATGAAAATTAAACCATCCATATATATATGAAGAGTATACCGGAAAAATCAAACATGTCTTCAAGGGTCAGCCCAGCGGGTTGGGTTTCAATATATATATATATATATAGGTCTTGAATTCAAATTTTAGGTGTGTGGTGTGAAAATAAATAAATACATAAAATAAGTATAGTATTCTTCTTTTCGAGGTTTAATGTAATTATAGATAAATATTTTGTAGTTTGAAAAGTTATATCAGGGACATTTGATATTTGCTTTAGTCTTACAAATAACTCCCTCCTTTTGTCAAAATTAAGGGGATTCGGCACTTTCGCCTCATAATTTAGGACATTTTTATTTTTTGTCCCATTGATTATAGAATTCTTACTTTTGGTCATATGACTTCTAAAAGTAGTATTTTTGGTCTCATGACAAATTTATGTTTTATATTTTAATGAAAAATGCCATGTGTTTAGCACGTGAGAGTTAGAGTCTTTAATCTTTTGGGTTCCATATGTTATAGGATTCTTACTTTTGGTTCTATAACTGTAAAAAAGTAGCACTTTTCGTTCCAAGTACTTAATGGCCATGTGGTCTTTTCTATTAAATATCTAACGGGAAGGTGTCATGGGACCAAAGCTACTACTTTTTTAAAATAACAAGACCAAAAATGAGATCAAAAGTGAAAAGATTTTAAGTTACAAGATGAAAATTGCAATTCTCTCTCAAACTTCACCAAATTTACCGATATTAACAAAAAATAAATAAGTAAAAATTGATACTTGTCATCGATTACCTTATTAATGACTTATTGAATGTCAAATAAGTATTTTTATGATCAAATTTATTTTACATGCAATGAATCAGTAATGGATAAATATAAATTTTTATCCGGCTTTTTCTTAATATAAACAAATTCAGTGATTTTTGACTAATAGAATTGGATCCATTTATTATACAAAAGTAAACCTCAGAGGTATTAAATATAATTTTTCAAACCACATGGGGTCTACATGTAATTTCACCAAATTTCAGAGGAAGGGAATTAAGATTGGATTCAAAGCGGACACTAAGAAATATAATATTTTATTATGATTAATTATCATAGTCAAAAGTACAAAATCATCATAATTACTAATTATCCACCGCATTGTTTCTGCAAGTGAGGTTAAAGACACTAGTCTTAAAAAATTATAACAAACATGATCAAACCATGATAAATATTGGTTAACCGTGGTCCAAAACTTAATTAATTTTTACACTAACTTTTTTTATTCTATCACACCATTAATTATTATTGTTATTATTTTTAAATCCCAGTTTATAACTTGTCAAATTGCTACTAAAATTTTTTTAGAATGTGTGTGATTTTATGATTATTAAAGCTGGAAAGAACTGCATACAAGTTTGACTATATGTACTTTAAATTATTAAAAAGTGAGTGGATATTGAACTATTTTTGGATTTACATTGGTCTATATGCACATATATACTTAAAAGTTCAACATGCAAATGTGCATAACATTTCCGGCCACTAACCCTCTAAGTAAAATTTAATGGTCGTCATTTTCTGCTTTTGACTTTATTTTTTTTTTATTTGTTTCAGTTCAAATGCATCATGCATGTTTCTTCGCTGACTTTGCCAAATGGAACATAGGATTTTTTTTTTAATTCTTTTTTGTATTTTCTATTTTAATTTAATAATTTATGGTGCATTTTATATTATTGATGTATATTATATACTACTAGCCGTTGTGGCACGCCGTTCCTGCGTGCATATAATGAATAATTTTTTTTCATACTTTAAAATATATTAAAAATAATATTATAAATATATATATATAAATATAAATAAATACATTACATTAGAAATAAAGAAGAAAGAATAGAAAGAAAATAATTAATGTAAATTTAAAAAGTTAAATAAGTTAGTTATTCTATTGATTGAAGGGCATTTTTGGCTTTATAAAAAATTGGGGTCGCGGTGTAAGTAACCATCATTTGCATGTAAGTGTGAAAGGCCTTTTCTTTTTTATACTGTGTATATATATATATATATATATATATATATAATTTTTAATTACATGTATTTAGCATATATCATTATCATTTTAATAAAAATGAAACATCAATTGGCATTATAAAAAAATGAATTATCATGGTTTAAAATTATGGTTTGATTGTGATCAAACAAAGCTCATGCAGAAATTTAAGTTTTGATCATGATTAATCCATATTTGACATGATCTTAAATATGGTTAAAATTTTGGTCTCACCTACATAAATAACAACTAATAGCCGTTGTGAAATCGCAATTACTCAGTATTTATAATAATTTTTATTTTAAATTATGATAATTAATTATTACAAAAGTTATATTTTTCTAGTGTAACGAAGTGCCGCCCAACATTAGCCTGAATGATAAGTAAGAGTGTGTTTGGCTAAACTTGGAAGCTCCTGAAAACATCTTACAAGATGTTTAAAAGGACGTTTAAGATGTTAAAAATCATTTGGTATTTTTTTTTATAAGAATTTATCAGATCTCAAAATAAATGTTTTGGATTTTATAAGATTTTTTAAAAAAAAAATCTAACTTTTTTTATAACATCTTATAAACTCTATGTAATTAATAAATCATAAGACAAAAATAATATCGTTAATTTGTTATATTCTCAGATTCTACCATTGGCAAAACTCTCTTTATATATATAGAGATATATATATATATATATAACTATACACAATACACACTTATATAATTAATTTTCAATTACGTAAAATTAAAATTGCTATTTGATATTATTTACCATAGAAAGTATAGATTCAAAATATTATAGATTATATGACTAAAAGTAGTCATTGCAATTAATAGAAATAATTATATATTTATTATATATGTATGTTAATATTCAGCATGAATGTTAATATACTTCTACGCAAAAATTTAAGTAATAATTTGTCATTATTTATTTTTATAAAAGTAAATATGTATTAATTTGTTATTAAAATTAAAGTAATATGTACCGTTTATGAAAGTATTTTAGAAGATCTAAAATTACGTAGAAACTATGTCAATAAACAGTACTTATTTGATTCTAATGGCCATCACGTGCTTTTTGGCCATTTTAGCAATAAAAAAAATCTTATTATGCCAAACAACAGAATATCTAATATGTGAAAACATCTTATAATTAAGTTTTTAATATTTATTTTATTCAAACGCTTTAAGAGCTTATTTTTAAAATAAAATCTAATAACGTCTTATGATCTTCTAAAACCTCTTATAAGAAATAAGAGCTTATAAGATATGTTTTAAAAATTTAGCCAAACGCCCTCTAACTCTTCTGTTGAATTCATCGTTCAAAGTATCACATAATTGTGATCAATACGTACGAATTGGTTGTTTTCAATCAGAAAATATTTACCGACATTGATTATAATCTGAGTGCATTTGTTGCTTAAATTTATTTTTTTAGTTTATTCTATTTTGAAATTTGAAAAAAAATAAAAAATAAATAGGTGTATTGGATTATAACTTTAAAAATACAATAAAATAGGAGAAAAATAGCAATTTTTTTTCACTTTAAATAAAATTTTCGTTAAGTTTGATGGAAAAATTAACAAAATGATCAAAAATGCCAAAAATATTAAAGTTTAAGAACTAAAATTATAACCTTAAATTATTTAAAAATCAAAATCGACTTAGTGATTATATTTGAAAACCAAAATGGGTTTATCCCGACAAAAAGTAGTGGCAGATGAACGTAAAATCTAGTCACATTGCCCATAATTTCTGCATAATGTTGAATGAAGTGTAAATTAGAAGTTAAGAATTTTTTTCTATTTAACTCATCATTTTTCGTTCAAATTCTAAAAAAATTGATACAAATCTACACAAAAAAAATTTGGACGGAATGCCAGCGTAATTTCATTTTTTTTTTTTTTGGAGAAAAGTGCGATTTTTCATTTTTAGAGGGGATCTATGATACATGGACACGAACACGATACGACACGGACACAACGACACGAAAAATATAAAAAAATTAGGATACGACACAACATTGACACGGTTATATATAATATATTTTTATTATACTAGCCGTTATGGCACGCCGTCCCTGCATGCATATAATAAATAATTATTTACACTTATAAAATATATTATAAATAAGAATAAGATTATAAACCAAAACACCATATTTAAAAATAAATAAATAAAACATAAATAAATAAAATTAATTTAGAGATATTATCGGCATAGAAATAATATTCGTGTGTGTGAAAAAATTTCATATTAATATAGATAGTATAAATCATAGAGATGAGAAGAAGAATTTGAGTAAGAGTGGTTGAAAAAGCACAGGGGCATTTTTGGCAATTTAAAAAGTTGGTGTTGCGGTGTAAGTAACTGCCATTTGTGAGTGAAAAATAAGTTTTTTCTTTTTTATATAGTATCGATATAGACATATTCTCAGTTTTTTATAAAATTAAAATATGCAATATGAAAAATATTAAGGTAAAATATAAAATAAGCATGTCTTACATCTACATTAATCGAATTTGGCTTAAAAAATATACATAATCAGATTATTTTTAAAAAAGCAATGAGAAATTCTAAGAATTTAAATTAGTTATATTATCGTGAATATTTTAATTTTTAATAATTTCATCATAATATTTTTAGTTTAAGATGAATGAATTAATTCTTTTTTTTTATTAATCCTAAAATTCATTTTTTTTCTAAATACAATCTAAAATTTTTTGAAATTATAAAAGAAAAAAAACTTCAAAATATTTTCAAAATGTGTGGGACACTCCTCCAAACCGTGTCGGACACGCCAACAGCCGTGTCTGTGGTGTGTCCGAAGCAGTGTCTTTTTTTTTTAAATTTTTGAACACGCTGATATCGTGCCTGTACTGTATCCGTATCCAACACGTGTCTGACACCACATTGAGTATTTTTTGTTTAGGAGGGAATCTAAGTGTAATTTACTCAAAATTAAAATGAAAGCCAAAAAAGATAGCAGAGCAGAAACACAAAGTAATTAAGAATATTACATCAACATAAAATTTTGAGATATTTTAATTTAAGGTAAATTACATTGACACCCTCTGCATTCGAATTACACAAGCACCTTTTGTTTTACCGATGTAGGTATACTCATAAAAATTTTCTTCTAAATAGAAAATATACTTGTAATGACAACCAACAATCAGGGGTGTATTGCAATTTTTTAAATGATCAGGAATATTTATGTAATTAAACCTAAATTTAAGGGTTTTGATGTAATTTAGACTTTAATATAAGTTGGGTGTCTTGAGAAAATATTAAACAAATTTTTACTATTTTGTTGTTTCTTGACTTGCTTTTAAAAATTTTAATCCATTTAATTAACATATTAAACCTTGTAATGATTGCAGTACGTATATTATTTATTTTTCAATTGATTGAGTGATTTAAATACTTATTACAATATATATAATATGTAATAATTTAAATTATATGTATTTGATAATTAAGATCTTTTTTAAAGTATTTAAAAAAAAAGTACATTTTCTCTTTTTTCTTTTTCTTTTTTTTTGGAAAGGAGGAAAAGACGTTTGAAAAGTTAAATTTGACTGTTTTTTGGTTTATCCTTTGTTTCTTTGCAATAAGGAACAGTCTGAAAATAAGACAGATAATGAGATATATTTTGATTGGCGAAATTGAGATCATGGTTGTAGGCTTAAAAGCCCCATCAACGTGTGAGTATTTATCTATTTTAATACTAAGGATAATTACACTCCTCTCTTTTGAGGTTTGGTGTAACTACACATGGATTTCCTATGATTTGGAAAACTATATCTAGCACCCAGATATTTGTTTTTGTCTAACAAATAAAATAAATATTTTATAAAAAAATTATCCCCATACATCTTCACTCGTTAATGCATGTGAGGAGGTATATCTCCACCGTTATAAGTGTGTTTTAGTTAGAAAAAAATTATTTTACCTTCTATAAGTCAATCAAGGGTAAATATTAATTTTCATTCAGTATTTTTATTAATATCAGCAAATTCAGTGAATTTTTTGACTAATAGGTGGAGTTATTTGTTAGACGGGAACGAACTTCAGAGGTGCTAGATATAATTTATCAAAGGTCTACGTGTAATTACACAAAATCTCAGGAGATGAGAGTGTAATTATCCCTTAATAATATTTGATTTGTTTGTTGTAATAATAATTATTGATTAGTTATTTGTAGGAAGTGTTTGCGTGCGCTTTTAAAAATCGCTTTTTAGCTTCTGGCTCCAAAAAAGTACTTTTGAAGTGTTTGCGATACCAGATTTTGCTTATGAAACGGCTAAAAAAAACACTTTTAGACCAAAAGCTAGAAGCACCTGGAGGGGTGCTTTTAGCTGCTTTGGATTTTTGTAAATAAATTCAACTTAATTTTTTACTACTTTACCCTTATTATAATAACCTTAATTTAACTTTACCTTTTTAGTTTATTTTTAAAATAATAGATTTAAAGTTGATATCGAAGTTTTCAAATAATTTAAATTTTTATAATAATTAAATTTACACTTTCACATATTTAATATTTTAAGTTTTTATATTTTATGTGATATATCCTCTAATTATATTCTTTCATTTGCATATTATTATTTAATTAATTAATAAAATAATTATTTTTTAAAATCATGCAAGTTTAATTATTGTGTATGAATTAATAATTATATTACTTAATGGGATCATTATTAAATTAAATATATTTTTCTAATATTTTAAAAGAATATAAATATAAAATACTAATCAAAATAAAATTTATATTTTTATGAAAAAATAAATATTAATGACAAACAACAAGTGAAATAATATGCAAAAAGATAGTATGTTTTTGACATATAGGGACAAAATAATCTTTCATCAATTAAATTTATTTTGGAAGTGATTTTTCTCCAAAAATTATCCAGTTTAGCTTTTATCTGCTTTTCACTTTTTTACAAACACTATTCCCTTTTGATTCTGCTACAACTTCCAACTTTCTCTACAAAAATCACTTTTTTAAAAACAAAATTTTTTACAAACACTCCTGTAGTCGATAATGATTATTAAAGTATATTACTTATTAATAATTAAAAATTATGATATAATTATAATCGATATTAAAGAAAATTATATATAAGAAGGAAGCATAAATTATTTGTAGTACAATAGTCGAATATGCCCTCTTGTTTCCCCTATGTTTGGTTAAGTTTTTCTAATTTTATTTTTTCTTTTTCAAAGATAAAATCAAACATACCTTTTTTTTTTAATCTCTCTCTCCAAAGTATTATTAGAAAATCTTGATCATTACTACATAAATATATATATATATATATATATATGTTAATTGATGTATATCTATATATACTATTTTTAAAGGATCAAGGACTTAAAATAACTATATTTGGTAGATAAAATATGGATAGAATAAAATGCCCTCACTTATATTTACTTCTTTCTTAAATAACGAATTGATTAATTAGATTAATAATATCCTATTGATCATATGCAATTAAAGATTAAATATTTTATCATATCTAATTAATCAATTTTCATCTTATATTCTATCTATTAAATTTAATTAAATATATATAATTTAACTTTAAATTATGAGCGTGCATCGATTGTACTTCGATTGGTAGTAGTACTTAAGGGAGAGACCCGACCCTATATATAAGAAAAATTGATCTTTTTTTTTCATTCCTTTAGTTAAGTAAATATATAAAAAAATTTAAATTATGAACATACATCGAGTATATTTTAATATATACACACAACTGCAATCACTAAAAACTTAATTGATGGTATGCCTTAATTTTATAGATTAGAAAATGTATTTTTTTAAAAAATTATCTAAAAATAAAAATCAAACACACATCACATTCCTTAATATCTTTTTACAAAATTAAAAACTTTTTACCTCCAAATTTAGGGTAAATTACAACGGGCTCCCCTGAGATTTGCCTTAATTACAAATATCCTTTTATTGTTTTAAAAATTACAAATACCCTACTGAAATTGCAAATACTCTGACAAATGCCCTCCTATAATGGGCTGTCATAAAGAGGTATTTATTAGGATATTTTTAATTTTAGAAGATACTTATAATTTTATAAAACAACGAAAAGATATTTATAATTATCACAAACATAAAGAAAAGCCCGTTGTAACTTACCCCAAATTATTGCCCCACACCAAGCAAGAAAAGTCTATGCCTTTCTTGAAAAGGTTTGAAAAACTTAAACATACATAGTATAGTATAGTATGTTTATGGTAATGGGATGGACTTTAGCAATTCTTTGATCAAAGATTCCAATGCTTAGTGGAGCTCAAAAGCAACTCTAAAATAGTTCCAATTGTGTGTGTTAGTGTTTGACAATTTTGATTTTAAGTTTCCAATTCAATGTGAACAAAACTTCTTACAAGAATCTGCATTAATTGGTAGTGGATCTTTCTCTTTGTCTCCTTTGTTTTAGTAAAGCCAATAGCAGTGGTACTTTTTGTGTACTCCCCTAACTTTGGAACCTTCTAACAGCTGGCAGCTAGGTTACCCCTACAACCTTCTAAACTTATTATTTAAGTAAATTGAGAATGAGCTTACATTAATTTGGTATAATTATAAATACAGTCTCATTATTTGAAATATTATTATCTGTATCCTTTGATTTTAACGGTCGTCTGATGACTAACCCAATTTGTTAGTATTCGCTAGGTTTTTGTCCATTTTTAATGGTAGATTGATCAAAATGTCCTTATGAACTACGGATTATAATTTTATTTATTTTTAAAAAAATTAGAATTTTTTTATGGACTAAGAGGATGATTTTTAATTTTTCCATCCCCTCATCCAAATATTTATTACCATTTTTCAATTTAAAAAAAAAAATAAAAAATACAGGAATGACAAAGTTGACAATTCTAAATATCTATTCAAGATTGCATAATTTCATCAAATATCAAGAGGTATTAGTAATTATTAAAACAATGAGGGGTATTCGTAATTATATCGAACTTTATAAAACTCGTTATAATTTTACCCTTATTATTTTTTGGATATTTTTTATAATTAAAAAATTAGGTCGAAATAAACCCATCCTAGGTAACCAACTAGGGGAGCCTAGCCAACTGCTAGTTGTTACCCCAACTAAGACAATCAAACTACGACAGAATGTTCCTTTCACCAGTGGCTACAAAGACAACCTAACCATCACATAGTGTTCTTTAGCCAAAACTAGTGGAGACATTGTGCAATTTGATTACCGTAGCCCCATAACATATCAGCAGATGAATTCCAATTTTTACGGGATCAAGCATTATGAACTGGCTACCGTTATCTTATCATAAAAATCGTATAAAGTGATGAACTCTATGTCCTGAGTAAGTTTACAGTGAAAAATTAATGAACACTTAACCACTAAAAAAAAAGAAACAAAAAAACAAATAACATAACAACAACAACGACAACAATAATATTTGTGGTGCATTATATGAAATCAGGTAAGATCCATATTACCCCATGTGATACTCGAAATGTTCAAATAGGTTCCTGTGATTAAAAAAAAATAGTATTATATAACTCCCTGTAAAAATTTAAAAATGTGCATATTACCCCTCTCTAGAATTGTATTTCACGCGCCCAAAGTGCAACTTAATTGTATATATTTTGTTTCTAAATGACCAAACTACCCCTGCCTTTAAATTATTCATATTTTAAAAATATAATAAAAAATAAAATTAGTTATATGTAATTAGTTAAAAAAAATATAATATAGAGAAATCTAAAACATATAAAGTGAAAAAATAGAAATAATTCACCGACAGACGGGAGAATGGCGGTGGGCGGGTGTCAAAATGCTCGTCGTCGAACGGGCTTCCCAAGAGAAAACATATTTAAATACACCGGGGGCTAGTATGCACATTTTTAAATTTTACAGGGGGTTATATAGTATTTTTTTATCATAAGGGCATATTTGAATATTTCGGATATCACAATGGGGTAATGTGGAGTTTACCCTATGATTCAAATTTAAAAGCAAATTCAACACATCAATTAGTCAGGCCCACATTCGTGGGATTCGAACTCACAACCTTTTTATTATGATGCGTCAACCTCACCAATCGAGCAAAGCCTAACGAGCAATTCTCTTATTTTTTCAGTGTACCAACTATTTATGTAATTTCTCTTTTCATCTAATACTATATGATACTTTGTAGATTTTTAAACATTTTTCAATAAGTATTTTAAAAGACTCATTAGGTACACCACCCCTTAATTTCTTCACTAAGTATAAAGTAATAGCAAGGAGAGAAAAGCAGTTCTGATATAATTAATATCTAATAATACTTTTTTACTTTATTTGGTTATTAATTAATTCATTTTTTGGAGTTGGTGAAGGAAATTAGGTACACCCTTTGAAATTAATCTTCAAAGTCCAAAAAGTTCACACATTGAAATGAAGGATGGGATTAGTTGAAGAAGAATCAATCAAATTGAAAACCTAACCTGCCAATTTAGTTAATATATGCCTAACAACAATCAAGGAACCCAAAACCCCTTTTTTTTACCTGATAATATTTTTTCCCAATAATTTTATTTATAATATTTATAAAATAATTCATTATTTAATGGTTAATTATATTAAAACTTAAATTCAAGACATACTGCAACCTCAAAAAAAAACAATTTTCAATTTATTTTTTTTAAGAAAATTATAATTTTGTATTTAAGCTCTTGCAATGACATTTTAATATCTCGATTAAATGCAAAAAATACTTTGACGATGAATAAAATATTGATGTTCTATATCTTTACTATATTACACTATTAAAAAATATTTTCCAGCATTTGAAACAATTGAAATTAAATTTGGAACTAGTTTCTAGTAGTTGTAACAGCTAATCGTCCGTTCCTTTGACAGGCGTTATAAAAAAGTTAGTAACAGCTTTTACAAAAGTCACTACTATTTAGGCCCGAATATTGTAACGGCAGGACAAATCGTTACAAGCTTTGACCAAATAACGAATTTGACTTTGTAACTGTTTTTAAGACAATGGATGATAAATAAAAAAAAATGGACCACATTTTGAAAGGGCTTTTGTAGCACCAATAGTTTTAAGTTTATATTTTCTTGAAATTGTCTTCTGAATTTTCTGGAACGATTTTGATCTCGTGTTGTAATATTTGTTATAACACATATACGGTTTTTCTGTTACCTTTATGCGTAGTTTGTACCTCCTTTTGTAATAGTCATTGTCACCTTTACTGGAACAGTTGTTGTTTCTCCTTTTGGAACGACATTTGAAACGGCAATTACGAGGTTGTATTTCCTAGTGTCTCCACAAAACTTGCAATGGTCCAAATCAATGCCAGCCTCCCAATAAAACATGCAACTGTTTTTACATGAATCAATCTTCTCAAAGGTAAACCCAAAACCCTTTTTAACTTTTTCGTACTGTAGTAACCAGAGGACAACTTGTGATCGAGGGGCAATATATTATTAGCCCACTAGGACACTTGATCATAACATCTCTTGGAAATTTGTTCTCGACCTTGATGTTCACTAGTCGAGCAACTATCGCCAACTGAAATTAGGTATAATCGCTCCACAACTATTGGTTGACAACGTGCACTACATCGAAAAAAAATTTAACAACCCTGACACACAATCATAGAGCCCCAACCTTACCATGAACTAGGACTGACATCAGTAGAATAAGACCTCGTACAATCATCAAGCACACCCTCATGGTAAAACGTAACCAAATGAACAACATATGTAGAATATAATCAACTTTATTTCCAACATAAATTAACTTTATTACTTAACACATCCAACTCGTAAGAAGATAATCAATTAAACTCCTCTTTTCCTTATATGCTTTATCAAATGGTAATATAGTATTTTTTTCCACTTATTACATAATGTTTAAATGAATACCCTTGACACGCCATACAGGTTCATCAATCTCAATTCGCATCATAACTCCAAACTCAGGCCGACTGCTTCAAAGATTTAGAGATTGACAATCCTTATTCTTCGTCTGGAAAAATCAAACTTAAAACTTGACTTGAATAGTCTTTCCTCCTTGCCAAAAAGAGCTAGAAAGTCGAATCAAAGAAGGAAGGGAAAGAGATAGTTGAACAGCTTTCCCTTCCGAAAATTTTAGTATTGTAGCCCAATCCATTTGTTGCTCATCACCACAATATGTACTTACCCTCTATCTAAGTGGTTGGATTTGCTCCTCCTACACTAGAGGGTCGGTCACTGCATCAAATTACTCTTATACCCTCTCATCACCATGCGAAATCTACTTATAATATTTAATCATAAATCCTCGCATATATAAGTCAAAATTGACCTCAATAAGTATTTTGAATTTTTTGTTTTTGCGCTTTCGACATGGGCACCTAATCTTGTCTCCATCAAATGTCTGTGTTGACAATTCGCCCATTCCACGAAAATTTTAACACCATCCTCAAATTGCAGCGAAAGACCCGCCCTCCTCGGGAGGTTCTTTTCATATAAATCCATCTCCTCAACTTTCTTAACATGATGATCACTACATATATACATAACTATATCTCGACTTATAAATTATTACTTTTTACTAATAATACTTAACATCCAAATATGAAAACAGGAACACTATAATAATTAATTAAACTGCATGTTAATTAACAAAAAGGGTCCAAATCGTTACCTGGTTGTCAACCAACTACAGATCAACCGTACACGATAAAATGACGGAATTCTAGCTAATGCAGTGTATATACTCAAAAACAGAGAGAGATTGAGAGTGGGAGTGTGTGTGGTTAATCAATTCTAAAAGAAATGAAATAAAATGAAAAGAATGTAACACATATATATAATGTTATTTGGAACAGTTGTTGCAACAACTGTTGCAACGACTTTTGGGACGACAAAAATAGCCATTAAAATATAGTCGTCATACTAAGTCATTATTGGAACGGCCTTTGTAACTAAAAATTGCTATCGTAGAAAAGTCATACCAATTAGGACGGCATTAATTTGGACTGGCCAGAGAGCATTACAAATTTCTAATGGTATTTTACACGAGTGCTGGAATGGATGCCTACATATTTCGCGTGGCCGTTATATTCTGAACAAGACCGTCCTAAAAACTTTGCAAATAGCAACGACCTCCATTTTGTCGCTGCTTTTGTAACGAACATGCCATAATACAAATGTGTGATGGCTTTTTACACGATTTTGGAACAATTTGTATTAAAATGTGAGGGACTGTAATAAATCAATGTCAGCCATGACAAAAGGTGTTTCAACGTGTAAAACATAAGATTTGTAATGTCTTTTACGAACACCATCATTTTATATGTTTTTGGAATGGCCTTTAATTGTAACTCTTCCACTATTACAAAAAGACCAAATTCATCAACTACATGACATGAGCACAAATTATTCCTTCCACAATGGTTAGAAAGATCGTTCCAATTCGAACGGTCTTGGTGTCGTTCCAAAGTGACTCTTATAAATTCTTTATTTTTGTATAATGTTAATTAGAACAAATTTCTATTTACATATATTGCTTGAGTCGACTTACTTGACTACTGTATAAATTATTTAATAAGGATTTTTTTAGAAATATTAAAAATAAATGCAGTAGAAAATACCAAAAAATACAATAATTTTGATAATAAAAAATGAAATTAAATGTAGAATAGCTAAATATTTTATTGATATTTATGCAAATATTGTTGAAGTATATATATATATTTTTTTTCGTTTTAAAGTCGAAGGTGAAATGGGCAGTACTTCAAAAAAATAAAAAAAGTAATAGAGTATCAAAGTGTTATTAATAGTGAAATTCAAATATCAATTACATAATTCATAATTATTCAAGTATCAAAGTGATATTAATAGTAAAATTTGGGTACCAAATAATTTTTTTCCTTATTTTATATACTAGGTAATGTAAAATGTGTGCCTATAAACTTTGTTTTACCTTGTAACGATTATAAAGTAAAAGGGATGAGATTAAAAAAATTTAATGCGAGTTAAACTATTGTTGGAAAAATATCAATTCATATAATTGAAATATTGTTTTGAAATAAATAATCGAAATTAGAAATCAAAAGTAATAACAGCCATATTAGAACAAAAATAATATGACAGTTAGAACGTTGTTAACAATAAAAAAATTAAATAAAAAACTTACAACGAGAATTGTATCGTGACAATTCTCTATTCAATAGTAATCGTAAGACTAACTGAATCCTGAGTTCACTGCTTGCCTTAAAGAAAATATGCGTCTCATATCAATAGTGCAATAGGTGCAACGTAAATTTCTCCCATAATAAGAAGGTTGCAGTTCTTTCCGTTCACTCAAAAGCTTGTTATCGAAACTAAGCTCAAAATCTAGAGAGATTTGAGAGAGGCCGAGAGAGAGAACTCAAGAAAGAGAGCCTAAGGAGAGAAGTGTTTCAAGTGGTGGCTTGTTGGTGTATGAAAAAAAGGCATGACTTGGCCTTATATAGGCATGGCCAACCCCACCTCTTAATGCAGCAATTATAACAGGAAATAATGGCCTTAAGTTTTAAGTTTCAGGTTTTAAGTTTTAAAACAGCCAATAACAACAATTGGGTTTTAAGTTTTCATGTTCAGGTTTTAATCTTGAAATCTGAAATTTTAAACTTCAAAATTAATTTTGAAAAATTGTTGAGTTTTTAAATAAATCCAAATATTTTTAAATTAAGACATTCGTCCAAATTCCCGAAGCTCAGAGCCGAGTCAGAGCCAAGCCCAAATGTCAGTAATTTTTTATTTTAAGAGTTAAAGATAAGTTTAAAAATAGAAAAATTTCAACAATGTTTAGTAAATATTATCAGTTGAAAAAATTGAAAAAAATATACTTTTTAACTAAATTTTGTGATGGATTTCATATATATATATATATTATATATATATAATATATATATATAGGTTTTATTGCACTTTGGTCCGTTAGATAGGGCACTTCTCCGACACATATGGTCCTAAAGTTTTTAGCATTTTGACAGCATTAGTCCCAAACTCAAGACATTTTGTTTTACTCCCTTAATGCTCGGAAATTGGCCCATCATGCTTCCGAAATAATTTAAGATTCCATAAATTCGTACATTTTTCTGACCGCCTTGTTCCCGGGTATTCCAAGCTCTCGGTTTTACGGACTTCCTCCAACCACACAACCGCAGCAGATGGTTCACAGATGCTTGACTCCTTCAGCAACAAAACAACACAACCCTATTTCGTTTCCTACCTTAGGGTGTAGAAGATACTCCGATACAACGACTTAATGGAATTTTGGACAGCAATTTGGAAAGAAGCCTTTCTTTTATTGAAGAAATATAGGCAATATTACATAGATATTATTTCCTCCATCGGAGGAGACAACTATTTAGTCTCTCATTGTATAGAGGGCTAGACTCTTTGGGGAAACCCCCATGAACTGAAAGTTAAAAAATACAAGGATTGAAAGACTCAGATTATTATGCTTTGAAGAGTAGGAGGAAATTTCTGATGATCCCCTTCTGCTTCGCTACTTTCTTATTTATAACCCTCCGCGGACGCCAAATGCGGATTCCAAACTTGTTTTTTGATGACGTCATTGCATTCGTCATCGTCCTTTCCAGCTGGTATTCATGATGGCTTGTCGGCCATTTAATTGCTAGCTGGCTCTAACTGTTGGCTTTTGTTGTTTTTTGCCGACAGTCTTCTTTTTGAATTTTTACATTCTTCGAGTTTTACTTCTCCTTGTAAAAATTCTTCCTTTTACCTTTGTCCGGTTTTGGTTCGGGTTTCTTTTGGGTAACCCGTATCTTTGTTTCGAACAGTGGCTTTTCTTGTTTTTCGCAACAAGGGCACACATGGTTATGCCATTGCCCAACATGCAGTATGTTGCATGTCTTCATCCTTGTGGCTTCAGTTGCAGGCAGCTTGTTCTCCCATATGAGCATCCTCTTTTTCTCGAACATGCTTTCTGCAAATTCAGTACTCTTCCCTGTCATGGAGTTTAACAGGAACGATCCATTCACTTTGTTGGAAAAAATTTTGAACGGATACTTGACTTTGTCCATTTAAGTGAGACAGACCCATAAACCCCAAGCTCTTCTGGTGGAAATGTCGTCTTCGCTAATAGCCGACACCAGTGGAGCTTCTTCTGAGGCAGCTTTAATTCTGTTAAAAGCTACCATGTCTGGTCTCTATAATTTGATGAAATAGAATGCTAGATGAGACCCTTTTCCTGCAGTTTCTGGAGCTGCTGAGATGAATTTTAGCTCCAGGATATCTCCTCTTTTCAGGTGGGGATTGTTTTGCCATGAATCATATACTGCCCCACTAATCCAATCCGTTAATTTTGAAATTTCCGAAAAACTTGGTGAATAGTATGAACCGAAGCAAGAGCTCCAAACTCATACCACTCTCGGACTTCTTCGGGTTTAGACCCTTCCATCATCCAGACCCTATTATATTTTCCGGATGTCTCGATAATGTTCTTGCTTGGGTTAACTCCTTTGCGGGAAACTAACTTTTCCCACAACCGTTGATAACCCTGCCAAGCAGAAGAAGAAGAAGAAGAAGCTAATTTGTTAGTATTAACCTTAGAAGTGCCTGTCATTGGCCTAAGGCTAATCTCTTCCTCTTTTACCCCAGAGGCGCTGGGTTGACTCGAATCATCAGAGGTTTGCACTCCCTGTGACTCGTTTGTCGCCGTTACACCAGAGTCTGGTGATGGCCTTGTGCAAGCAGTACTTGAATCTGCAGCTACAGGTCTAGAGTCTTGTACTCTAAGGGCATGTTTAGTGTCATGCTTTTTCAACTCGTTAGTCATCTCCGAAGATGATGCCTTCCGAATTGGCTCTTGTAAATCATTCCATAGTGAGGTTGAGGCCACCATGGTCGTTCTTATTGCGATCTGGATCTGGACAGTGTCAAGATCAGCTCTTTGGATTTGTCCGGCTACTTGAGCATTTACAGCTAGCCGTCCAAACTTCTTATTAAGCTCCTTGAGATTTTCTCTGAGGTGCCTAAGTCTCAACATGATGGAGTTTGCTTCAGATGCCTCCATCTCTTGTCAGGAAATCTGCAAAACATTTTCGTGAGATTTTTATAACAACAATATTATAACAATAATATTGGTATTCAACTTGCCATCTGATAATACGTGCTTTCTCAATCTTAGATTCTAATTTGTTTTTTAATAAAGCTTTAACATTGGTATTATCAACTTTTAAAGTGAATTCTTTAGCAAGTAAAAATAAAGGTCATTTCTTAAAAGCCTTCCAAACTGCAAAAAACTCTTTCTCGTTGATGTGCCACACTCTGGCTTGTTGTTCGGTGAACAATCCTCCAGTGTATCTACAAGGCTCTTCCCCTGTAGTAGTCTTTTTCATGAGCACTGCTGCCCATCTATAGTCGTTGGCGTCTGTATAGACTACCAATTCGTCCTCGTCTTGTGGTATTGCATGCTTTGGCAGATTATTGCAAACCTGTTTTAGCTCACGAACCCTTTGTGTATGGATTTCCTCCCATTTCCACTTTGTACTTTCTGTTTCCTTCAAAAGTGGCCGGAAATCCTTTCTGTATTTTGCGAGATCCTTTTATAAGATACTTGCAAAATTTACCACTCCCAAGAAACTTTGTAAATGCTTCTTATCTTTGAGTATGTCTGGGAAATTGCGGATTTTCTCCATAATATGCTCCTGCAACTCAATTCCTGTTTCGTCAATAAAAATTCCTAAAAATTCGATTTTATTGACTGCTATAGTAGCTTTCTTTTCAGAAAGTACTAAACCTTCCTTATAACATGCATCAGAAAATATCTCTAAATGTTTGATATGTTTTTTCATATTTTTGGATGTAATCAGTATGTCATCGATGTAGACAAACATGAACTCGAAATAATCCTTGAAAAGATTATCCATTTTTCTTTGAAATATCTAGGGTGCATTAGCTAGACCCATTGGAAGTACATTCCAGATATATTGTCCCTGTGGTGTGGAGAATGCAGTAAATTTCTTTGATTCATTCTCATTTTAATCTGATAGAAACCAGATTACAATCGAATTTAGAAAACACTTTTGCACCTTTAATGCAATCAATCAAGTGCTCTCTACTAGGAATGTAATAACCATCAAATTCTAATATTTTATTAATATCTTGATAGTTAATTACTAACCTGGGTTTACCTCTTTTGATCTCACCATGGTTCTTACCAGAAATCCAGGGCTGCTGTATGCCGAGATTCCAGGCTCGATAAGTCCAAGATTGATATGCTCTTGATAATCATTTGCATATCCTTCTTATCTTCCATGTTCATCTGGATAGGCTTATATCGAACATACTCATATTTGCATTCCTCTTTAATCTTAAGAGTAGCTTCGATCTTATTCCTATCCCACCATGCCAGAGGGTTTTCGCTGAAATTTCTCTAGATGAGCCTCTTGACATTTTCGAGAGAAAGTTGGCTTTCCTCGCTTATGTCCATTGCCTTTAATTCTTCCAAGGCTTCCTTGAGGTTCTCAATTTCTTCCTCAGATTCCTTGTAGAAGCTATCACTTTCAATAAGTCCCTGTTGCCTTAAAGACAAAAGAACTTTACCGAATTTCCTTTTATCCTGCATTTTTGGATGAGTTAATTTGGCATCAACATCACCACGCTTGCTGCGAAAATTTATAGGCATTATCCTGTTAAATGCCTTTTCTCTTCGCAAAACCTGTATCTCACTACCACAGTTAGTAGTAAATATTAACAGATTTCTTTGATTATCCTGCATATACCTTGCAAATGTTTGGATAAAATTATTCCCTAGCAAGATATCAGCACCTGTATCATGAAAGTAAATGGGAGGTGTTTTTACCCTAAACCAGGGTGTTCCAAATGCTCCTCCGATCATGATTTTTGCTTCTCGAATTCCTGTATTGAGTATCAGGATTTTTGTGAAAAATCCCTTCCTGCAATAACAGGTAAGGTTTCCCTTGCTTCTTTAGGGAAAACTCCAGGTTTTGCTGTGCAAATTCCTGATCCTGAATCAATATAGGCTGCAAAATATTATGTCTTATATTGATCATATAACATACCCACAGATATGTATATAGAAAAGGGGTTTGTCATTCAATCGTTATGGTAACGCCATCAAGACTGAATTCCATACCGTTCCCTTTTCTTCCCCATGATTTGTGATCTTCGAGGAAACTTATCCTCAAAGTCATACTTCCATTTTCTCGTCCTGCAACACCTGTAACAAGAATTTCGTGGCCTGCTATTTCTAACATGCCTTCATATCTACCAACGACAGGCTGCGGCAAATGATATAAGTCATCACAAGAAAAATAGTTTTCATTCTTAGTGATGTCAAATATAACTTGTATTTCTTTCCATCCCTCAGGGCATCTAAGTTTTACATTATCTACCCTAATTTCTTGAGGAGTCAAAACTTTTGACAAGTCTTTCTCTTTTCCTTTGTAGCCCATTATCCTATCTTCCGAAAAGGACATCCTGCTACTAAACTCAGTCCTAAACTCATTGTTCGATCGGTGATCTTTAATAACGATATCGACACCTCCTATTCTAGGTATCCTAATTGGATCTGGTGCCATTACCTTAGCGAATTCCTTGAAAATTCTGGGAATTTCGATATACTCTTTCCTAAGGAATAAATCAGAATGATGAGTGTTGGAAAGGGCATACGCAATTCTATAAGTTATAGAATATGGTCTATTACCTTCTTTCATTAGATCTTTTCTTTTAAAATCCTGATGAAGGGTTAAGACTCTACTGAAATCTTGGTCAGCTAGGCTGTATGCGATCCTAGGATGAATATCAAACATCAATTTTCCTGCATACAGATTACCTATCATTGTTCCAAGACACAACCATCTCTTAAGTTATTGATTCTTCTATCCATTATTGATAAATGTATTTCTGAATCAATTCCTTCCTTAAAAGTTGCTTTTATTACTACTTCAATAATTCCTATGTGGATCCATTTCATAGTACAGCAATTTCTTCTAAAGCCTACTTAATTCTTCAAGAATTTCTTCTTTAGGAATAAGCTGCATTTCCATCACATTACCAGTAAATTCCATGGGAATAGCAAACTCACCTGAACTTACTTTGTAGATTATGTGATGTTTTCTCTGGTTTAGTCCTATCTGGTTGAGGACTTTACCAATCCTCCAATTCTGAATCCATCATATGGACTGAGGTTGGAATCTTGACGCATGATTATTTCCATAGTTTTGTTTGACACCGTCATTCTGGAAAAGAATCCTGACAAGCTTTCAGAGGTTTGAAACCTATCTTCTTCACTGTAATTATTCTGACTCGGTTGAAGATCCATCCGAATCAGTTTCTATCTCCTCTTCATAGACGCTTTCGTCCGAAGGAAGATCCTCAAATTGGTATATTGGTACCAATTCGCCATAGTAGACTGCGTCTAGGATGTCGTTTGTGGCTTCGAATTTTCTTATCTCACCACGTTTCTGCGAGCAGTCTGGAGCTATATGTCCTCTTGCTCCACATGTCCAGCAGTTGCAGTCTTTGAAACTTTCATTAGCCCGGGTATGGGCCCGTCTGAAAGTTCTTCTCGTAGGGGTTCTTCCTGTGGATCTTGTATCTGTTCGTCTAGATCCTTGGGATGAAGCTCTTGTTGGTCCTCTCCTTTGCCCAGATTTGTATGATCGGGCTTTTGTTTTGGACCACCATGATCTTCGCCTGAAAGGAGTTCTTCTGGAATTCCTAGAGTATGAGTCATTACTCTGTTTCCTCCTTTTCCTTGGCTCACCTGATTCTCCTATAATAGTAGGAAAATTGTTATTATCACAACAGAGAGGAGTTCGTTTAATCGTACCTCTCAGCCTTTTCATGTTTTTCTGGATGGATGCTTGATAATACCAAACATTCAATTTGTCTTTGAGGAAAGACATTCTCCTTACTACTGAATCCATCTGTCCCTCAGGTACTTTGTATGATTGGATCAACATTTCCCTCCATGGACTACAGATCTTTGCAAAGAACATGGGAACTGCAACTTCCACTGCTACTCTACTCTGGAAGAAATACTTGCGAAACCAATAGATATATTCATCTATCGCACAAATACTTCTTAATTCAAGGCTAAAAAGAGCTTGTGCATATTCTCTAGCCTTTTTGCTCTACTTCCTTCGAAGTATCCATCTCCTATGAAATGTATCTTGATAAGCCTCCCTAGCCGATCTGCTATTGCACTCTTTGAATCTCCGGCAAGGATACTGGCTTTAGTATCAGCTGGGGTATTATCCCATCCGATTTTCACAGAACCCTCTAAGCTCAACTCCACTAATTTTATGAAGTTTTCTTTATTGAGTTCTAGGGTGGTTGCTGCTATCTTTATGGCTGCTACCCATTCATCTATCAGCTTCTCTATGTTTCGAAAGTCGATAACATCCAGGTTTAGTACAGCACCGTATGGATGCAAGGGCTAAAGCATTGTTCTTGCCCAAGGTGTATTTTCAGGTGCTCTTCTAGGATTTCTTCCAGGATTTTCTCGAAATCTGGTTCCCACAAACGTTGGTGTTGCGTTTGTGTGGAAATCTGCACTTTCCCTCATTGGGTGATCTTGTGGAGCCTCGTTGGAACATGTGTTCCCCTCCGGCGGTGGTAGTGCTGGAGTGACTTCATTGGTTTGAATATTGACTAATTCCACAATCCCAAGTTGGGAAAATGATTCAGCCAATTCCTGTAGATATGATAGATCCGCTCTGGTTACCTCCATTATTTTATGGAGTTAAGGATCTCTTGGATCTGTTCATCCCGAGTCTTTGGCTTGGGAATTTCTTCGCCTTCCCTCTCTGATGTAAAAGAGGTACTGTTCCGAGGGCGTCCCTGATGCGCTCTTGTCTGGATATGGACGTTTCAGGGTTCTCCCGTTGGTTTCTTTTTAGATCTGCAACTTCTGTCTTCAGATCTGTAAGATTCTTATGTAGATCTGGAAGGATCTTAAGAATCTCGTCCATCTTGTGGCACAAAGATCTATTTTCATGGGTATGTTGGATAACCTATGTCCATAGTCTTGAACCGTCTTCTGAATTTCCCTCAGATCTTGAGAGATTTTCGAGGTATCTGCCTCGATTTCTTTCCAAGCAATTCCTCTAATCATAATTTTTGGATAGGAATCGGTGTAAGATTTTACCATTTCCATTCCTTCTAGCTGGAATTGGACCATGTATTTCGGTGGAATGCAATCGCCTCACCACCTTCCCTGGTACAGCTTGACGGACCTCTGAAGCCCTCAGCCTTTCTTCAACCTCTTCCTTTGAAAGAGATTTCCAATCAATCCTTTTGGGACTGTTGTCACATTTTTTCAGAACTTCCCAAAGGACGTTCTTTCTTTGTTTTTCCAGAGTTTAGAAATATTCCCTGTTATCATTGTAACTCGAACTTTTGTTCGTTCCATTTTCTTGAAAGAGTCTCCTCCGTTAGTGGAAAAAATATCTAAATATAATATTAACCAATATTTTCTTCAATAAACCTAGGCTCTGATACCATTCTGGCCGAGCACTATACAAAGTATGCAAAAGGAGATGAGTGGGACTAAATATGCAAATTTTCGAAAATTAGAGGACTAAATCTGTTGACCCCAAAAAGCAGAGGACCAATAGTGCGATACCCCTTATCCTGTGGGACTATAAGTGCAATTACCCCTATATATATATAAGGTTTTGCATAGAAGTTTTTGTAAATTTGTTCCAAATTACAAAAATGAAAAATACATAACGTGGTTATAGTTATTACAACTTACACAAAATAAAATATCATGGCCATCAAACTTTAGAATTAGTTATGCAAAAATTTCTTAAATTGAATTTCATATTCACTAAAAAATTTATTTAAAAAATACACTACCAATTGTTTTCCCAAAACCCCAATTGTTAATAAATTTGTTAAGATTTTAACTTTTTTAGACTTATCTTTTAACTATTTGTTAAGTAACATATTCAATAATAATTGACTTAGACTTTTTTATAATATTTTCAAATCAAAATATTTTTTATAAAATTTAGTCGCAAGTTTTGATTTTTTTAACTTCTGAAAATGAATTAAGAAAACAAAAGGGAAACTACTCATTTTAAGCTAAGCAATATTTATTATTATGTTCACAAAAGGTATTCATTATTCACATTAGATAATTACATTTTATTCAAAATACAGAAATAGATAAAATTTCCCACCTAAAGCAAATATTAATTTAATAATTTTACAAATTTAAAAGACTAAAGTGGAAAAAAGAAAAAAACAACTTAAATTAGTCGCTATACCCTCCAAAAAAGTCAAAATCCAGCCAATATCTTTTTCTTTTTTTTGGCTGGAAAATAGTCGGAGAAATTAAACTTTGACAGACTAAATTTTATAGATACTAAAGTCAAGAAATGTAAACAAATTCTAAATACCAACTTAAAAGGCCAATTATACTTTTACCCTATTTTCTTTTACTTCTATAAAATTCGTTGAAGTAAATTGAAAGTAGAAAGTACCATGCAAGAAGACTGGACTAGAAGGGATAAACTGAAATTTATCCTTTCAAGTAATAGATATGCATTTGAATGTGATCATAAATGTACATTCTGAATACAAAACTTCTAATAGAAATCAGAATATCTTCACAATATTTTGAGAATATCCTGAATTTTTTATTAAAAAAGCTGCAAAATAAAACCACAAATGAAATTTTGCTTTCAGATTGCCAGAATATGCAAAACTTCAGTTGAAATTTCTGGGCAAATTTTTTAACTCAAAGATGCTTTATGCAGCCGCTTTTAGCGGTAGAGATCTATCAATATTTCACTCAAACATGTTCCACAGTAATAATATGAGACAAAATTGGTACACATCAACATTATCAAAACCAAAGCTGGAAGGCAAACTATTGAAGTTGAACTAACTAAAATGTCCAATTTAGAATACAAACTCTTCTTCAGTTGTTGCTCCGTTTGGCAATCCTTTATCTTTAACAGCTTTTAAAGCTTCCGCTGTTGAGTCGCTGATATCCAGTAGATACTGTATTCTGGCCACCTTATCAGCTGCTGGGTCGCTTTTCAGGTATATGAGGAACAGATCAGCCAGTTCCTCTGGCACCTCCCATGACAATGGGGTTGAGGGTACAGCTTTGTCGCTGGCTAACAAGTCATTGAGGGAATTAACCTACAAAATTGTACAAAGCAATTGAGCAATGTGTTTAAGATAAATGAACAGCTCATCTAAAAGCTTAAAATAGTTAGCTGTGGAGAATTATATGAAAATTTACACCAATGGGCTGCAGTCATATTTTACATTATATATTTCCTCTTGAAAACCTGATAGACAGGAGGGATCTGAAATGCAATGTAATGCCACTGCAATTTTCAAAAATCTAAGGATTGCTCGTGAGACAATTATCCGTTCATTTTGAGGATTTTAGAGAACGGCATCAAACAACCAGAATAGTAAGACTTACAACTCCTTGATGGTTCCTCTGCCGCAGTAGTGCCACTGCCTGAACGAGTGAATTCGATAATCTATTCCGAGCAAGTTCATGCACAACTCCCTTGGCCTTCTTGGAGTCAATACTGAGATCTTTGGGGATTTTCTCATACACTTCCTCTTCGTCAAAGTCACCAGTACCAGACGAGAAGATTTCATCAATAGTCTTTTTGAAGAGATTCTCTCGTAAGCTTTCAGAGATCATGTTGTCTACATCAACTCCATTTTCTTTCAGTTCTCTAATTTCCTTTATGCTAAGCCTCCCCCGACCAACAGCAGTTTCAAGTGCTGCCGACAATTTTGTAGAGGTGATGCTTTTTATGATCTTTTGAGCATATTGAGGTGGCAAACCAACGCTCTTCTGCAACTCATTCAGTTGCTCAATCCTCTGTTTTGTCAATTGCCCATCAGCAAGAAGATTCTCAGCTTCCTGCCTGAAAGCCTGTTCAGCTAAACTCCTGTGTACTTCAACAATCTCTTTGTCAGTCAAACCAAGTATGCCCCCAAGTTGATTCAACAACAGATACTCGGAATCGTCCTTCTTTGTGGTTATTTGGGCTCCAAAAGGAATCCTGGTCACTTCACCTGTTAGACAAAATAGTAAGTATGTTTTGTAAAGGTCAGCTCTATCCCTATCTGGAAGGTCGTCTCTAAGAGTTATCTCCTTCTGGCTCGGTTTTCCACTAATGTCCTTGCTGGGTCGAGCTTTACGGAGTGACTGCAAGGATTCCCATTCCTCATCGTCCTCTGCTTTCTGTTCTTCCTTTGTGGTTTGCTCTTCAGTGGGAGGAGTATCAGCAGATTCACCTTTGATATCTGCAACTAATTCAGTGACAACCAAGCTATTGAAAGCTATCATCTTTTTGAGTTCTTTTGCAGATTCGGTGCGGCTACCAGCTGCTCTTGCACGTTGAATGTAGCTGATAAAAATCTTACGGACCTGATTGCACCCAAATATGGAGAAAAAACAATCAAAAAAACAGTTAATGATGAAAAACCATCACAAAAACAGAATATCCTGGAACATCTACACTTACTGCTTTACTAGCAATAGACATTGCAACCTCCCTGGTCAAGCGCAAACCAAATGCAGCCTTTCGGACAGACTTCTTAATCTCTGCATCATAACCATTTACACCTGCTTCAACTGCTTCCTTGACAACCTGTTGAAGTGATTGGATATCCAATTAAACAATCATGCACTCATAAGCAGATAATTATCACATCCAAGGATCGCATCACAGATTGAAAATTATCACAAAACACACAGAATTAGAATGAATAACCATTATGGATAAGCATAAAAAAGAAACACAGAGTCAAGTAAGTCACAACACATAAAGTGGAAAAAGTAGGAAATATTAGGTTCCAAAGCCAAGAAAAATTGCAAGTTTGAGTAAAACACAGCAGACAGAATATGGAGCGAGTGAACCAGCAGCACAAATATGGAAGCAGTTCGGAAAATTATGTGAGGAGAGAGAATGATTTGCAGTTGTAGCACCAGAGATAACTGCAGAAAGTAGAAAAGAGCAGTAACCTTCTCAAATATTGAAGCAACTCCAAAGTAATGGGATACATATTTCAGTAACCTTCTCAAATATACACTCAAGTCAACAAAAAATGGTACACATTAACTACATAAAGACCTTGAAGAATTCTCATAATAAGCTAAGGACAAGAATTTTGTATTCTTAATACTAATAAATTAAAATGAAAGAATTTTATATTCGAAATCTAACAAATTCATTTTAGTCTCATCATGCATTTTCAAGAACTACAACAAAGGCTAAAAGAACACTCCATTCTTACTCTATAGAGTGTAGGTAGAAATGGGTAAACTTTTAGAAAGAAGTTATACGATAGTGAACATCTTATGTATGCTGATAATTTTAACTGAAAATTAGGAGTTCAAAAATTAATTTCAACCACGTCATTAGTTAAGCAATCATTACGCCGACACCCAATAAAAATAAAACCATTAACTGCTTGGACCACGATATATCACATCCTATCTTTTAAATAATATTAGAGTGCATAAGATCTTTCAGGCATGTATTAGATAATTCTGTTCAAACTGATTGGTCCTAATGACCTGGAACAAGATCCATGAGATCTTATCTTCACTATACGATTAAAGAAAAAAATGCATCTGCCAAAGAGAACTGTATTAGTCTTAGAATAAAAGCCCTGATACTCCCACAAGTAACTGAAATCAATCGTGTCAAAAAGAGTCGAGTCCAGTCGTAGAAATCTCAATCTCTAGTGTTTACCTTTCTTTAGCTTTCCAGTTTCATAATCAGGTAATACACACAATCACTTGAGAGCATATAGAGCTGTGGTTGGATACTGTTTGAAGGTTCTACAACAAAAGTTTCTGATTCCCTACTTACAAACAGGATGAAATTCTGTTCTCGTCCACCTCAATGGTAAACAAAATAATGAATCTAAAGCGACAAAGTTGAACAGCATTACCTTCTCAAACACACGGCCACAGATATCTGCATGAGCTGCTTCAACAGTTTGCTTTGGAATGCAGAACATGATCTGTATCTGTTCCAGTGTTTTAACATCCTCATCACTGAGTTCACCTTTATCGGCCACTAGTTGCTGAAGTTTCCTCCGGTAAATTTCTAACCATTAAAAGAATAAATTCTTTCACAACCAAATTGTTAACCACGAAGATACAGTAACAATCACGTTATACTTGGACAAGTGAAGGTTATGCATGTCATTAAAATTTATACATCACAAGATAGCAAGACAACTAAAATGGTAAGTCTTCTATGAGAAAGCTTATGTATTAAATCAAACCTTCATGAATCTCTATGGCCTTCTCTGGATCAAAGTGCAGCTCTTCGCATAGATTTTGAAGATAGGCTGCTTTACTTTCAGCATTCATCAATTCACCCTTAGATACAGCCTGCTGAAGACGTCTACGATAGACTTGAGAGGTAACTTCCAGTGCAATGGACTCCGCTTCTCGTCTCCCTAAACCAAATATATTCCTCAATTGATTCAGTGCAGCAAGCTACAACAAGAACAAAAGGATGACGTAAATGAGAAGTCGATTAAGAAAGTAGAATGAAAAATAAGTATGAGAAGGAAATGAATAATATATGTATGATGTGCATAAGCAACAACAATGTGGTTGTAATATAACATAGTTAACATCAAAAAATATTATCCAGATTAAAAGTTATAATTTTATCAGAATTACTAATCCAACAAGTCGATCCCCTTATCATACAAACACATTGTTTACAAATTTATGAAAGATTATGAAACGAGAACTATGTCAAGTAGGCAGGTGCTCAGAGTGGGAGAGGGAGTGAGTGTGGTACAAAAGTGACAAAATTCAAATCTTTTGAGAACAGGGAGCATCTTAAGAGTGTTTATTAAAATGAGTGATGTTACATTTTTTTTCATAGAAATAAACAAATCTCGAGACTCATATTGGGCCAATCCATCTAAAATTAAAGCAAGTGGTCAAAGTAGGTTTTTTCCGTAGGTTAAATAGCCCTTCTGTTAACACTAAACTGGATGGCCCAAGAACAAATCCAGATTCCACATCTCTTCTTAGACAGTAAAGATGAGAGGAGAAGAAAACAAAGTGTTAAGCTAACCGAGGCAGAATCCAAAATTCCACAATCCCTCATTCCCAATTCACCCGACTGCTACAATAGGAAGCCAAATAGCACAAACTCCCAGATATTCCCTCCTGGTTTCTTCATTTAGTTTTTCTTTCTGTTTTAAATCTTTCCTGCATTCTTTATTCTTTCCATCTATGAGATTTAAGTTACCACCACCTCATCACCATCTCCTTCACCCACCCAGCTACCAACTATGCCGTCTCAAAGCATTGATTTCCCAAGATCTGAAGCACATGATCTCAGTGGGGGATGACTTAGGAAATTACAAGCTCCTTGAAGGATGGTCCTGCTCTGGGGTCATGGAATTGCAACTCAAGCACTAGCTAGTTGGCTACTACTACTGACTCAGGTAACTAGGATAAGATGGATCAGGAAATCACAAACCACTCTGCATAGTCTCTGTTGCTGGGAAGTTGGGAACTAAAAGAAAGACTTCCTGTGTGGATATCATATTGCGTAATCGAAAACAGTTAACTGCTCTTTAAGACAATTTAACATGCAATAACTCATGAAGCACCTTGTTTTCTTTCCATTCGACCCCCCGATAAAGCATCTGTTATATAGGCTCTATACAGAAGCTTCAAGTCATCCATCTTTCTATCACCATCATACTCTCCACCTGAACCAAAATACACAACAGCTCAACTTAACAAGTTTAGATAGGAAAAACACTAAAAGATAAAATTGCAAAAAGGAAACCAGATAAAAGTCTAGTTACAGAAAAAACAACAGTATCAAAGCCAGAACCAAGGTCCTTAGAAGCATAAAATTACAAGTTGCTTGGTGACCATACCTATTAAGGATACAGGCCCAACCCCCCGAGCAAAGCGACTCGCATCAGGATGGTTTTTAAGTGAGATTAGCACATTATTAAAAGCCAGTATCTTATCAAGCTCCTCAAGCACAGGTTGCCTGTTAAATATACACATGGTTAGTCAACTCATACGCTAAAATGTTTCATCAAAGACTGGTCAACAAGCCTTCAGAACTATTTGAGGTTAAAAAGATAAGGAAATAGTTATAGTTATACGAAGCTCAGAAAATAACTACTAAATACAGTCATGCAACCACTACATCTTTAACGCTTTTCTGTAATTATAACTGTAACACTACAAACAAAAGTCAATGATCAGGAGCAGAATGTTTAACCAGACAAAAATAGGCACAAAAATCATTATCTGATTAGAGTTAGATTTAGGTCTAACCATGTTTGCCAGATTGAGGTATTTTTGACTAGAAGCACAGATGGTTTATACTTTTATTAACAATTGACTCTCACCTATTAGACAAAGCTGCAAAGATACTTTGTTGTAATCATTCTCTTTAAAAGAAAAATGAAAACAACATTTGATGAAGAGAACCGAAGCAAAAATCAGTTAACATGTTCGACTAGAGAGCCATGCTTATCCCATGAACTTGAGCAAATTTGGCAGCAGTCTAGCAATGAAAAAATTGAGAACTTATCATGCAACTTATTCTGTGCTCTTCTCTACCAAAAAGTGTTTCTCAAAACCAAAATTTCTTGCATGCTTCTATAATTTCAAGTATATAATACTGTTCATACACTGATCTACTTCTGGACTTCAATACACTGAGAGCTGCCGATATATTTTGCTCACAAGCTTTCTTGTATGGTCCCTAAACATATTTTCAGCGAGCTGCAAAATATAGATAGATGTTTTATTACAAGATACCATGACATGTGAAACATTGAATGCATGAGTATATTGTTGTTCACTAGAAGATCTTTCACACAAATTACAGGAATTTGGACCATCTTTTTAAAATTATTGATAATAACTTCACTGAAGACAATACCTCATCAGAAAGTCGATAAAGAAGTTGGGCTTCTCTAAGGCTGATCAGCTGAGTCACATCAATATCTGGAAAACAATAAAAGCCACATTAATGTTGCATTTTTACCCTATTACAACTCATCAGTCAAGTGTTAGTACAGCAACAAAACTGACCCTATTGGGCCTATTGACAACCAGATGACGATAAATAGGAGATCATGATAAGAAAAGGTAACCAGAATAGCCTTGCAAGCTTAGGTGGTCCTACAGAAGGGCCTGTGTCTGCATTGGATAGTGCTACCAGAAATGCAGACCATTTACATGCCAGGCCTCACCCTTCAAAATGCTTAAAAGGAAAAGTACAAAGGCATGCCATACTTTTCAATACGCTTATTACTAGTAACCACTTAAGCATAATGTAGAAAGTTGAGAGAATTCAGGTATTGGGGAGAGAAAGCAGAGTGATGAATAATTGAAAGCTTTTCTCAAAGACAAGGATCAAAATATAGAAGAAATCAAAAGCAATTTCTCTAATCAAAACATGATAACAAAAAATTTGTAATATTCATAAACTAAACCTGATGTGTACTACCTTGGGAAATTGTGTCAAGCTTGTAGGAATACAACCTCTGGGCATTGTCCCGGACAGCAACCTCTACCTGATAGACAGAAGGCAATAGAAAAAAAAAAAAAAATCAAGACAATGAAAAACGTTCATGCTACAATGGTTTGCTAATCCAATATGAATAAGAATTCAGAGAATTCGCTTACTTTTTTCTGGGAAATAGATTAAATTGAAAATACTGCAGTGGTTAAGTACCTGAGCATCCGTGACCTTGAACACACGTTTCCAAGGCAACAAGAAACCAGACGCATCTCCAAAAACAAGGTTTGAGACATATATCAGCTTCTGAAATGCCTGCACTGGAAACATCAAAAATGGTCAAGCTCCATATCTTTAAAAGTTCGGAGGTAGCAAACCAAATATATCACGTTCACATGACTAAACAGTATCATACCCGACGTTGTGCCATATCAGCATCACGGTCCCCAGTTTCAAGTCTTTGCCTGAAAATTCGCCTACCAATCTGAGAGATTGTAGATTACAAAGTTGAAACAAATTATCTCCATTTACTCATTCAACCAGAAGCATTCTTATTTCACTTTAAACTCAAGTAACAGATGTAAAGCTACCTCCATGTGCATGGCTGCAGCATCTGGGTCATCAATACCCAATGAGCTTTTGAATTTAATAATGTCTCAACTTCATCACCTTTTAGATCTTCACTTTCAGGAGGAAGAACAGCCGATACAAATCTAAAAATGCAGAATAGTAGGAATAATTATTCTAATTGCACAAACACACTGGTCCTTAAGCACTAAATTCGAAAGAAAATCCTACTTACCGGCAATAATATCACAAAGCTCTGCATTAAATGCCTCATTCTGTTTGCTAACACCATATCTGGAAGATGACACAAAGTCGTAGCATAAAACAGAAAGTAAGAAACAAAGAATATAATAAGCTGATGACGCCAAACAGAAGTTCAAGCGTAAGACAACAGAATGATATCAAACAATTAGCAGGCAAACAAGAAGACGCAGGAACAGACAGAACTAACAAAAAGGGAGAAATAATGATGACAATACTAATGGGAAGCGAACAGAGTGGAGAGGCATCAGTTGTTAATAGGTGAATTTCATGTCAAGTTTTTTCCAAAATTGAATATTGCTTCAACCTTAGTTTGTCTATTGTTGTCTGGTAATGTAGAATTTATGAATACCTGCATTATAGAATGCTAGTCGATTTTAACATTGCATGAAGAGAATGGAACTGAATTTTTATACATCTATGGTCACAGTACTCTTGTTCCCAACAAATTGGGAGTAAATCCTTCTTTGGCCTCTATCGACAGAGAGTATATTCAAGCCATACTCCTTGTTGGTCTTACCTTTCCCATCAGATACGCCACCTAGCAAGTATTCAAGACTAGAATCATTTGCATTTCCACTTTATATGAAGATAAAGAAGGGAACAGAAATTCTTATCTCACTGGCACATCTAGAACTTTTGCATTTCGAGAAACAAAAATAACACCTAGAATGATATAACTAACAAAGTATCCTTTTCAATCTCTAACACAGTATCATATGGTTTGGAATAATGGTATTTCATGGATTCTATTGCAGCAAAACATATTATTTTGTTAATCATGAATGGCTCGTTCCAGTTACTACTACGGTTGGACCCTAATCAAATTCATGATTGTTTTCAGAATACTTCTTCTTTAAGCAGATCTCAAAAAGATCTAATTGTTATAGCACAAGTTAAACTAATTAATATATCAGCCTAATAATCATCAGCCAACACAATAAAGAATATCTATCATCTCCATTAACACATAAAGAATGCCAGCAAAGAAACTGCGAAGTAGTTTTGGAGCAAAATCAGATAATAAACTATCAAGAAAATTCATAGAATGTAGGAAAAAAAAAATTACTTGTTTGCAATGGCTTCAATATCTTCCTTCTTTATAGCCCCAGGATCATCACAACCCACCACATAATTGTGCAAATTAGCAGCGGCGACATCCGGCACGCAAGCATTCAGCGCATAGGCAGCCCCCGCGCCAGCAGCGCCAACGACCGCAGCCCCACCTAAGCCAGCATTGCGTGACCCGCCGAACCGGGACCCGAGTCCATATCCAGCACCCACCGCAGCAGCAACTATTAGAACAGAACTAGCGATTCGGATGGGCGGAGACATGGCGTCAACGAGGGACTGCAAGCCCGTGAGCTCCCTTTTCTCTCCAAAAACATCCGGCTTGACGGCGGAGGCGGAGGGTTCGCCTGAAGAACGGATTCTGGAGATTTTGCAGCGGTCACGACGGAGATGGGTCGAGGAGCGCCGGAGAGCGGTGGTTGAGGATAGAAAGGGGGTGAAGAAGAGGGTCTTCGGATGAGGAGAGGAAGGAGTAGTTGTGAGAAGAACGGATGGCTTCATTATCCGAATATGTGTCTCTCTACCTCTCTGTGCTGCAAGCGGCGAAGATTCCGGACCCGTGAGTGGGAGTGAGAGAGTCGATAGAGACATAGAGAGCACAGAGAAGGGTGTTAGAACGAGAGTATGAGATTACTGTGTAGGGTTTTAGGGGGGAGAGAGAGAGAGAGCGCAGTGGGGAGTGTGAGAGATGAAGATAGGGGGGGGGGGGGTAGCATCAGTTTGGTGGGCGGAGAAGAAGATAAACTGAAACCCCCGGCCCATTTTTGAGTTACGGGTCCCGTTTTCTTCACTAACAAATTGGGTTAAATAATACTTCAGTTCAATAACTTTGTTCCGTCTTAATTTTGGTCCACTAACTTTATAAATATTAATTTTGATCCATTATCTTTCCATAACAAGTAAATCTAGTCCTTCAGACTGATCATATTACCCTTCTTACAGAAGAACCTTATAATCCATATTCATGCTCTAGTTTGGCCCAACATGCTTCCGTATTATTATTTAAGCTTCCATAAAGTCATACCTTGGTTTGACCGCCTTGATTCCGGGTATCCCAAGTCCTCGGTTTTACGGACTTCCTCCAACCACACAACCGCAGCTGATGGTTCGCAGGTACCTGGTTCCTTCAGTAACAAGACAGCACAGCCCTTTCGTTTCCTACCTTAGGGCGTAGAAGATACTTCCGAACAGAAACTTAATAAACTTTGGGGTGAGCAAATCAGACAGAAGCCTTTTCTTTATTGAAAAAATATATGAAATATTACATAAATATTATTTCCTCCCTTGGAGGAGACAACTATTTAGCTCATATGGTAGAGGGCTAGACTCTTTGGGGAAACCCCCATAAACTAAGAACTTGAAAAATTACAAAGATAGAGACTTGGAATATTATGCTTTGAAGAGTAGGGGAAAATATTTGATGATCCCATTCTGCTTCTCGGCTTCCTTATTTATAACCATCCGCGGACGTCAAATGCGGACTTCAATCTTGATTTTTGATGACGTATGGCGTTCGTCATCTTGATGACGTCATTGCTTCCGTCATCGTCCTTTCCAGCTGTATTCCATAATGGCTTGTCGGCCATTTTAATCGCTAGCTGGCTCTTGACCGTTGGTTTTGTCGTCTTCTGCCGACAGTCTTCTTTTTGAATTTTTACATACTTCGATTTTTACTTGTTCTTGTAAAAATTCTTCCTTTTACCTTTGTCCGGGTTTGGTTCGGGTTTCTTTTGGGTCACCCGTATCTTTGTACCGAACAGTGGTTTTTCCTGTTTCTCGCAGCAAGGGCATACATGGTTATGCCATTGCCCAACATGCAACATGTTGCATGCTTTCATCCTTGTCGACTCGGTTGCAGGCAGCTTGTTCTCCCATATAAGCATTCTTTTCTTTTCGAACATGCTTTCTGCAAACTCAGTGCTTTTTCTCGTCATGGAGTTTAACAGGAACGATCCATTCACCTTGTTGGAGAAGATTTTGAATGGATACTTGACTTTGTCCATCTCGGTGAGACAGACCCATAAACCCCAGCTCTTCTGGTGGAAATATCGTCTTCGCTAATAGCTGACACCAGCGGAGCTTCTTCTGTGGTAGCTTTGATTCTGTTAAAAGCCACCATGCCTGGTCTCTGCAGCTTGATGAAATGAAACGCTGGATGAGACCCTTTTCCTGCCATCTCTGGAGCTGCTGAAATGAATTTTAGCTCCAGGATATCTCATCTCTTTAAGTGGGGATTGTTCTGCCATGAATCATAAACCGCCCCACTAATCCATTCCGGTAATTTGGAGATTTCCGGAAAACTTGGTGGCATAGTATGAACTGAAGCCAGAGCTCCAAACTCATACCATTCTCGAACTTCTTCAGGTTTCGATCCTTCCATCATCCAGACCCTATTATATTTTCCAGTGGTCTTGATAATGGTCTTGCTTGGGTTGACACCTTTGCGGGAAATTAATTTTTCCCACATCCTTTGATATACCTGCCAAGCAGAGGAAGATGAAGAAGATAATTCATTAGTATTAGTCTTAGAAGTGCCTGTCATTGGCCTAAGACTAATCTCTCCCTCTTTAACCCCAGAGGTGCTGGGTTGACTCGAATCATCAGAGGTTTTCACTCCCTGTGACTCGTCCGTCGCCGTTTCACCAGAATTCGATGATGGCCTTGTGCAAGCAGTACTTGAATCTGCCGCTACAGGTTTAGAGTCCTGTACTCTAAGTGCAGGTTTAGAGCCCTACTCTCTCAACTCGCGAGTCATCACCGAGGGCGATGCCTTTCGAATTGGTTCTAGTAGAGCGTTCCATAACGCCGTTGAAGCTACCAAGGAACTCCTGATATTTGTCTGAACTTTGTCCAGATCAGCTCGTTGGACTTGTCCGGCTACTTGGGCGTTAACCGCTAACCGTCCAAATTCTCGGTCAAGCTCCTCGAGGTTCTCTCTGAGGTGCCTGAGTCTAAGCATGACGGAGTTTGCTTCAAATCCCTCCATCTCTTGTCAGGAAATCTGCAAGAACATTTTCATGAGATTTGATAACGACAATATTATAACAATAATATTGGCATTCAGCTTGCCATCGGATATTACGAGCTTTCTCAATTTTAGATTCCAGTTTATTTTTCAGGAAAGTTTTAACGTTAGTATTATCAACTTTCAATGTAAATTCTTTAGCAAGTAAGAACAAAGGCCATTTCTTAAAAGCCTTCCAAACTGCAAATAATTCATTCTCATTGATGTGCCACACTTGGGCTTGTTGTTCAGTGAACAACCCTCCTGAGTATCTACAAGGTTCTTCTCCTGTAGTCGTCTTCTTCATGAGCACTGATGCCCATCTGTAATCATTGGCATCTGTGTAGACTACCAATTCATCCTCGTCTTGCGGTATTGCAAGCTTTGGCAGATTATTGCAGACCTGCTTTAGCTCACGAACCCTTTGTGTGTGGATTTCCTCCCATTTCCACTTTGCACTTTCTGTTTCTTTCAAAAGTGGCCGGAAATCCTTTCTGTATTTTGCAAGATCCTTTATGAAGATACCTGCAAAATTCACAACTCCCAAGAAGCTTTGTAATTGCTTCTTATCTTTGAGTACATCGGGGAAATTGCGGATTTTCTCCACAATATGTTCCTGGGTTTACCTCGCTTTATCTCGCCATGGTTTCTAACCAGAAATCCAGGGCTACTGTAGGCAGAGATTCCAGGCTCAATGAGTCCAAGGCTGATATGCTCCTTGATAATGATGTGCATATCCTTCTTGTCCTCCATGTTCATCTGAATAGGCTTGTATCGAACATACTCGTATTTGCACTCTTCTTTAATCTTTAGAGTAGCTTCGATCTTGTTCCTATCCCACCATGCCAGAGGATTTTCACTGAAATTTCTCTGGATGAGTCGCTTGACATTTTCAAGAGAAAGAATGCTTTCCTCGCTTATGTCCATTGTCTTTAGTTCTACTAGGGCTTCCCTGAGGTTCTTGATTTCTTCCTCAGATTCCTTGTAGGAACTATCACTATCGATGAGTCCCTGTTGCCTGAAAGACAAGAGAGCTTTCCCAAATTTCCTTTTATCCTGCATTTTTGGATTAGTCAATTTGGCATCGAAATCACCACGCTTGCTGCGAAAATGTATAGGCATTATTCTGTTAAATGCCTTTTCTCTTCGCAGAACCTGTATCTCATTACCACAGTTAGTAGTAAAGATTAACAGATTTCTCTGAATATCCTGCATATATCTTGCAAATGTTTGAATAAAATTATTACCCAGCAAGATATCAGCACCTGTATCATGAAAGTAAATGGGAGGTGTTTTTACCCTGAACCAGGGCGTTCCAAATGCTCCCCCGATCATGATTTTTGCTTCTCTGATTCCTGTATTGAGTATTAGGATTTTTTGTGAAAAATCCCTTCCTGCAATAACAGGTAAGGTTTCCCTTGCTTCCTTAGGGAAAACTCCAGGTTTTGCTGTGCAAATTCCTGATCCTGAGTCAATATAAGCTGCAAAATACTCTGTCTTATATTGATCATATAACATACCAACAGATATGTATATAGAAAAGGGGCTTGTCATTCAATCCTTATGGTTACACCATCAAGACTGAACTCCATACCGTTACCTTTTTTCCCCATGGTTTATGATCTTCGAGGAAACTTAACCCCAAAGTCATACATCCATTTTCTCGTCCTGCAACACCTGCAATTAGAAATTCATGGCCTGCTATTTCTAACATGCCTTCATATCTACCGACCACCGGCTGCTGCAAATGATATAAGTCATCACAAGGAAAAAAGTTTTCATTCTTAGTGATGTCAAATATGACTTGTATTTCTTTCCATCCTTCAGGGCATTTAAGTTTTACGTTATCTACCCTAATCTCTTGAGGAGTTAAGACTCTTGCTAAGTCTTTCTCTTTTCCTTTGTAGCCTGTTATCCTATCTTCCGGAAAGGACATTCTGCTACTATACTCAATCCTAGAGCTCATTGTTCAATCTAAGACTGGGTGATCTTTTATAATGATATCGACACCACCAATTCTAGGTATCCTAATTGGATCTGGTGCCATTACCTTAGCAAATTCCTTGAAAATTCTAGGAATCTCAATATACTCTTTCCTAAGGATTAAATCCGAATGATGAGTGTTGGAAAGGGCATAAGCAATTTTATAAGTTATAGAATATGGTCTATTTCCTTCTTTCATAAGATCTTTTCTTTTAAAATCCTGATGAAGGGTTAAGACTCTACTGAAATCTTGGTCCGCTAGGTTGTATGCAATCCTAGGATGAATATCAAACATCAATTTTCCTGCATACAAATTACCTATCATTGTCCCAAGACAACCATCTCTTAAGTTATTGATTCTTCTATCCATTATTGATAAATGTATTTCTGAATCAATTCCTTCCTTAAAAGTTGCTTTTATTACTATGGATGGCAATTTCAACACGGACCCGAAAAATTCGCCCCGGACCCGCCCGCATGGGCGGGTCTGGGCGTAATTTTCCGGGTCCGGGGCGGGTCCGGGGCAATTTTTTTAGCCCCGGCCGGGTCCGGGGCGGGTTACGGCCCTGTCCCAGACCCGCCCCGAACCCGCCCCATTGGACCCGACCGCCCCGCCCGGGCCCGCCCGGACCCGCCCTTTTTTATTAAATATTATTAATATATAATATATATAAATAAAAAATTTATAGTATTATATATATATGTGAATCCTAAATAATTTTTGTATGTACCCAACTGTACAAAAATACCAAAAATAGAAAAAAATAGTTGATAAGAAATTTAATAATTTACATGTAACATGAACGTATTTTTTGTCTTATCCATTCATTTAGATTGAAAATTATATTAAAGTATTTAAATCTAAACTGATATTATTTATTAAAAAAATATTAATGTAATGTATTCTTTGTTTATCCAATTCATTAAAGTTTGTAACTATATTAAGGTATTAAAATATTTAATAGTTATTAATATTAATTAAAAAATAAATATAAGTTATTTTTTAAAAGTTGTTGATCTCATTATATACAAAAAAATAATAAAATATTTTAATTTATCTATACTAACATAAAAAGAAAAGAGGTTCCACTCACAAATGGCGGTTAATGACACCGTCGCACCAATTTTTTTGTAAAGTCAAAAATACCCTTCTAATAATAACTAACTTATTCAACTCTTCAAATTATATTTAATTAATAAATTAGTTTCTTCTTTTTTATCTATATCTATACTAATATAAAAAAGAATTTCCTTATACACTCACAAATGAAAGTTATCGTGACACCGCCGCATCATTTTTTTGAAATCCAAAATTAGCCTTTTTATTATCTATTCTATCTATATGTATTTATATCTTTTATATTTATATCTAAACTATATAGAAAAAAGATGCAATTGAACTAATAATATAACTAACTTATTTAAATTATTAAATTTTATTTTAACTGATAAATCAGTTTCTTTTCTTTCTTTCTTTCTTTTTTTAAATTTAATATATTGATTTACATATTTTACTCTTATATAATGTATTTTAAAGTATGAAAAATTATTTATTATATGCACGCAGGGACGGCGTGCTACAATGGCTAGTTGTTATAAATATAAACTACTAATTAGTTTAGTAGTAATATATACCAAAAACTAAAATAAAATTTATACTGAATAATTTAAATTGTAGAAAACTAAGAAAAGTATCTATTATATGAAGTAATGTAATTGAAATACATAAAAATATTTTACAGTTGACATTTATATATATTCACAATCTGTAATAACTTATAAATTTATATATTCATAAATGTTATTATTACATTGATAACTATCATCTTATATTGTTGAACAACATAAGTTGATCTGGCCGTTAAAATTCAAGACGGTGTATCGTTCAATCAGGCCATGTGATTTTAAATCACACCGTCCAATATGATCCAATTGACATAATCTTATATATATTTGAATTTGGTATGAATCGGGTGCCGGAATTTTAAAATATCGTAATTATTGATTAAACTTATTGTTATCTTATTATAATTAAAATACTTAAAAATTTTCAACTATCATCATTATTATTATTACTATCATTATCTATAGATTAATTCATAAGAATCACTAAAAATAAAAATAAATTGCATAATACATATATGTATCATGATATAAATATAAAACTTAGAAATAGATATTAAAAATTAATTGTATTCTTTGTATAATATAAAAATATTAATTTTATTATATTCTTTGTATAATATAATTTTTATTAACTAAAATAATAATACAAGTAATAATTTTAAAAAAAAAATTAAAATGCTCTCTTCAAAAAAAATAAAAATCAATTAAAATATTAATTAAAAACTAAAAAAAAAGACCCTATTAAAATTAAAAGAAAAAAGAAAAGCCTCATTTCCTCAACCACATCCTCAATGTCAATTCTCAATTGTCAAAATTCAAAACACTCAAAACCTTCTCAATTTCTCATTTCTCCTCAGCCGGTCAGCCACCTCGTCGCCGTCGTCACCGCAGCCACCTCGTCGCGTGAAAGCTTAGCCCACTTCGTCGGCGTCGTCGCCGTGAAAGCTCAGCCCAACTCGTCGCCGTCGTCGCCGCTCACCGTTGTGGCCCTCAGTATGCTATCTTCCACCACATTACTCTTGATTATATAGAGTAAAGTTTAAGAAGGACAAACTTATGCACAATGAGTTTCTTTGTTTTGCGTCAAGTTAGTCGTCATTTCTTCTAGATTCATGTGGTTGTAGATTTGACTGCATAAGTTCATTGCACTTCGTCTCCTTTACCCTTTCCCTGTCTCTCAAATTCTTTAAATTCTCTAGTTAGGGCGGGTTGGAGGGTCGGGGCAGCGGGGCGGGGTGGCGGGGCGGGCCGGGGCGGGGCGGGCCGGGGGCGGGGGCGGGTTATGAATCTTGTTGAAATTTAATGGGGCGGGTCTCGGGTCTGGGCGGACCCGTACCAGACCCGCCCCATTGCCATCCATTTTTATTACTACTTCAATAGTTCCTATGTGGATCCATTTCATAGTAACAGCAATCTCTTCTCTAAGCCTACTTAATTCTTCAAGAATTTCTTCTTTAGGAATAAGCTGCATCTCCATCACATTACCAGTAAATTCCATGGGAATAGCAAACTCACCTGAACTTACTTTGTAGATTATGTGATGTTTCCTCTGGTTTAGTCCTATCTGGTTGAGGACTTTACCAATTCCTCCAATTCTGAATCCATCATATGGACTGAGGTTGGAATCTTGTCGCATGATTCTTTCCATGATTTTGTTTGATACTGTCATTCTGGAAAAGAATCCTGACAGGCTTTCAGAGGTCTGAAGCCTATCTTCCTCATCGTGACTTTTCTGACTCGGTTGAAGATCCATCCGACTCAGTCACCATTTCCTCCTAATAGACACTTTCGTCTGAAGGAAGATCTTCAAATTGGTATATTGGTACCAATTCACCATAGTAGACCGCGTCTAATATGTCATCCGTAGCTTCGAATTTTCTGATTTCACCACGTTTCTGCGGGCAGTCTGGAGCGATATGTCCTCTTGCTCCACATGTCCAACAGTTGCAATCTTTGAAACTTTCATTCGTCCGGGTATGGGCCCGTCTGAAAGTTCGTCTAGTAGGGGTTCTTCCTGTGGATCTTGTCTCTGTTCGCCTAGATCCTTGGGATGAAACCCTTGTTGGTCCACTCCTTTGCCCAGATTTGTATGTTCTGGCTTTGGTTTTGGATTCGCCTAAAAGGAGTTCTTCTGGAATTCCTGGAGTATAGATCACTCCTGTGTTTCCTCCTTTTTCTTGGCTCCCCTGATTCTCCTATAACAGTAGGAAAATCATTATTATCGCAACAGAGAGGAGTTCGTTTAATTGTACCTCTCAGTCGTTTCATGTTTTTCTGGATGGATGCTTGATAACACCAATCCTTCAACTTGTCTTTGAGAAAAGACATTCTCCTTGCTACTGAATCCATCTGTCCCTCAGGTACTTTGTATGATTGGATCAACATTTCCCTCCATGGACTGCAGATTTTTGCAAAGAACATTGGAGCTGCAACATCCACTGCTACTCCACTCTGAAAGAAATACTTACGAAACCAATAGATATATTCATCTACTGCGCAAATACTTCTTAGTTCAAGACTGAAAAGAGCTTGTGCATACTCTCTAGCCTTTTCTGTTCTACTTCCTTCGAAGTACCCATCTCCGATGAAGTGAATCTTGATAAGCCTTCCTAGCCGATCTGCTATTGCACTCTTGGAATCTCCGATGAGTGGATTCTCGATATACTTTGTTTATGGAGAAAATTCAAAATTTGGCAATAAATCAAACAATGGACTAAAATTCCTAGTAAAGGGGTAAGATTGTCTTTCTGAAGACTAAATTTAAGTGATTTGGGAAGTTAATGGACTAATTTTAAAATAAGCAAACTTAATAGACTGAAATTAATGTCAGGCAAACTTAAAGGACCAAACGAATCTTTTCCCCCTAACAAATTCCATTCTTCCATTTTCCTTTTTCTCAAACAAAAATAATAGGGATAATTACAATTTTTTTGGTGAGGTTTATTGTAATTACATATAAATTTTTTATGGTTTAAAAATTATATTTAGGATTTTTTAAATTTATTTTCATAAATAAATTTTTCTGTTAATCAAAATTCATCGAATTTACTTATATTAACAAAAAAATTAGAAAAAAATTATATCAACCCCTAATTAACTTATTAGTGACTTATTTTAAGTCGAATAAACCTTTTTATAACCATGTTACCCTCATATGTTTTCACGCGTTAATGCATGTGATGAAGTATATCTTCACCGTTATAAAGTTAGTTTAGACCAAAAAAAAAAATTTTGACCTGCAATAAGTTAGTAATCAGTCAATCGAAGGTAAATATCAATTTTCATTCAATTTATTGTTAATATCAGCAAATTTAGTAAATTTTGACTAATTGATGAACTTATTTGTTAAACCGAAACAAACTTCAAGAGTACTAGATGTAATTTCAAACTACAGGAGATTTACGTGTAATTAACCAAATTTTTGAAGGGGGGACTCTAATATTGCATATACAAATATATGTGCAAAATCTAAAAAAAATGCTTGAATTTAGTTATAATTATGCATTTATATCAATTGAAATCTATATATTTTATGAAAATTAGTTATAATTTTTTTTAGATTAAATGAAACTAGAAGTGAAAACAATACGATTATTGTAAGTATTAAGTGACAGTTATCAATCAAACATTGATTTATACCTTTTTTTTTTGTACAGATCATCATTCATTACATCATTCGATACATTCAAACTCAAAAATAAATTAATCTTTTGTAATTCAGATTAACAAATACTTTCAAAATAAGACAAAAAACACAAGAAATTATTATAGAAGTAGACTCACGTTCATGATAATCTGCTTAATCAGGTCCTTCGGGCGAGATACTTCCCGGATGGTAATATTCTCTCAATAGCTGTTGTTCGACCTCCTTTGTTTACCTAGTTGAGTCTCTTGGTTACGCAACCAATTTTGCGAGCAGGGTGCAGATGGAGAGTGGGTTATGGCGATTCTATCAGAGCATGGCAAGATCCATGGTTACCACGTCCTACCACTTTGCAGCCTGTCACTTCCCCACCCTTTTGTGATAGTGATCTTCGAGTCAACACACATTGATGCTAATTCACATAACTGGAATAATAGCTTAGTTCGTGCTTTGCTCTAACCTGCTGATTGCGATAGCACTCAATTGTTTGGGTATGGATGACTGTTTTGTCTAGCATTATGTATGGAATGGAATTTTCAGTGTTTGGAGTGCTTACCATGTGGCATGCTCGCTTGAAAGTAGACAGCGTACGAGCCAACTTAGACTCGACGAACAGGCGTTGTGCAGGTTTTTTTAGCAGGGGCAAATTCCTGGTAAGATTAAGGTATTCATGCTTTGCTCAAATATTCTACCAACATCAGCCAACTTGAGCAGGCATATTCCATCTTCATCTTTCTCGTGCCCTTTTTGTTATGAAAACCATGAAGATATTCCTCCCATATTGATTCAATACCCATTTGCCCGTTAAGTTGTAGTATTTCCAATGTTAGGTGGAATATTGTGAATAGAAATACAATTGACACATTTCAATGGTTGTTTGGAATCAGTACTAACTTAGCTGTGATGAACTTTAATTTCTTCTTCACGGTTTATCGGTGCACTTGGTTGAGCCGAAAGTGCAAATTTATGCAGAGAAAGTTCTTTTTACCATATAAAGATATTTGTTGTGCCAATCAATATCTTGGGCGTAGGATTGAACTCTCCAACCTTGAGCTCTCTAGCATTGGCAATGTATTCCTTCTTGTACAATAAAAATCAAATGTGATGGAGCCATCTTCGACAGCGGTAAGGAAATGGGTCTTGGTGCCACCGTTCGTGATGGGGGAATTTTTGTTGCATGGTCTGCCCAATGAGTACCTCGATGTGCTGACAATAAGTTGGTTGAGGCAATGGCAACACGATATGCAATGGAATTGGCTGCTCGTTTTGGCTGGAGCTCTATTATCGTTGAAAGTGATTGTGCAAACTTGATCCAAAAATTCATTCATCCTCTCATGACTTTTCCTTTATTAGCTTTATTGTTCGTAAACTAGCATTGTTTTTTCATTCCTATAGTTTTAGTTCAATTAAGCATAGTTGTAATATAGTGGCCCATGAACTAGCCAAATCTGTCGTTGCTCTCTTGGAAGGCTCTTTCAATCTTCCAGCAAAGGTAGTTGCTCTGGCTATGGCTAAGATTTTTCATCATGAATAATATACTCTTGTTTCCTCTAAAAAAAAGGTTTCAACTATAATTACACTGGCATCCTTGAGGCTTGGTGTAGTTACATATAGACCCTCTATAATTACATATAATATCCTTAATTTTTTTCATCCAACAAATAAATTCATGTTTTAGTCAAAATTAACAGAATTTGCTAATATAAACAAAAAAAAAAAAAAAAATTGAATGAGAATTCATATTAATTTAACCTCAATTGGTTTATTACTAACTTATTGCAGTTCAAATAAATCTTTTGTAACCAAATTACCCTATACGTCTTCACATGATAATGCATGTAAGAAGGTAAATCTTCATCCGTATAAGGGTAGTTTGGTCAGAAAATATTTATTTTGACCTATGATAAAATTTTTAAGTCAATCGGGTAAATTTGAATTGTCATTCAACTTTTTGGCTTATGTTAACAAATTGTGTGAATTTTACTAATAAATGGATTTATATATTAATCAAGAACAAAAGTAAAGAATATTATGTACAAAAAGTTTAGTATAATTATACCTAAATCTCAAAAAAAGGTGATGTCACCATTTCTAACTTTTATTTACAGAGTACCGCTAAGTACATAGTTCTTTACATGTGACAGAAAGTGTGTTTTACTCGCAAGGAGTGGTTTTGATACTAATTACACTAACATTTCTTCATCAAAATCATAATATTGTCAAAATTTCTTTATATGCATACCATTGGTTGTCATAATCATTTGGAAGTATATTGCACGATGGTCTATGATAGGTCTTTCATTAAGAAATTTCTAAACAAAATAATTTTTTTGAAAAGTTTTTAAGTGAAACTTCGGGGATAGTTGCACTTTTCGTCCCACATGATAGACCTCTTCTCACTTTTGGTTGCGAGCTTTACAAGATCGACACTTTAAATCTCAAATCCCTATTTTGGACATATTTGGTCCCATGTAGTTAGTTTCTAACGGCAACGGCAACAGAAACAACACGTGAACAGTCACGTGCGGTTAGCTGGCCATTTCTAGAGCCAAAAGAATTGTTGCTGATGTTGGTTGCTACATTATGGAGGAAAATTTGGTGCCAAAAAAACCTTTTCCTCCCTCTAGCCTATATATACATCCACAAATTCACCATTTAAAGTCCAAAAATTTGCTAAAAAAATTAACACAATTATTGCTATTTATTTTTCCCTCCACAATTTAGGTTGAAAATCCAGAGACTAAATCATAGTCCTTGCAAAATACCACAAATATTAAATGTTGTTGTCATAAAGGTGCTTATTTGAAGACCTCTTGGACAAGTGGCAATCTTGGTAGGAGGTTTTTACTTGTTCTTCAAGGAGAGACAGAGGCGGCTATGTGTTTTGTTATGTGGTTAGATCCACCAATATATACAAGAGCGACCATAATAATTTCTGGTTTGTTGTGCCGATTGAACATTTAATAGGAAGAAATTTGTGAATTGCGTAAAAAATGTTATATGTTGGTTTCTGTAATGATATATTTTTTTTTTTGTGATGTATCTTGGTCATTTGAATTTCTTATGAATAAATTTCTTTTTTTTTTTTTTTCTATGTTGTTACTTGTTATGTACTATGAAATGACCTTTTAGTAATGATAAATATTTTGTAAATAACATTGTAGTAATGGTTAACATGGAATTTGCTAGTAGAAGTGGCAAAAAGACGTAGACTTACTTGTTGTAATATGCACAAACACTTAAAAGCACCACATAACATTAAACATGGAAAATTGTGGAGGATGTCCTTTTCCTTGCCTATACAAAATGTCACAAGCCAAATCAATTATATGTACCATACAATGTAATAAAATTTTAAAGGAATTATATTTACTGTAAATTTGTTGGGTTGTAGTACAATATTTGGTTTAACAGGGAAATCCATTTTCTTTCTTGGACATTCTTTTTTATTGTGGCCTCTCATTCGACAGTATTGGCACATGACTCTGCATGGTTGCATCTTCAATCTGATGTTGTGTTTCCCTTGGCCTCTAGTTCTCTTTATGTCCTTGTTGGATGGTTTATCAGGCTCTAACCTTTTGCTCTTGCATTCCTGCATCCCTTCCAAAGTTGGTAGAAGGGGTTGGATCATTACAGTCTTTTTTCCACAGTTTTAGGGCATTGACAGGCAATTTAGCATGTATATATACCTCAATAAAAGTGTCCACACTATAGCAGGGATTAACAAAGTCTTTTGGGTCTAAGTTTGACTGCGTATGACATTCATTATATGATTACATGGAATTCGTGTCAAGTCCCATTTTTTGCATGTACTAGTTTTGTTTTGTAAATTGACCACATACCTAGCACCATCATAGCATGATTGTCATAATGCACATCATCATACTTGATTGGTATACAATCAAAAACTTTGTCCATATTTTTCTCAATAATTTTTTTATTGTGGAACATATTTTCTTGTCTTGCCATTTTTTCCTTGCCCTATCTCTCAAATTTAGAAAGTCTTGTCATAATCCATTCAAGCATTATCAGGATTGGTCTCTCCCTAACCTCCAACTTGATGCAATTAAATTATTCACAAATATTGTTTAACAACATATCATATTTGGGAAAAGTATTGAAGTGTGACATACTCCAATGTGTTGGAGGCTTCTCATTCAACCATTCAAGCACTTAATCATCGAGTTCCCCTAGTTCTTCCATTCTAAAATTTAATTCAGAAAACTGTAGCGATTTTTGCAGCATTGCACAAGCCTTGTTTGAAAGATAAATCTCTAAATCTAGCCGTTTTCACATTATTATGCATCCGTCTTACACAAATTCTATTGTCTGCTTTAGGGAATACGCACTTAAGCAGGTATCAACCCATTCTGTTTGTCACTTATAAAAGTATAAGCGTCATCCCTCACAGTTCGCAAATGCCCCTTCATCAATTCAAGAAATAGCTGTCATGCTTCCCTTGTTTTCCCAGCAACCATAACATAAATTAATGGATAGAAATTATTATTTAGGTTTATGGCCACTGTAATTAACAAGACACCTTCATAAGTACATTTCAGATGACACCCATCTACCCCAATCACAGGTCTACAACTAGACAAAAAATCCTTTCGTAATGCATCAAAGCAAACATAAAACTTAGAAAATTTCCTGTGCCTTACGCCATCTTTCGCATTATATTGACCATCTGAATAGAGAAACTTGGGTTTCTACTTCTTACTTTAGTTGTATAATCCCATAAACTATCAAATTGATTTTCAACTTTGCCTTGAATTGCATTTAGGGCTCTTTTCTTTGCTCTGTATGCTTGGTTTCTTGAAACATGACACCTAATTTCCTTAATTACATCTTTTCTAAACCCCTTAATATTCCTTTTAGGATCTATTCTGAAGGTATTATCATATTTGGCATACAAACATCTACTATTTACATTTTTTACATTAAATAATCTGGCATATTTATGTTCTAATTTATATTCGTAATTTGGAATGTACTCTCATCACCAAGTTTAAGTGCATTCAACCTCCATTCACACCCATCCCCAGGCATTTTACATAAACCCTTCTTTTCATTATTTTTCATTATTTTCAAACTTCTTTTTATGCTTACAACATGAGAATGGACTACCTCCCTCATTCAACTTTGTTACTAAATATCATCCCCAATTTTAAAGTGGGGATTATATTTGTTTTTAGGATTGAAAACAGGTTAAGGCTCTTTGTCCTCCTCATCAGAACCAACAATAGAGTAAAAATCATCACTAATGAAGCAAACATCTGACTTTGTCGTTGCTTCCTCAGAAGTAGATGCCTCAACCCTCTCCCCAACACTGTTATTCACCACTATCCTCACCATTCTCTTCAACACCCTGCTGGGCCTGATCAACTTGTTCTATATCATCATCATCTTCATCCATTTCATACCAACAGTCCTCTAACCTAAAGTCAAATAACCTATTACTCTCCTCATCGCCTTCCCCTTCATTCTAATTTTCCACCCCACCTTGCCCATGACCCTCTGCATAACTATCCACCAATTTGAACACCTCATCCTATTAGATTCATCAAAATCATTACTATCCTCATTCTCCACTACTACCCTTTCCCTTTTTGGACATTTATTTCAGTTTGGGGTTCAACATTGGGCTCTAATGCACCTATCTTAGCATTTTGGGGCTCCCCACCCACCAAATACAATGTGAAAACTGTATTATTAGAACTGTATTCATAAGTGAACTTTACAATCTCAGTTTGAAGCTTTAGTTGCCTGAAGCTTTTACTATGGAATCTGTAAAACATTTTAGGCCCATTGTAACTCAACTTCTCACCATGTTTATGAAAGAATTGGTATGACCCGAGACTTTGTAAGAATGCAAACAGTTTATTCAAGTACTCTATCATGATATTAAATACATCCACAAAATTGAATTTATTTTTACTCCCATCCACATATTCTAGGTTTGGCCTATGAACTATTTTATCCTCATGATACATAACAACAGTAACGACGGGTTCATGCCCTGAAAATATATATATATATATATATATATATATATAAAAATACATAAAAGGGATAGTATATTAATAATTGAAAAACAACATACAACTAGATTAAGGGACCACATATAAAACAAGTCCAAATAATCCAGTACACATAGACATTCTCGAATACTAAAAAACTAATTAAAGAACCAAGAAAATGGACCACATGCCCCATGCTTCACATACAATACAATATAGAAAACATAAAATTGGACCACATGATAGAACACAATCATAAAAAATAAAAAATTTCACAAAAAATACAGCAAAAATCTTTTTAAAGCTCTAAAAGCTTACCATATTTTTGGTACTTTGGGCTTAAAAAGTCCACAAGCACTTGTTACTTAAGACTCATCTTGAATCAACACCTCCTCGCTCCAGATTAACGCCCTTAATCTTCACAAAATCGAATAAGAAAAATGTTGGGAGCGATTAATTTAGGGTTTGGAATTAGGGAAAAATGGAGAGAAAGAAAACTGGTTTTTTTGTTTTTCCTACAGTTTAAGTTTGAGAAGTCAACAAAGGGACCCTTCTTCTGCCTTTACCCTTTGACTAACGGCACATGATCATCAGTCATGTGCTATTTCCATTAAAACTAACATTGTAGGACCAAAGCTATAAAAAATTAGGGTTTGGGGTCTAAGTGTCGATCCCGTAACACTCGGGATCAAAAGTGAGAAGAGGCCTATTTTGTGGGACCAAAAATGCAATTAACTCTGGAACTTGGTGATTGAAAATAGAATTATGTAAAAGTAATTGGTACTAAAGTTGAAGCTATTTGTAATCTGCAATAATAAATATCAACCAATTAGAATGGGTAATAAAGAACGAGACTAGGAGAAACAAAACAAAAGAAACACAAAAAAAGAAGGTTAAGGACATAACTTGTATTGGTTCATCCCGATTGCAAAGTACCATTCTCATGATTATGTTATATGGCATTATTCAAAATAACGATCCTTTACCATTCAAAGTGCTTATTATCTTGGTTTGTAAAGTGCTTTAAGTGGTTGAAATGTTCATGCAGAGTCATCATAGTCTCGTGATGAGGAGGGTTGGTAACTTTTATGAGCAGCAAGAGTTCCAAACAAAATTATGCATTTCTGGTAGAGACTTATACATGGAGCAATTTTTTTATAAGTTACATCAGCGTAAAGTGGAAATTAGTTATGGATGTCCCTTATGAGGAAGAAATTCAGCACCATGAAGTATTGGAATGTCGTTGTCTACTCAAGAAGCTGGATGAGGATCAATTTCTCCTCTGTCTTATCCTGGCATAAGGGATTTGGAGATAATGTAATATAAAAGTTTCGAAGGTGAAACCAAGGCCCCTTAGGCTATAGTAGCTTCTGCGAAAACTTTATCTAATGTGTCCTAATGTGGGCCTGATAACTATTTTGTATTGGACTCAGGAGCAAGACCTAAAAAACCAAAATGTAGGAGAATCTCCAATGAAATAGGGATGTGAGACTTATGGTGTTATCCTAGAGCTTCTGAGGTAGCTTTCATAGATTGGGAAAGGGTATATAAAACCTCCCATTAATGTAGATTTAAGATATTGAACTACCTCATTTATTAACTTTTAGCTTCGCCCTTAGATCCCCGATACTTTGATCTAATTTAAAGTTTGGTGTGCTTATGTCGAGGACCAGTTTGATACCTCCTTGTTGTGTGCAGATCTCTGGCTTATTTTCCAAGAGCATACCTAGCTTGAGTCCGACTCCCAACCGATGACCAAACCCCATCATTTGGCGTTGTCTATGAAAGATAGCTAAGAGAGCTTGCAAGCCTTCGTCAGGAGTATAGAGGGATAAGATGGAGATAAAGCCTTGGAGTTGTGGGAAGGAAAGAGATTGAGGAAGGAAGTACTTCCCAACCCTACTTACCTTTCTCTCCATAGGCCAGAAGGGACTCTGGATACCATGGTGAACCTCAAGCAAACGACATTGAAAGAGTTAATTTCAACCATTGTCAAGGAAGCATTACAGAGTGTGGAGAATAGATATCAACTTAGACAAGTGTCACCTAAGTGGTTGTTTCATGAAAATACCCCAATCCGATAATGGAAGGTTGGAATACACACAAGCAAAGCACGAAGGCTATTAAGAGAACCCGAGAGATCGATATTCCAAAAATAAGAAAGTAAGGTTCGCATTTCATCACATAAATAACTACTAAATTCCCCTACCCCATTTCTAAAGTACCTGACTTGATTAAGTACGACAAAACCAATGATCCGCAAGAACATGTCACGTTTGAGCATATTATGTAGCTATATGGCTTATTAGAGGCCATGACGTTAGGATATGTGTGATAACCCTTCAAATGGGAGCTCAAGAATAGTTCACATAATTGTCAAGTGCAATGATGTTGTACTACGAACAACTAGTGAGGCAGTTCATATACCAATTTTCTAGTAAAATGAGGGCAAAGAGAGCTGTCACTTACCTTTTCACCATTCGGCAAAGAAGTAACGAATCACTAAGAAACTTCATTCATCCTTTTAACAATAAGATGCTAAAGGTACAGGACCTAAAGATTGAGATGGTAACAAACATAATCATACATTACCTCAGGAAAGACCCTTTAGCTTCAGCTTTAGCACGACACCCCCCCCCCCGGTGGACGATAGAAGAGTTGATGAGATAATAGAGTAATACATTCGAGAGGAAGATATGTTGTCCATTAAGGAGATTCCATGCATAAGGGCATTGAACTGTCGACTGGTCGTAGGTTTTCAAGTCTTCATATGGACACTTTTTGCTTTGTTTTCTTTTGAAGAAATTATTCATTCGCGATTATATTTAGGCCGAGTTAAATTAATCATTCACGATGATATGTTAGGTCTCACTTGAATCTTACTGTTAACAATGATCTACGCATTACTGCATTATCAACCCATATAAACTCTCTTTAATTACATTATTTGAATGACCCAAGGTTGGAGCAAAATAACCTCTTAAGGTTTAAAACCAAGGTCGGAGCGACAAAGCCTCTTAAGGTTTAAAATAGAACGACCTAAGATTGTAGTGACAAAACCTCTTAAGGTTCATATAAAAGTGACCCAGGGTCAAAGCAAAAAAACCTCTTAAGGTTTAAAATAAAACGACCCAAGGTTGGAATGACAAACCGTATTAAGGTTTAAGATAAAACGATCCAATGTTAGAGCTACAAAACTTCATAAGGTTTAAAAATGACCTAAGGTTGGAGTGACAAAACCTCTTAAGGTTTAAAATAAGGTGACCTAAAGTCGAAATAACAAAACTTTTATAAGGTTTAAAATAAAACAACATAAGGTTAGAGCGACAAAACTTCCTAAGATTTGAAATAAAATAATCCAAAGTCGAATTGAGAAAACCTCTTAAAGTTCAAGATAAAGCGATCCAAGATTGGAGCAACAAAGTCTCTTAAAGTTTAAAGTTAGAATGAATGATGCAAGGTCGGAACTATGAAACCTTTTAAGGTCTAAATGACCTAAATTTGGAGAGACATAAACTTTTACGGTTTAAAACAAAGGTTAAAAGCAGACACCCCCCAACGTTTGGGTCGTTTTGCACTTTGCTCCCTAACTGTTTTTGTTACAAGTCACCTCCCAAACCTTTGTAATGTTTGCAGATTACCATTTTCAGGCAAAAATTTAATCAATTTTTGGGCCATTTGAAATGCACGCGCCTAGGTCTAATTTTTAAAGGGTAAATTTGTGTTTTTCATTTTCATTGAAAAAAAAAACAAAAATGTCTTCGTCATCCGCTGCAGCACAACCATCTCTTCATCTACGTTCTCTGTCGCTTGCGACTACCTCAATGAGGACAACATTTTCTATACAAGCGATTTCTCAGAGCCAAAAAGTGTTATTTCACATTCTAATCGAAAAAAAAGAAGGAACAAAAAGTGCTTCTTCTTCATCCATTATTATTGTCAAGCTTTTGAGATGAATAAGTCTAAATTAGTTGATTTGGCATTTAAGTCAAAAGGGCGCTAGAAAAAAAGATTTTGATACTAAATGAGTAGGATTTTGAAGTTTATTGTGGGTGGTGTACTTCTTGTGAAAAGAATTTAAGTAGAACACTTGGGTCGATATATATGTGAAGGAGGTGTGAGAAGATGTGGCAATGGAGGAGAAATTGCAGAGCTACAAAGGCTTATTCCCCGACAAGGAATCCTTCTCCAAAATAGCATTTGAGGATTTTGGTTGTGGGTGGGGGTTTGGATTTGGGGAGGCTTGGTGAAGGTGAGTAACAATGGCAGATGAAGAAAAAGAAGATACATTATTTTAAAAAAATTAGATTGTGAAATTATAATTTTATCCTGTTTTAAACCCAATTATAAGCGCGTGTATTTACATGTATGGAATATTCTCATTTGATTCGCCGAAAAGTGCAATGTGTAACAAAAATCAAAGGTTGGACGGTCGAGTGTAAAAAAAATGGTTGGGGGGCAAACTACAAAAATCCCTTATACGTTGGGGGTGTCTGCTATTAAACCTTAAAATAAAACCACCCAAGGTCAGAGCAATAAGACCTCCTAGGGTTTAAAATAAAACAACTCGATGGAAGGAGATGGAGTTTTTAGTTAAGCGCAATAGTTTTCTTATTTAATTTGAAATTTTCGAAGGCACTTCAAGTATAGAACTTAAAGATACATCACAACATGACAAGCAATGTAAAAGGTTTCATTACTTTATATGAGCATTACCAGGTCTAAAAGAAAATTTTTATGGTAGCCGTTCAAAAAGGAAAAAATAAAATCTAGGTCTAGGAAGTGCCTCAAAAGTTGGAAGCATTTGATGATGTCTCGCCAGAAATATCAAGAGGAATAACTTGTGAAGACTCGACTAGCTTGGTAAACTTATTATGTTCCGCATTAGGTCAACAAACTGGTTGCGGGGTAATCCTACAAATTTCTAACTCTGAACAAGCTTTACCTATGTTGGGATGAAGCCCTTCTTTAAAGTACTGAGAACCCTTATTTGGTCTAGACACTTATAAAAATTGAAGAAACTCTCGGATGTAGATTTTTTCACCACGACAACTTCAAACAGTCAATACTTTATGAAATCACAAGCCCCATCCATGCTTTTCTTTTTCAAGGCTTCAATATACCCGAGGGATTGGAGAAATTTGTTCTTATTTTTTAAAAGCCCTACTCAAAGGCCTTAGCCTTCTCAAACTAAATTTCAGACCTAAGTCGCTCTACAGGTTTTCTAGCATCATAAAGTTCCCTGTAATGCTCAAGTTTTTCATTTCCAACCTTTTTGATATAGTGATCAGGAAGACAGATGGCAACGAGCTTCATCTAACTCAGTCTACGTTGTCATTTGGGAAAAACTTTTTTTCTCCTTGTCATCATCAAGATTTCGTTTGTCATCATCAAGCCTTAGATAAAATCTCTATCTCCCCTCGGTCATATCTCCAGTAAGAACATTGCAAACTCTGAGCTCCCATCATCTCCAAATAGTCATGATGGAGGTTGGCCAAGGCAATATGATCTAGGGGAGGTACTCTTTATACAGCTTAAAGGAGGTCTCTCTTGTCCGACTTTCAAATACTAAACAATTACTTAAAACCTGCCAATCAAAAACCAAATTTTGTTCATCTGGGGAAAAAACATGGGTTAAACTTAGGGCTTGATTAATCTTAGCATAGACCCATTCCAATGACGGTAACAAATTTTCAAGCGTTTAGTCGCTCTGCCAATCCCTTCAGGGTGAGATAGCTAAAGGCTTGGATCCCCTTTTAAATGGGAGAGGGGGATCTATCATTCATATACTCAACGACCCTTTTCCTTTGTTCTGTAGCTCATTCATGAGGAGTTTCGACATCACCAACATCACATCTCTATTCGTGATTGCTTAGTAAGTTGCCTATCATTGTGCATAGATGCACCTTTTTATGAAGGTTGTTTATCCTTGCGTGTGGGTGAGCTTTCTTCTTGAGTGGGGCGTTTATCCTTGTGAGAGGGGTTAGGCTCCTCTTAAGAAGGGCCTTTGTTTTTCCAAGCTCTCTCAAGGTCATGGCTATCGAGATGATGTTTCCCTTTACTCGACCTTTTAAACTTGTGATGCCTGAGACATTAGACTGGGATTTGTCACTATAGGAACCATCGGGTTTGGATTTTGGCCGATGATGTCTATGCATGGTCAACTCATCTTTGACATTGGTGGTTTCAACTTCATCTGCCTAAACTTTGATGTCCAAAACTTCAACGTCATTAAAAGGAGCAGGGTGTTGAGTGATGGGCTTTATGGTGGCAGGGGGAGCATGACTAAGCCCTGTTTAAGTTTCATCAACATTGAAGGCTTTGGCGCTAGGGGTTGGAGGAAATGAGAGTGATCCAATGTGGAATTAATTCCAACTGCACAAGCCACGTAGAAAACTAGACCTTGCGTCGCCGGGCATCACTGATTATCATAGTAATACGAATAACCATATCTGGAATGAAAAGTTAAGTTAGTAAAAAATACTAAAGGAACAAAACAAAAAAGGAACGATAATTACCCAAAGTTCTATTAGTGCGAAGAAAGGTGGGGATAACCCAACTAGCCAAAGAATTTCCTTAGCATCAAACCAATGATCAGTTTAAACATTTTCAACAAAGTTCTCATCCTAGGAATTGTTTGCTACTCGATAGAATATAGGTTTGGTAAAACACAATTGGGATGGAACATCCAAGGATGCATAACTGGTGCTTCGAGGTAGAAAAACTTATTTTTCCACAATCCAATAGAGTTGAGAATATTCCCTACGAACCTACAATTAAGATGAACGTTCATATAGAATAAGTTAGGATCTTGCAACATAGCAGAGTGCAACATAGAAAATAAGGACCAAAAGTTTATGAAGGAAAACTTTTGATTGAGGTATAGCATCATTACGAGGAAGCGGGAATATTCCTCATGGAATTAAGGATAAATTAGGTAGAACTGATACCTAATCGATTAATAACATTAGCAACCCCATTCTCAATCAATAATCAGAGACATGCATCCAAGACTGGAAGATGTAAAGTTATGAAATAGGGGGGGTGGTGGTGCATAACCTGATGTGGTGTAGGAATGCAAATGGTATGATCAAAAGAAACATGGAAATTTTGCCTAATATTAGGAATATCTTTGATTGTAAGAGAAGACTTAATTGATAAGGAAGTATCTAGGTCAATTGGAAGGTCACCGCTTCTAAGCTTTCTAAGCAAATTGTTTCCAAGGTTTTAAATTTTTCATTTGGCCTCACTCAATTGTTTATACAAGACTTTAATCGACTAATCACTAAAACTGCTTTCTGTAGTAATTTGTAGTTTGGTAGTTTAAGAGAAGTGTGTCCACATGTATAAAACGGTTTCTTCATGATAAAGAAGTGATTTACTCCTACACTTGTGTCCAAACCAACAAATTGGAGAAATAAAAGTAAAACAAAAATAAAACAATTAAAGATGTAATTATATGTTGTAAATAAATATTAGACAACTTGTTGTTACGCTTGTTTTTGTTTCACAAAGTGTAAAGCGTTGGGGGTTAAAATTGAAGGAAACAATTAAAAAAGCAGATGTTTACCGAAAATGGAAAATCTAAGTACATAGTGGGTTTCAACAATAAAGAAAAATGTTAATTCATTATTGGTTTTTTTATAAATATGTCCACATGTATAAAATGGTTTTTTTGTGACAAAAAAGCAATTTACCCCTACGCTTGTCTCCAAACCTACAAATTTGGAGAAATAAGAGTAAAGTTATAAATAAAGAAATTAAAGATGCAATTATATATTGTAAATAAACATTATATTACTTGTCGTTATGCTTGTTTTTTATTCACAAAGTGTAAAGTGTTGGGGGTAAATTGAAACAGAAGTAATTAAAAAAGCAGGCATATACTAAAACTGAAAAACCTAGGTACATATTGGGTTTCACAATACAGAAAATGATTTATTTAGTGCTATTTGTTTCATAAATATGTCCACTTGTTTAAAAAATAGTTTCGTCATTACACTCGTCTCTAAACAAACAAGTTTGGAGAAGTAAGAGTAAATTAAAAATGAAGCAATTAAAGATGTTGTTATATATTAAAAATAAACATTAGACTACTTGCCGTTACGCTTGTTTTTATTTTATACATTGTAAAGTGTTGGGGGTAAAATTGAAATGGAAGCAATTGAAAAGCATGCTTTTACTGGAAATGAAAAACCTAGTGACATAGTGGGTTTCACAATAAAAAAAATGGTTTATTCAGTGTTCTTTGTTTCAGAAATATATCCACATGTATGAAAAGGTTTATTCATGACAAATAATCAATTTACTCCTACACTTGTCTTCAAACATCAAATTTGAAGAAATAAGAGACAAATTGAAAATGAAGCAATTGAAGATGTTATTGTATATTGTGAATAAACATTAGACTACTTGTCGGTACGCTTGTTTTTGTTTCACAAAGTGTAAAGTGTTGGGGGTAAAATTTAATTGGAATCAATTAAAAAGCAGATGTCTCTAGAAATGAGAAAACTATTGGGTTTCCAATAAAAGAATAGTTTATTCAGTGCTCTTTATTTCAAAAATATGTTCACATGTATAAAATGGTTTCTTCATAACAAAAAAAGGGTTCATTTATGACTCTTAACTTTTAGAAAATCCTCAAGTTTAAAAATTGATTTAGGTTAATATAACATAAACATATGTACACTTAAAATTTTAAATCAAGATTCGCATGTCATTTATTTATAATATATTAATGGGACTGTTTAATTTAAACCCTCAACTAGATTTCTACCCGCAAGAACCCTCAACACTTTTCTGTTTTGCTCTTTCAACCGATCCTTTTAGTTTCAGACCTGAAAGAAAATCGCATAAAAAACATCCTATTGAAAGTCCTCAAAGAGAGACTACAAGTAAATTTATTGATTGAAGTTTGTTTATTAGAATCAATTGAAATCAAAAAAAAAGAACTTTATCGAGTTGGGGATTAATGAAATTTTCTTTAATTGCAGGTAAACTGGTGAGGAAAATAGTGGGAAACATCCTGTTGAAAATTCCCAAAGAGAGATTGCTAGTAAGTTTGTTTATTACTTCACTTCTTGAAAAGCTTTACCTAGTTGAGGATTAATGTAGTTTTCTCTGATTATAGGACCCTATTTGGGTAAAGTTTATTCACACTCCGAAGGCACATATTGATGTTGGTGAATCGTTCTTTCTTTCGTATAGGGTAGTGGAGTTAAGAACCTGGTAATGTTTTTCCATACAAAGTATAAAATTTGTTGGGATTTGATTAAAGCTTTAGTATCAAACTACGATGAACAACAATATTTTCTTTTGGTCCCAAATGCAAGGTTAAATTATTTTTTGATTTGAGAGATGTGCTGAATATTCTTGGCTTGATCATTATTGGTAATCCAATTATAAAAAACCCAAATGCTGGGAATGCTATAGCTAAGGATTTTTTCCCCAACATAGAGGAAATTTATTTGAAGAGGGGGGGGGGGGGACATGGTTTCAGTTATAGTTTGGTGCTCAGAATAAAGATCATTGTTCTATATTTAATAGGAACTTTGATTTCTAGTTCTTCTTCTCCATTTATGGAAGCTATATATGCAAAATTTGTGACAAATACTCATGAGATCAAGAGTTTTTCTTGGGGAGAAGCTGCCTTGGTGGACATTCACCATTGCTTACTCACATAAAAGAAACCTTTCAAAACTAAAAATTTTAACCACGACAAGGTTGGCATTGGAGGCTGTATGTTTGCTTTGGTAGTAAATACATTTCCTGTATTCTTGGATTTGGTTTGAATCATATTTGCTTGACCATATTCAATTCAATACATTTATTTTTTATTTGACAGGCCTTTGCTTTTGATACATTAACGACCTGTTTACTTCTTGTGATGGGATTAAGTGGCAAAATATTAATTTGTGATTGTGTGGGTGATTGGTTTCAAAATTATTATTTAGTAACTTATTTACTATCTTAAGATATAGTCAATGATCAATTTATTTTGTGTTTACTTGCCTCGTATTATGGCATTAATTGTGAAATGCAATTACATTTCTACACTTGAGTAAGTCAAAATTGCTTGTCGAGTGAACAGTGGAGTAACTCCTCTTACCTTCCTCTACTCTCCCTTTTTTTTCTTTACTTTTCACCCCACTTTTGTAACTTCCGCCCCTTCGCCTCGTCGTCGAGTCTTCTCCCGTCCATCTCCTTTGCTTAAATTTTACACCCCAATAATGTAAGTAAATTTTACCATTACAATTATTCAAAATGGGTGGGTGACAACGACTCTTAACCAGGACGTCAAAATAAAGAAAAAAAGTGAATTTAAGAAATGGTAAGAAAAAAATTGGCCAACAAAAACGGGGAGATTGGACTTCTTCACCTGTGCTTGGAGGTTGACGTCTGCTTAGAAGAAATACCGGGAAAAAATGAAAAGACTCCATAATGTCATCTGCTACGAAGAAAAATTGGGGACGATGACCAAAGTTGATTGCCGTCTACTATTAAGAAATGGGGGAGAAGATGGGGGGAATTATTTGACCGTCTATAATGAAGAATGGTTGAGGGAGATGACTGTAGTTTGACTACCTAAGGCAAACTTTTGTCAGGTGCACTAGGAGCACCTGACACATGATGGTGTAATAGCAAACATTATTGAGGGCAATTCGGACATTGCATGGCCAAAAAAGGAGGACAAAAATGCAAGTTAGCCCAAAAAGTGAAAATGGCCATCTGGTAACTAGCTAGTCATTCGAAAGTTGGAGTGATTAAAATCACCCAAAAAATGCCAACAATACCGAGCTATCCCAACTTATAACGGGCTGGGAAAATGAAAGTAAACAAGTCACTATAAGTGACTCTAAGGGAAATCACACCTTATCTTGATGTAAACAGGCCCTAAGCTTTTACAGAAGCTATTCAGTGTAGAGTTTCTTTCAAAAATTTTCCTAGTTTATGGTTGGGGTAAAACGTTATTCAATAAATTGAATAGCTCATATTTGCCTTCACGTTTGAATGAGATAATAGAATGCTCTCAAAATTTGCAGCCTGTAAATTTTTACCACTACTCTTATTGTAAATTTCTCTTAAAAAATGTTGAATCATAGGATATATGAATAACGTGCATGCTTGGTGCATATGGGGGATGACATTGATTGGAATCACTATGTAGGGAATTTGGCTGGTATGGCAGTCAATTATGTAAATCAAACACAAATATAATTGGCAATACTGCCTACTTTAAATGTGGAGGAAGGACTTTTGATAAGTCCTTTGTCTGTAAGAGGTAATTTGATGTCTCCAAAAAGAATGAAAGAAAAATGAAAAATTGGTTTAAGATGAATATATGTTCTAAAAAGAAAAATGTTTGTTGTCATGTAAAGGTTTATGTGGTAAAGTTTTCGTTTTGTTTGAAAATTACTTTATTTATATTAGTCTTGATCTTATAATTCACTCACTTCTCTGTTTATGTATTAGGAGCTGGAACAAAAGATTATTAAGAGGAATGGGAAATTGAAACTCGCCATGAGTGTCATGGATCCAAGAAACCAAATAGACTCTCAACCTTGGCTGCATAATGAAGATGCAGAGCATGAGCAACAACCTCAATAGTAGCAGTAGGATGAGGACGAGAACGTCCTCCAAGATCTTGTGCACATGGAGCAACATCATGATTCCCCTACATCAAAATTTTGAAAGAAGAAGTTTAAACAACTGTATCGTGGACAGATAAAATTTCTAGAAAAGTGGTCAGATTTTATGATGTTATTATACATGGTTTTACCGTCTTTCGCGCTTCCACAGTGTGTTCCTGAGCCGATCCACTTCCTTCAAGTGGTATTAGATCCCAGTTTGATGTAATAGGCTATAGATCTACATATTCTTTATATTTTTGGCATGAGATGCAGGTTTATCGAATTTTAAAGCATTAATTTTGCTTTATTATTATGATTATATGTTTAGAATTAACTTTAAAATTTTTAATTATTTGAAAAATTGGTGTGTTTAAAAAATTGGATTTTCTGCAATATATGGTTTATATTTCAGCTTGAAATATGCAGAAACAAAAAAATTAAAAAATTGCACAACAGTAGTCTACTGCCCCTACTTGCCAACACATGCCAGTGGGCACACGGCCGGACGGCACTTGTGTGCACAGGCAAAGGCGATATCCCGCTAACCTGTACATGCGGGCAGAATGCGCCCGCACGTGTGGTCGGCTGGCACAACCGAAAAATTGGGCATTTTTTGCTATTTTTCAAAAAATTAGATTTTTCGATTTCTATATATTTTTTGAGATAATTAATTTTTACTAATTTAATTTTTGGAAAAAATTGAAATTTTTCTAAAATTAAATTGCTTAAATTGATTTGATTTATTTGTGCATTAGATGCACGAGTTTTTAATATCCATTTAATTATAATTTTAAATTTGTATTTTCTTCATATAATTGTGTGTTGTGATATTGGATATCATAGGTTGTATAATGGATGTTATGTGTTATATATGTTATTAGCATAATTATTTGAAATAGTTATACTTTGATGTTAATTGGATTAAATTGGGATGATCACTTCACCCATGACTGTAAGTATGGACTTTAATTTATGTTGGGTGGGGCCTACATGCCTCTTATTTTATATCCTCTCGTGTTTTTTTATGCCTTGTAATAATAAGACTTGTTCTTTCTCACCATCTATGTGCTCCCCCCGGCCATTGATCCTAGTTTCTTTTTCTAATGTAATTAGAGTAGATAAGCTTTATATGAGGTTTTATTTTGATGTAATGGAGCAAGCCCATGGAGGAGGAGGAGGAGGAGGAGGAGGAGACCCAAGTTGGATGAAGGCCCAAGGTGAGAAAGCTCGAAAGAGATAACAGTGTAATAATGAGCGATAAATTTTATAATATCGTAAGACCACCTTAGACAGACCATAGACCTACTGCGAGCTTAGTTGATCGCATAGGTTGGGCTTGTGATCATCCAATAGGGTATGCTAAGATTATTCATGCGATGCATTTATTATGCTTTATAATATTGGATATTTATGCATGCAAAACTAATGTGATGAGGTCTCAATCAATTCTCATTTAATCCGAACTCTCACTCTGTTAGATCAAATTAAAATATTAGGCCATGATGATACTTGGACCAAATGGTTTGATCTATCCAAGCCTTCCACCCATAGCAATATGGTGAAGAAGCTACTGCTACCCAAATGTGATCTAATGAGTCATGGCACATTTAAGAAAAATGGGCCATATTCATGAACAAAGGAATATGCTCTTGTTTTCCTATCTCAGGAGTCGTGAGGGGCGACAATTGAGGTATATTTTGCTTGATGGGTTAGGCCTAACATCGAGTAGAATGATTTACATGAAGTCCTCATAATCATATGAAGAGGTAAGGTGAAATATTTTAGAATCTCATTAGATGAGAATGGTATTGAATGTTTCCCATGAGGTTTTTTTCTTGTGAATCGTAAAAACGAGGCATGACAAACTGTGCTCGTACATCCTATGCTCAATCATTTTTCGAACCCAGTTGAGAGTGGTGAGCTTTAGCACAAATAGTGGGAATTAATGGCTAAAGTCCAAGTCTTAAATTGGAAATAATATCAGTATAATCTACTTATTTTCTACTCACATTTTGAATATAGAAAATGTCTAGATTGCTTCCAGCATCATATGAATAATATCTAGTCCTAAAAATGAATGTAGGTTTAGTCAGCTCATTGAACTAACTTGTGGAAAATAGTCATATGAAAGCCTTGGAGGCTTAATCGGTTTGGAAACTTCGGGCTCCGATAATATGGGAGTAGTCCTCAAACTTAAGGAACCATGACAGTCATATACACACAATGGTTGTATCTTTAATTTGGCGAGAGGTGACCATGTTACGGACATGATCGTTGTAGGTCTTATCCAGTACAATCAGTATATGTGGTGAGGATGATGGGTTCCAAGAAGAGGATCCATGTAACACCCCCTTTGTAATCACATTCAATTATCCTGATAAACTCATATTTATCCCGATAAGATAACTTGTATAATCAACATATAATATACATCTCAAAAGAATGAAGTACTTCATCAAAATCTTGGTATAACATTCTTCACTAGAAAATGTGAAAAAGGAGAAACGTGGAGTATCTAGTTATTATAAAATATAAGATACCAATTTAGCCACAATTTAATATTCTTGTATCTATATAACTAGAACTCTCGACTCATGATAGCACTACTAACCAACTTATAAGACTCACAACTGGCTTACAATCTAACTAGATGATCATTGCGTTCTTCTCCTTAAAAATTGCATTGCAAAAAATGAGTTGGCAACTCAGTAAGTATACCTAATTAGTTTATACACACACACACACACACACACGTACAACACGAGACCAGTATCATTCAACACCAACAATTAACCAATATTCGTTATGCAATCATGAAGTACCAACTTCAATGACACCAATCAATTGATACTTGTTAAGCAATTCAGTTGCATCACATAGTAATAATGCCAATAATTATGCAAACACAATACTAGTTCAACCACCATCCACAACATAATACATACGACATTATAGTTAAATTTTCTTAGTTATTAAATATTTTCTTTGGGCTCCGCTTAGCCTAATTAGAGTGTATTACTCAATGAGTTTTGTCGGCTATCACCATCATCATCTCAATCAAAATACTCTTATTTTTTTATGTCAGACAACACACCACTCATAGATACCCTATCATCACTAATATCACACAACACACACACTCGTATGGTATTCCACCATTAATGATACCACACAACACACAACTCGTATAATATCTTATCATCAATTATATCCAACATACAGCTCGTATGGCGTGCCACATAATCTCCATTGATCAATGACATCACACAACTCATCATTAATCATATCATAAGCCATTGCAGTAAGCTTCCTCGCAATTAGGCAGACCATCTTTTTTTCCAATTCACATATCAACATCATTAACTTTAACATTCAATCTCATTTAATAATTATTTTCTCGCCAATAACTTTCTCATTTGATTTCATTCAACAATCAATTATAAGATCACATAATTATTCGTCTGACTTCCATACAACAACACCATAGATAAACACATGATACCAATTCACATATTTTTAGGTACAAATAGTCGACATCCACGATCAAGTATATAAACAATCCATATATTATATTTATATATATATATATAAGCCAAATTCAAGACATTATGTTCATATATATATATATATATATAATATATATATATATAAACCCAACAATCAATATATTATATTCATATAAATATGTATATATATAATATATATATTATATATATAAATCCAATTAGTTATACTTACTTCAAATATCAAAAGGTTACGTTAGTAAAAGGAGCAACTCGAGTTTCTTCTTCATCCTCGCGTCCTGTAGTAAATTAATATACATATATATATATATATATATATATATATATATATATATATATATATATATATCAATACATTGTAAATATTGTAAATTTTAGATAAAATCTTATATAATATTCGTATATTTTTCACTAATCTTTAAATTTTCTATTTATATCGAAATTTAACCCTCCACTCCATTTTCTTTTAAATAACTGCACTTCCTAAGCTTCTCAAATATATATTTCATTTATCGATTTATTCATAATAGATCATTTTATCAACCCCTCATATTTTCATAACTACCATTCTTAATATCATCCCTAAGTTAAACCATTAAAAATCTCATTTTTCTTGTTAATAACCGTAATATTTAATATAATTTTCGAATATTTCTATAAATTCTATATCAATTTCTCGCTACTATAGAGTTTAATTAAACAGTAATACATATAATTAAGTAACTGGTTAATAAGCTCAATAAAATTGAGTAAATTAATTACATTGATGATTAAATCTAAAAAATCTAATAATTGAATCAACAACTATAACTATCTTAAGTTAAATAAAATATTTAATTCAACACAAATTTAAGTAGTCAAATTCATAAAATTTTTCGATTAAATATTTACATTGGAAAATATAAATAACACTTAGTAAATAATATAAATATAAAATTAAATAGAAATTTTAAAATCAAATCTTCTGTACCTGTTTTCCATTTTCACCCGAGTGTGTGTTTTCAAAATTTGTGTCTCTCTTTGTGTGTGTGTGAGTTACTCATGTACATATTTATTGAATTGAATTGAAGAGATGAGGCGGTGGGGGTGGCCCCACACAACTTCCACCCATTAACATATTTTTTTTTTTGTTAATTTTTAAAAAGTATTTTATTATGTCCTACCTAATTTCTTAATTAACATAATTTGCTCTCAAATATTATAATGAGCTCCAATTTACTCCTTTCAAATTTTATTACATTCCAATTTCAACATATAATTTAATTATAACTATAATTTTATTTTTTAATAATTATCAATTAGTCTCTCAATTACGTATAAAAATATATGGACGTCGCAATCCGTCCTCTGTCAGTATGTGACAGTGGTATTTTCTATGCGCTTGGAGACACATTCATACTCTTAAAATATGTGGTTACAGTGATTAATCAAATAAGAGATGGTTTTCTACGTCGGGCAATGAAGCATATGTGGTCTTGAGTATTAAGCTTAGATGTTTAGTTCAGGATAGGAACCGACATTCAATGTCATGTCCTAGACTGAAGCCGAGAGATTGTACATGGAAGGATAATATTCACTTATCTCTAATGTCATGGATCGTTGTTAGATTGCCACTCATGATAACGAACATTCTTAATTAACAATTAATTAGGAACAATCAATAAATTGAATTTTATTGCTCAATTGTGTTGGATACAAACCCAAGTCTAACTGAGGGTGAACCTAAAGAGTCCCACACAAATTACCGAGGAGGTGAAGGAATTAACTTGGAAATAATTCTTGAATATGAGAATTAATTTAACTAGATTAAATTAATTTCAAAGAGTGTAAATAATTGAATTATTTATACGTGGGATAATCAACTGGATGAATAACCCAAGATTGAATTAATTGGATTAATTTAATTAGACTTACTTTAATTAATAAATTAGATTTGTCAATTAAAGAATTTCGGTCTTATGTCTTTAATTGGATTAAATGATAGTAGATATAATTTAGTTGGTTTTATTAAATTAAATTTAATCAAACTCATTGGACCTTTGGGCTTGTTTTAATTTAGTTAAAACGAAGTTCGATCCGATAAATTAAAGCCCAAGAGCCGAGAGTTGACTTCCATGTTATGAAAGGAATATTCCACCTGAAAATGAGAGATAACCGAGTTGCACCTTCGGAAGGTGCAACTCAATCACTAATTGTGGTTTTTCCACATAGTATGATTTTATCATACCATTTGGAAAGAGGTTTGATTAAGATGATTGGATGGAATGTACTTGGACACATTCCCACTCTCCGATCAATAAAAGCATACAAACACAACACACTCTCCTACATAAGTCTCTCTTATACTTAGTCACCTCCCTAATCCCACTCTTGGCTTCTTCTTTGATCAAGGATCAAGTGAAGAACTTGAGTAGGTCAAGAGAATACACTAATCAATAGTGCTATTCTTCGAGATCGTTCTCTTCCAAGCTTAGTCCTTTCAACCAAGAACGCTATTACTTACTCCCACTGTGGTGTGGATATCCTTAGAGGATCTCTATGTTGAGATTTAGACGTGGACAAAATTGGACAGTAAACCAACGAACATAGCCGATCAAGAAAACAACAAAGGTAACCGTTCGAGTTACATATTGCGCCTTTGTCCTTTCTTTTATCCATGAACCTTATATGCACAATTCATATGTGTTGGTCTAATATGCATATTTTATATGGAACACCTAGGAACAATCAAGGGAACACCCGTTGGTTGGATTTTATGATTTTATTATGCACATTTTGACTGATTTTTATATTTTTACTACATTTTTCCGGTCCAATCCACTTCCTTCATCCGCAAGGCGACCAACCATGAACACATGACCGCCCCTTTCCCAATTGAGGTAACCTTTCCCGCATCAAGCCCCTTACGAAGATGATGATAGAAAACAACAAAGAAAACGGATGTCAGTATAAAGAATAAAGCAATGAACCTTAACCCTAACAGCAAATAATAGCCCAAACACTACTACATAACTAAAAAACAAAAATTTCTATGGTGTCACTACCGTTGACCGAGAAGTGGCACAAGATTCAAACTTAGTGACAGAAACAAAGAACCAAAAATGCAAGCAAGAAAGTAAAGCGATCCCCCAACCCCAGTCGAAAAAGCTAGACATCAATAATGCGATGCATCACGAGGGGAGAAGCCTAAGCTCTCTCCTGGTAGGTACCGATGACAAAATGTCGATGACGAACTCAGGCACTTAGAAGAGTTTGACTATACATAAGACTCTTACTAGAGAAAACTAATACACTCATTTAGTTATTATTATCTTGTTGTTTTATTATTCTTGAATTTCATTCACGTATTGACTTGAGCGTTGGCATGCAAATAATTTTTTTGGTAGATCTCCACTCTAGAGCTTACAAAATGAAGGCTTGAAGATCTCAAGTTGGACCGTACTAAACGAGCATTTTTTGCTACGCCAATATCAATATCAGATTTTTCCGTATGTTAAGATGGTTGAAAGTTACAGATTTACTAATAACTTAACTATATGCTCACAATTGGCAAGATGATGAAGATTAAATCGACGATCAAGTCACAAATTTGAAAAGATGTTTGCATAATGTGTTTGAAGTCCATATTGAGATGATGTGCATTTTTCACTATCTGTGAGTTCTTGAAGTTTAAAAGAGTACACTGCGCCTTAAATGATATCATCAAAGTAGTAGTTGTAGTAGTGATTCAGTTGGTATTATTTCAATTTGAAGATTGACCATTACAAATAAAGTACTTATATGAACTTATATAGGACGATTGTTCTATTTTGAACCATTAAGCACATATTTGGCCAAATATTTCAATCTTTTACTTTTATTCATTATTTATAAGATTTGATATTTTTAAAGCATTATATTTAACATCAATGGATTTTCTAATTAATTATCAATTTTATTTTATATAATTTTTATAAAAAAAAAACCTTTGTTGCATGTACAAATGTTACAAATATTAAGATATATATTTAAATTATGCCATTCTTACTTAATAGAGAAACAAAGAAATAAGTACTCCAACAATTACAATTGCAAAATTTAATAATCAATATTAAATATTAAAATTTTTAATTCAAAAAGTGTATGTATGTTGGTGCGATTCCAAAGGTTAATAATTAGTTTCTTTTTAAGTATTTTAGAAAACACTAAAAAAAAAACAATGTTATAGCAATGGATTTTTTGCAACAGAAATTTTCATGGCAAATTTACCACGGACTTTGCCACAATTTTGCAATGAAATTCCAAAAATTTGAGGTTTTCGTGGAAAATTCCATGGCAAAACAACAATGAACTGGCAACGGACATTCAATTGCAAACGTCCGTTGCAAAAATGGGTCAACTTTTGGATGACCCAATTTCGTTGTAAGTCGTTGCAAAAGTCGTGGCAAACTTTGCCACGGATTGTATCTGATGTTAATTTGCAACGGTTTTTACAACAATTAATATCCGTGGCTTAGTTTTTAACGGAATTTCAAATTATATTTCTTGCTAACTACTTTTATAATAATCTTCAAGTTACAATTTTTTTTTAAAAAAAATAGCAATTATTTTTGCAGCAGAATTGAAGGTCATGGCAAATTATGTGGCAAATTCCATTGCAAAAATTAAAAAAAAGTATTCATTCTTATTTTATTGTCCATTTTCTTACATATTCTTACTTCTTATTTTATTCTATACTGTAATTTTGGTCTTCTATATGAGATTTAAGTGTTTGTGATCAAGTCGGTGCAATAAATCATACGTTTGTAGGTTTTAGCTAGCTTAAAGGTATGTACAAAATTTGTTGCTTGTGTATCTATATATAAAGACATTTTATTTTTTTTAAATGTTAGCTTAGTATCTATGTATATATATTATTGAATGTATATATATTTGTTGTTTTAGAAAAAAAAATATTGAGAGAAGTTGAAAAGGTAGATGTATGAGAAGAATCTACATCGTAACGTTGGTATTAGATAAGAATTTCAAGAGGGAGTGATTGAGTTTATAAATTGAACAAAACGCAACATGCTTTTATGGATAGAGAGAAAATTTGTTGTTCGTACATTAAATATAAGAATGGTAAATATAATTTCCATTTTAACCCATGGAGAAGAGAAGTCTACTATGAACAGTGGCGTTTGTGTGAGAAGCTCAATTAGAATATGAATTTCAACATCAAAATATGCATGTTGTCTTATTCAAGTGTAGGTGGTTTGATCCTATTAAAGGAATGAAGATTCACCCGAAGTATCACTTAGTTGATGTTCACCATAAATGTTTGTACTAAAAAAATGAGCCATTTATCCTAGCACAACAAACAATCCAAGTGTACTATACTCATCCGAATTTAAGAAGAGATAAAGTTGATTGGATGGTTGTATGTAGAACAAAAGCTAGACGAACTGTTGAGTCAAGGTGGATTGAGGTAGCATTTCAAGAGGATGAGGTTGAATCTGTTATTTACTACAGAAATTAAAATTCAACATTTAACATGACATAAAAACGTACAATTTAACTACATCATATATTGTATATAAATATTTAACATGACCATAACGGTATTACGAACTATGCTAACCGATATTAAATTTCACAAAATTTTACTAATTTGATATTTACATTCACTATATATGTTATTTAAGAATCAAAGAAGATATATATATTGATTTAAGATATTTTCGATTAAGGAAATGCTGTCTTTTTTATTCATTTTTTATAGATAAATTTTAATTTTATAATAATTTTAATTCTATTTAATTTTTTTATTTCTTCTATAAAGATTAAAATGAATATACTTAACAAGCTAATTTTGAGAGAATGATTGGTTTTTGAATTAGTAATAATATTCTTGGATGTAATCTATTGTCTTAGAAGGTTAATATTTTTGAATTTCTAAAAATATAACAATTTTATGTGGTTTATTAAAAGTAGTTTATTTGGGTATCTTATTTGAACGAAGTTGAGTATACTTTCATTGTTTTGAATTTATGTTGTGTATTGTTTTAACTATGGTGTATGTATTGATTTAATTATATCATTATTTATATTATGTAGAGATAAAATAATAAATTGTTTGGTATATTGTATAGTTAAGTGCATGGGATGAATGTGTTGATGAAGTGGATGAACTAACAACTTAAAATCTATTAACTATTAACTAAACAAACTATGAACATTAAATTAGTTAAAAGCTTAAAAGCTATGAACTAATTTAGCTAAGTTACATACAAATTTTAAAAGCTTCAATCAAATAATTTTAGCTAAGTTATTTGAACTATTAACTAACTAAAAGCTATGAACTAAATCAACTTAAAAGCTTTAGTCAAAACTAGTATTATAAGTATAAAAAAATGAAACTAATAAATGAATTTTTTAAGTATAAAAAAGAAACTAACTATGAAACTAACTAAGTATAAAACTAGGATTTGTGTGCAATTTTTATAAGTATTATAAAAAAGAAAGATGAATAAAAATTATAAAAAAGAACAATAACTATCCAAGAAGAAATGGGGGAGTGAGGGAGTTAGATGAAAGTAAAAAATAAATTAAATAAAAAAAAAACAGACAAAAAATGGGACACAAAATAGGTGCTCTCCTTTATATAGGTATAAAGTAATAAGATAAAACTAAACTAACTATAACACTAAAGTTAAAACTAAACTAATTTAGCTAATTACTATTAATTAACTTAACTTTTAATACTAAGTATTTAGACTACCACCTTCCAACGTATTAATAAGCTAACTAACAAATAACTAATTAATACATAACTACAATTTAAAATCTTCAATCAGACTAATCTAACTAAATAACTATGAATTTTAAAAGTTACAACTAAACTAATTCACTAAATTACCTACCAACTTAAAACTTTAAGTAAACTAAGTTCAACTTAGTTTAACTATCAAATTTAGAAGCTTCACATGCCAAGCAGCTAGGAAGAAGCTGTAACAGCACAATTTGAGAATTATACCTCAGAGTGCCGCGAGCAAGGAGCCCCAATCGCATTACTTTTCTATAAAAGAAATATCATGTTGGATAATTACAGAATCTCTATTACTAATCCTTTGTGTATCTTGGTCTTCCTAACCATCCACTCATTTTTTTTTTAATCTCTCATTAGGGTAATACATCTATGGTAATAGATAATAAAAACAGCTAAACTAATTTAACTTAGTTAACTATCAATTTAAAAGCTTCAATGAGACTAATCTAACTAAACTAACTATGAACTTTAAAGTTACAACTAAATTAATTTAGCTAAGTTACCTACCAACTTAAAAGCTTTAACTAAACTAATTTAACTTAGTTAACTGTCAATTTAAAAGTTTCAATTAAACTAATTTAACCAAGTTAACTATATAGAAGTTTCAATGAAGCTAATCAAACTAAGCAAACTACGAATTTTAAAATTTCAACTAAACTAATTTAAGTAAGCTAACTATCAACTTAAATGTTACAACTAATATAACTAAGTTACTTTTTTTTTTATTTAATATGTTCATGTAGATATGGAACATGGAGGATCTAAGGGAGGTAGGGGTCATAAGGTTGCACTATCGTCGACTCCACCACCTATTCCACCTTCTCCTATAGCTCGAGAGACACTCTCCTCATCCCCTACTCTACCCCCTTCTCATGGTGGATCATCTATCGAGGTGATACGACGTTGGAAGATGTAAATGAATCAGAAGGTGGCTCCAGTGACAATGACACACCATCCAATCAACCAACTTTAGATGATTGTGAAAATGAGGATGAAACCCAATATAGAATATTGAACATGTTTTGACATGTATTGGACATATTTTGACATGTATGAAGTTATCTTTCTTTATTTTATTTTAATTGAATATCTTTATGTTTGAATTTTATAATCTATAAATTGTAAATTAAATATAAATTCAATTTAAAAATTTATGTATAAAAATTTGAAAGAAAAGTTTTTATAAATAAAAATTATAATAAACATTTGCAATGGATTTTGACAAAATAATCGTTGCAAAATTTGTTGTAAATTTTGCAAGGGATTAAAGTTCATTGCAATGTCGTTGCATAATTTGCAACGGCTGCCATTGCGAACAACGGGTTGCAATTTTGCAACGGAATTTCGTTACAAAATATCATTGCAATGAAATAAGAAATTGCCATAAATTTCGCAAAGAAAATATTATCATGATGTCGTTGAAAAAATTTAGTAAGATCTGTTGCAAATGTCATTGCAAAATTCATCACAAAATTCGTTATAAAGTCAAAGTTTAACAACACAATTTGCAACTGATTTTCGTCACGGATAATCATATGTGGCAAAATTTACAGTGGACGAAGAAAATCGCTACAACATCAGTACTTATAATAACGGAAAATTTTCCGTTGCAAATTTCAGTGGCAACATTGTTTGCAACGAATTTTAAGCAAATTACGTTGCTATACACTGCTTTTTTGTAATGAAAGATTAATGAACTCATTTCAACTGAAAGGGTTTTGACTCGAATGTTTTCAAGTAATCTTAAGAAAATTTTAATGAAAATTTAGTAGGCGAGGCATATTTGATGTGTGTGCATGATATAAACACAATCCATTTAGTACTCATAATTATATAAATTAATAAAAACATTAAATATAATTTTTAATTATATATTGTATTGGAATTTTCTTTTAAATTAAATAAATGAATGCAATGGTTATCATAAACTCGGTACAATATATGTACCAAGAGATTTATGAAATTAGGAAGATAAAAAATACAACGCATTGGAGATGAAAGAGAACAAAAAAAAAAACGTTAAGAGAAGAAAAAAATTCAATTGTCATTTCTTTTTCTTGTACGGTTAATTTAGTCCATACATATAATGCAAAACAAGATGCTTTTCAGAGACATACGAAACTCTCATTTGAAAAATTGGTAAGACGAGAACTCTCTTCTTTTTTTTTGGATAATATACAATTAATTACATTATTTGATACATTTAAATTCAAACACCGATTTAATACATCAAATATCTAAATCAAGAAACACATTCAAAAATAAATAAATAAACAACCTCTCAACTAAGGGTGCAAGATGAGTCGAGCCGTTCACGAGCCAAACTTGACAAGAGCTCGATTCGAGCTTGAAAATTTTCGAGCTCGAGCTCGAGCTCCTTCACGAGCGGACCTCAAGCCCAAGTAAATGTGTTCGAAAACTCGTATAGTTTTTCTCTATTTTTTAATTTTTTTCGTATTTTTAAGTTTTATATACAAGTTTAATTTTGACCCTGACAATATAACTGTAACTTTATAAAATGCTGCAATTTCTGACCTCTGACTAAATCTGGACAAATTATGGATGAAAGTTCAAGTGGCAATGATAATAGGAAATATTTTCAGATTCTGAAAATACAAAGAAGGGAATTTCTCATGAAAAATCTTAAAAAGTGTTATAGCGGTCCTAAAAGAATTGACCCGAATCGTCTCACGCTAGAAGAAAAACAAGAATGGATGAGGTTCCAAGTCCAACATACAATAGTAAAATGCGGTGAGGTGTTTACACTCCACCGAAAATCATGGTAGAATCCCAGCTAGGAGGGGAACGGATAAATTCCTGCACAGTTATAGTTCTAAAAATTATGATTAAATGAACTGACTAGAAAGAATTCGAGCCGAATACCTCGAAGATCTCCCAAGACCTGAGAGAAATTCAAAAGACAGTTCAAAACTATGAACATAAGTTAATCTATATACTTATGAAAATAAAACCTTGAGCCAAAATGTGGATGAGATCCTTCTAGGTCTATACAAGGATCTTACAGATTTGAAGACATAAGTTGCAGATTTAAAAGAGAAATCAAAGGAAAAACCTTGAAACTTTCAGATCCAGACAAGAATGGATCAGGGACGCCTTTGGGACAGTAACTCATCTACCTTAGAAGGGAAAAACATCTAAGATTTCAAAGCCGAAGAGAAGAGACGATTTGATCATTGAAACCATGAAATTTATAAAATAATGGAAGTAATAAGGACAGATCTATCAGATCTACAAGAATTGGTTGAATCCTTTTTCCCAACTTGGGATTGTGGACTTCATCAATTCAAATCAATGAAATCATTCCAGCAATACCACCACTAGGAGAGAAGTACAGGTTCCAATTATCCTCCATAGGATCATCCAATGAGGGAGAGTTCAGATGTCCACACCAATGCGACGCCAACATTAAAAAAATCAGGAAGAAATCCGAGGAGAGCATCTAAAAATACACCTTAGGCAAGGGCCATGTTTCAACCCTTGCATCCATACAACGTCGTACTCAACATGGATGTTATTGACTTCCAAAATATTGAGAAGCTGATAGATGAGTGGGTTGCATCCATAAAGATGGCGACAACTACCCTAGAGCTCAATAAAGAAAATATTTTAAAACTAGTGGAGTTAAGCTTGGAGGATTCTGTGAAGATCAGATGAGACAACACACCAGAAGTTATCAAAGTATCCTTTCTGGGGATTCAAAAAGAACAATAGCAGATCGGGTATGAAGGCTTATCAAGATACACTTAATCGAAAATGGATACTTCGATGGGAGTAGAGCAGAAAAGGCTCGAGAATATGCACAAGCTCTTTTTAGCCTTGAATTAAGAAGTATTTGCGCAGTATATGAATATATCTATTGGTTTCACAAGTATTTCTTCTAGAGTGGAGTAGCAACAGAAGTAGCAACTACAATGTTCTTTGCAAAGATCTGCAATCTATAGAGGGAAATATTGATCCAATCATATAGAGTACCTGAATTGGTGCTATCAATCATTCATCCAGAATAACATGAAGAAGCTGATAGGTAAGATCAAAAGAACTCCTTACTGTTGTGATAACACTAATTTTCCTACGATCATAGAAGAATCAAGCAAGCCAAGGAAGAGGAAGAAGTAGAATAGTGACTCCTACCCTAGTAGCTCTAGAAGAACCTCTTTTAGGCGGAGATCATGGTGGTCCAAATCAAAGGTCAGATCAACAAGGGCTTTATCCTAGGAATATAGATGAACAAATGCAAGATCCACAAGAAGAACTCCTACGAGAAGAACTTTCAGACGAGCCCATACCAAAACTAATGAAAGTTTCAAGGACTGCAATTATTGGACTTGCAGAGTAAGAGATCATAAATTCTCCAGACTGTCTGTAGAAACATGGTGAATTAAGAAAATTTGAAGCCACAGGTGACGTTCTAGATGCAGTTTATTATGGCGATTTGGTACCCATATACCAATTCGAAGATCTTCCTTCAGATGAAAGTGTATATGAGGAAGAAATAGAGATTAATTCGGATGGATCTTCAACCGAGTCAGAATACTTACAATGAGGGAGATAGGCTTCAAACCTTTGAAAGCCTGTCAGGATTCTTTTCAAATATGACGGTGTCTAACAAAACTATGGAAAGAATCATGCGCCAAGATTCCAACCTCAGTCTATACGATGGTTTTATGATTGTATGAATTGGGTAGTTCTCAACCAGATAGGACTGAACCAGAGGAAACATCATATAATCTACAAAGTAAGTTCAGATGAGTTTGCTATTCCATGGAACTTATGGGTAATGAGATGGAAATGCAACTTATTCCAAAATAAGAACTTCTTGAAGAATTAAGTAAGCCTAGAAAGAAATAGTTGTTACTATGAAATGGATCCACATAGGAACTATTGAAGTAGTAATAAAATCAACTTTCAAGGAAGAATTGATTCAGAAATACATAAATAATGGATACAAGATCAACAACTTAAGATATGGTTTGTCTTGGGACAATATAGCTAATTTGTATGTAGAAAAATTAATGTTTAACATTTATCCTAGGATTGCATACAACCTAGCAGACCAAGATCTTAATAGAGTCTTAACCCTTCATCAAGATTTTTAAAAGAAAAGATCTAATGAAAAAAGGAACTAGACCATATTTTATAACATATAGAATAACTTATGCTCTTTCTAATACACATAATTTAGATATGTTTTTAGGAAAAAATATATTGAGATTCCTAGAATTTTCAAAAAAATTTCCAAGGTAATGACACCAGATCTAATTAAGATACCTAAAATAAGTGGTGTCAATATAGTCATAAAAGATCACCTAGTTTTAGACCAAACCCTTAGCTCTAGAACTGAGTTTAGTAGAAGAATGTTCTTTTCGGAAGATAGGATTACAAGCTACAAAAGAAAGGAGAAAGAGTTGTTAAAAGCTTTAACTCCTCACGAGATTATAGTATATAATGTAAAACTTAGATACCCTGAATGATTGAAAGAAATGCAAGTTATACTTGCCATCACTAAGAAAGAAATTTTTTTCCTTGTGATGACTTATATCATTTGCAACAAAATGTTATTAGTAGATATGAAGGCATGTTAGACATAACAGGTAATGAAATTCTAGTTGCAGTGCTGCAGGACGAGAAAATGAGAATATGACTTTAGGGTTAAGTTTCCTCAAAAATCATAAAACTTGAAAAAGAAAAGGTAATGGAATGGAATTTAGTCTTGATAGGGTTACCATAAAAATTGAATGACTAGCCCCTTTTCTATATATAAATATATATATATATATGTATATCTGTTGGTATGTTATATGATCAATATAAGACAGAGTATTTTATAACTTATATTATTTCGGGATTAGGGATTTGCACAACAAAACCTGGAGTTTTCCCTAAAAAAATAAGGGAAACCTTACCCGTTATTGCAAGAAGGAATTATTCGCAGAAAATCCCATACTCAATAAGAGAATACAATAAGCTAAGATCTTGATTGGAGGAACATTCGGAACACCCTGGTTTAGGGTAAAATGGTTTCTATCTACTTTCATGATACAAGTGCTGATATCTTGTTGGGTAACAATTTCATTTAAATATATATACAGGATAATTCGATAAATCTGTTAATTTTTACAGGTTTTGCAAAGAGAAAAGGCATTTAACAGGTTTTGCGAAGAGAAAAGGCATTTAACAGGATAGTGTCCATAAATTTTTACAGCAAGCCTGGTGATTTTAATACTAAATTAACCCATCCAAAGATGCAAGAAGAGAAAATTTGAAAAACCTCTTTTGTCTTTCAAGCAACAATGACTCCTTGATAGTGATAACTTCTAAGAGGAAACAAAAAAAGAAATTCAGAACCTCAAGAAAGCATTGCAGGAGATAAAGTCATTAGACATTAGCGAGGAAAGCAGGCTTTCTCTCAAAAATGTCAAGAAGTTTATCCAAAGGAATTTCAATGAAAACCCTCTGACATGGTGGAATAGGAACATGATCTAAGCAACTCTGAAAGTTAAAGACGACTGCAAATATGAGTATGTTCGATACAAACCTATCCAGATGAACATGGAGGATAAGAAGGATACGCAGGTAATTATGAAAGAGTGTATCAATCTTGGGCTCATCAAGCCTCAAGTCTCTACTTATAGTAGCCCTCGTTTTTTTGGCAAGAAACCATGGTGAGATAAAAAGATATAAGCCCAAGTTGGTAATCAACTATCAAGCCATTAATAAAAATATTAAAATTTTATGGTTATTACATTCCTAGTAGAGAGCACTTAATTGTTTGCATTAAAGGTACAAAAGTATTTTTTTATATTCGATTGCAAATATGATTTTTATTAGATCAAAATGGATAGTGAATCAAAGAAATTTACTACATTCTCCACACCACAAAAACAATATATCCGGAATGTGTTTTCAATGGAATTAGCTAATGCACCCTAGATATTTTAAAGAAAAATGGATAATCTTTTTAAAGAATTTTTAGTTCATGTTTGTCTCTACATTGATGACATTGATTGCATCTAGGAATATGAAATATTATATTAAACATTTTGAGATGTTTTCGAATGCATGTCATCAAGAATGATTAGTGCTTTCTAAAAAAAAAAGCTACTGTAGTTGTCAATAAAATTAAATTTTTGAGAATTCTTATTGACGAGACAGGTATTGAGTTACGGGATTATATTCTGGAGAAAATCACAATTTTTCAGACATACTCAAGGATAAGAAGCATTTGTAGAGCTTCTTGGGAGTTGTTAATTTTGCATGTATCTTTATTAAGGACCTCGCAAAATATAGAAATAATTTCCAACCACTTTTGAAGGAAACAAAAAGTTCAAAGTGAAAGTGGGAAGAATTCACACCAAAGGGTTCATGAGCTTAAATAGGTTTGCAAGAACCAGCCCAAGCCGTCATACCACAGGACGAGGACGAATTGGTAGTCTACACGGACGCCAATGATTATAGATGAGTAACAATGCTCATGAAGAAGACCACTACAGGGGAAGAACCTTATAGATATACAGGACGGTTGTTCTCAGAATAACAAGCCCATGCCTAGCACATCAACGAGAAAGAGTTCTTTGTAGTCCAAAAGGCTTTTAAGAAATGACCTTTATTTTTACTTGCTAAAATATTCACACCAATGTTATTGTTATAATATTATCATTATAAAATCTCATAACAATATTCTTGCAAATTTCCTAACAAGAGATGGAGGCATTTGAAGCAAACTCCATCATAGTGAGGGTCTGGCACCTTAGAGAAAATCTTGAGGAGCTTGACAAGCAGGTTGGACGGTTAGTAGTGAATGCACAAGTAGCCGAACAAATTCAAAGAGCTTATCATGAAACTGTCCAGGTCGCAATAAGGAGTATCATGGTGGCTTCAACCTCGCTATGGAACGACCTATACATATATATATATAATAAGATCAATCACTACTTAATTTAAACTCTTTTTTTTAGAATTGAAAGATATAAACCTTAAATTACCAACATCGTATTTTAAAAATATATTTTTTCAGAACCATTTTGCTTTAATTTTACTTTTAAAAAATAGCTTATGTTTATTTATTTTATTAAAAACTAATATATTATACAATTCAATTATTAAAAAAAATATTTTGGACAAATATATTTTTACAATCGCATATTACAAGTATTATTGGATTCTTTTAAGAATTTTATTAATATTTTTTAATTTGGTGTATATATATAATTATACAAAATTAAGTGCAAGTGTTTAGATGATTTGATGCATATTTTCTGTTATACTTTTACTAGGTATATTACTATTATACTAATATTAAATATACAATAAAAATATTATGAAGTCATATATTCATAACATTAGATTAAAACATTGTAGCACATGCTGTTAATACGTTTTATCATTAATATTTAATATTATATTAATAATAACATATTCCTACTAAAAATAAAAACTTAAAAAAATATATGAGCTCGTGAGCAAGCTCGAACTCGACTTCAAGCTCAACTCGAGTCTCGAGCTAGAGCCGGTTTCTAATAACAAGCTCGAACTCAAGCTTGAAATTTTAGTCGAGCTCAGTTCATTTATGCCCCTACGATCTCAACCTACCCACCGTTATTTATTTTTTTGGACTCAAATCTAGATGCAATTGTCTTCCCTATCCAAAACTCGCAATTGTATTGATAAATTGATCGTTTTAAAGATATATGGCATAAAATCATAAGCATCACTGTTTAGGAGAATTCTATCTGTAGAAAGAGGAATGTTGTTTCAACATTATCAACTCACTCAACCAATTGAAATTTGTCATAATTATAAGGGATAATTACATTTACATCCTTTGATATATGATCTATTTACACAAATCATCCCTATCTTTACATAATTACAGAAACTACCCCTAACAGCCAAAAATAGAGGTAGTTTGTGTAATGATGCTAATATTTTTAGGGGGAGTATGTGTAATTTTTCAAAAAAAGTAAGGTGATTTGTGTAAGTGATAATGATATTTTGGCAAATGTATGTGTAATTATCTAAAAGATAAGGATATTTTATGTAAACAAACCATAAATCAAGGGGTGTAAATATAATTATCCCTAATTATAATCATCTTTTCGTTATCTGAAAAATTATAAATATCTTTTGGTATTAATAATCATCTAACATACCTCTCGTAACAACCCATCGTAGGAATATTTTGTTGTACAGCAATCGATTTAATTTATTTGTTTGGCAGACCAAATATTGGAGCAGCAATTCATTATTACCTATACATATTGAATGTTTGATAAGAAACGAACATAGAGTGGCATATTACCTATACATATTTTAAATAGATTTGATTTAATTTGATTAACATTTTTTATTTTTTACAAAATTATATATATATATTATTAAAGTTGTAGCTAATAAATCTTTTATTTCGGGGTAAAATTTTACAAATATAATCTTTTCGAAATTGTATTTGTAATTCTGCAAAGGCTCGCGATAGTGTTTGCATAATTATATTTAATTTTAAATGATGTCGATGTAATTTATCATAATTAATTTTCTTTAATAGTTATTACTTCAACTAATTAGTACTTTAATTAATTGAGTCTGGCTGACACGTGCGAAACAAAGCTGAATTCCGAGTACGCCAAGGCAATGCGATGGCCGAAAATCAGCCGTTCTAAAGAGGAATAGTATAGGGTGCATGACTCAGGGAATATGTATTCATAAACCTAGAGTGATAATTATATTCTTTTTCTTCAGATTTGGTGCAATTTTACGAGAATCTTTTATAGTTTGAAAAATTATATAGAGTATGAAGTTTGTTTTTGTCTGACAAATAAGTCATTCTGCTATTCAAAATCCACTGAATTTGTTGATATTAATAAAAATAAATAAAAGAAAATTGTATTTACCATTTATTGACTTATTACTAACTTATTGCATGTCTTTAATTTTTCTTGACTAAATCATCCTTATAACGGTGAAAATATATCTTCTACATGCATTAACACATATGATGTATGAGAGTATTTTGATCATAAAAATATTTATTTGACCTGCAATAAATCAGTAATAAGTCAATTGGGCGTAAGTACAGATTTCTTTTAGACGGAAGCAAACATCAAGGTTTTAGATATAATTCTTCAAATCAGAGGGGGTTTACGTATTATTATACCAAATTTCATAGGACGGGAGTGTAATTATTCAAACCAGAATGATACCAATCATAAAATATGAATGAACTTGTGAATGTTGGTTTCATTCTCAGTACATTCTTACGTACCAATCACCTCCTTAAAGTAACTGCTTTGGTAGATTGAATGAAGAGTTCCTAAAATAACCCTACTTGTTCAAAGAATTATTTAAACAAGGCGGAACTTCATTGATTATTTATGTAGTTCATAATATAGGGGATAATTAACTCCTCTCTCCTAATATTTGGTGTAATTATATGTAGACTTTCTGTGGTTCGAGAAATTACATCTAGCACCATTGAAGTTTGCTTCTATCTAACAAATAAGACGGCGCGTTAGTCAAAATTCACCGAACTTGCTTATATTGACAAATAGAAAAAGAAAAATAAAAAATATATATTTATCCACGATTGACTTATTATTGATTTATTATATGTCAAATAAATATTTTTATAACCAAATTACCCTCATACGTCTTCACACATTAAGTGAAGAGGTATATCTTCATCGTTATAAGGGTAGTTTAATCAGAAAAAAATTGTTTGACCTTCTATAAGTCAGTATTAAGTTAATCTAGGCTAAATATTAATTTTTATTCAGTTTTTTTATTAATATCAGCAAATTCAGTTAATCTTGATTAATAGATGGACTTATTTGTTTGACGAAAGTAAATATCAATAGTGCTAAATGTATTTTTCAAACCACACAAATTTACGTGTAATTACACTAAACCTCATAGGAGGAGAATGTAATTATCCTAATATAAGAATTATCCCCTCAAAACCAATCACTTCAGCTTTCAATCATTTAATTGCATGTAGTAAAAATTTATTATTTATACAAATATACTTTTTTTTTAGCATTATATTGATTCAATAATATATTAATACACTAAGAATATCAAATAACAAATTACAATGACTCTTAATTCAACCAATATATATATATATATATAAATATATATATATATATTAATATAATTATAAATAAATTATAATAACTTACATAAAATGAAAAAATACGCATACGTTGAATGAAACTCGATCGAACTCATAATCTCAAATTTATTTATAAAATTCAATCTTAATTATTAAATTAAAACAAAATATATTGTTATATACACAATTATTAATTATAATTTTTTATTATTTTACACGTACATCGAGTATAATCTCATCCATCAGTTAAAATAATGAGGTGTAAGAAATAAATATTCTATCTTACACGGCAAAATCTCTTTGATTGATGGAGCACACACAATGGGGCCCGACAGGTCGGTTTGTAATGTGTGGACAACAACAAATCTCCCAAGTAATTATGTTTACAACCAATAATTACAAGTCTTGTTTCAAGAGTTCACAATAAAGCCATTAATGGCCACAAAAACACCACAATTCTTGGCTAACTGCCGCACAATCTTTTGTTTTTTCTTCTCTCTTTGTACTTCCCATAGGAGAGCTCAATGATTTGGACACAATTTTTTTTTTTTTTTTATGAAAGATCTCGTATTTAAATTTTAAGTACGTGTATGTTTGAGCGCGTGAATTTATAGTTTAAGTATATAAAATATTTTAGTTAAATATATTAATAATTTTAAATTAAAACAAAGTATATTGAAAAAAATAATAAAGTGACAAATTTGAGAGAATTATACGTACTTTTGATATCCCTAAACAATAAGAGGAAATCTAAGGACCCTCACCGTGATATTGAGAATGTTAAAAAAGATTTTGAGGAAAATAAAGTATCAATTACACCCCATGTGATATGAAAAATATTAAAAAAAAATCCTAAGACCAGATTGACCAGGGGATTATGTGAGTCATTGTTCATAACATAAGTGTAATTTTTTATATTTAAATTTGTCTAGGGAGTTTTTTTGAAATTTTTCTAAATTACAGGGAGTCAAAATGAATTTAACTTTTAAATAGTACTACTTATTCGATTCCAATCGTTAAATAATTAATCACCACTTACACTTTTGGTCACTAAACATGCACTTTTGTTTTATTGACGATTAAACGGAACGGAAAATATCATGTGCCATGCACTTGAGGATAGGAAGGAGGCTCAAAAAAATAAAAAATAAATAAAAATTCCCCTATGATTTAACAGTCAATTAATAAAAATAATATTTTACAAATTAAAAATATAAATAGTAAATGTTTAAGAACCACGATTGAATCAGTGGTATTGTTTACTATCAAAAGTATACTTCTCGCAATAAAATCTCATTAATATAACTATTCACTATTTTTTTTAGGTGAAAGCGATTAACTATTATTATATGAAAAAAATTAATTATAAAAATTCATATTAAATATTCATATCTAACAAAGAAAATTATAACAATTATCCTTTGATCTACAATATCAAATAAACAAATACCTACTATGGAGTAAAACAATAACTCATGCATTTAAGGTTATAAAGCCTTAATTTCGTCAGTTGAGTTAGATCTCATTGTATACTGAATTATTCACTTAACTTTGGAAAGACCTTGATTTTCTTCACGTTTCCCACATCAATTTAATTATATTTTAGATCTCTTATCACACTTTCATTTGTATCGTATTCATGTCCATTTTATATCAGAATTACAAAATCAAAGTTCAAAATTAAAATTCGGTGTTCGAAATATGCAAATTAATATGTCGTATGAAAATATCATATATATTAATTAGTTTAAAAACTGTGTTTTTAATTATTTTAATTTTACATTCCTTTCTGTATTGTATTTTATTTACAAGTGCCAAAGCATTTTATACCTATCTAAGTGTACATATAAAAAAATATTATATATATATATTCTTACTTTCATTAATGCAATAAAATTTAAAATAAAATACTGAATTTTAATAGAAAATCCAAATACCTGAGAATGTTCATTTATATTGACAAAGTATAAAACAGGACGTACCGCCAATAAGTAATTTTTTTTTTTAAAAATATACACATAATATATATATATATATACTATTATAAATGAAAACCCTCTGATCGTACCAATTTTAAGTTGTCCTATTTTACCCTTAAATTAATTTTTTTTAAAAAACAAATTAGGTCAAAATAGTAATTTTGAAAATTTTAAATAATCTCACAATTTTATAAAAAAAACTTCTATCGCCCACTACTCCATGTTTCTCCCTAAACTTCTCCATGTTTTTTTTACAAATTTTTATATTTTTAATAAACTTTCAATTATAAAATATTATTTCTTTGTCATCTCGTCATACGTTTCTTTATTCTGATGAAAAAAAATTATCATCATGATTTTTTTTCTCTATCTCATATCATAATTTTTTTCTATATACTCGCGAGAATTACGTGAAATGACGAATAAGATATATATTTAAATAAAGTAAAGATACGATAGAATTTGAAAATGGCTAAATTGTATTATATGTTCTCTCTATATATATATTGGGATTTGGGGCGGCATTTTAAAAAAGGGAAAAATACATGCTACCCCCCTGTGATATATGATATGTGCAAGATACCCCTGTGAAAAAATATATATCAAATTACCCCCCTGTGTTGTTAATAATAAAGCAATTCACCCCCCGACTCTGAAATTGTGTAACACGCGCCTAAGCTGCGATTTTTAAGAATAAATTGTTATTTTATATTTAAATATAATATATACTAATATTATTATATATAAATTAATAATAATATATTTTTTATTTTTAAAAAAATAAATAAAATAAGAAAACCCAAACCCCCCTCCCTTTCTTCCCCATCGCACCCCCCCCCCACCCATCCCCGTCGCCTCCCCCACCTCCCCGTCGCCGGCGCCCAACTTCAGCCCCAGGCGTCGCCCGCCCAGGCCCCCTTCCCGTCGCCGGCGCCACCCACCTTCCCCGCCCGTCGCCCGCCCCAACTCCCCCCCTTCCCCGTCGCGACCCGCCCTCTTGCCCCCGCTTCTCGCCGGCGCCCCCACCTTCCTCCCACCGGTTGCCGCCCCAGCCCCCCTTTCCCCGTCGTCGCCCTCCCTTTCCCCTTCTCGCCGCCCCACCTTCCCCACCCCGTCGCCCGCCCAGCGCCCCCCCCCCCTCTTTCCCCCTTCTCGCAGGCGCCCTCCACCTTCCTCCCACCGGTCGCCGCCCCAGCCCCCCCTTTCCCCGTCGTCGCCCTCCCTTTCCCCTTCTCGCCGGCGCCCCACCTTCCCCCCCCGTCGCCCGCCCCAGGCCCCCCCCTCTTTCCCCCCCTTCTCGCAGGCGCCCCCACCTTCCTCCCACCCGCCCCCCTTTCCCGTCGCCCAGCCGGCGCCCAGGCGGCGCAGGCGCCCCCACTTTCCTCTCCCCCCGCCACACCTTTCGTTCTCCATCCATTTATATAATATATATATATATATATATTTTAATTAATAAAAATATATATATATATTTTAATTAAATTTATTGTAATATATTATATATATAATTATATTTTTAATCTAGACCGTTGATTAAGTTTAGAATCTGAACCATTGATCTTTTTAATTAAATCTGAACCGTAGATTCAGTTAGATCTAACGGTTATTAATAAGAATGTTAATATAATTTTATAATTAAAAATTAAAAAAAAAAATTAGCGCGTGAAGGACACGGAGTCGCGTGATGGACTTATTTGCTTTGTTATGAAAAACACAGGGAGGTAATTTGATATTTTTTTTCACAGGGGGGTAATTTGCACATTTGGTATAACACAGGGGGGTAATTTGCATTTAACCCTTTTAAAAAATGTAGTACATGGCTGACAATTAAGTACTCTCGCAGTTTTATTAATTTTGTACAATTTTAAAATTCTGGTCACTGAATTTCTTAAACTATTGGAAGATGTTAACGTAGATGAAATTAAGGTTTTTAAAATTGGAATTTTGCTAACAAAGCTTTTCCAACTCCCCTGCCACGTAAGCTGAATGACATGGAAAAAAAATGAATTCTAAAATTGCACAAAAATTAATGAATTATTTAACTATGGGCAGTATAGTTACAACCTTTAAAATGGCACATTCACTGACCACATCACCTTTACGTGTATCATACTTATTTTATAAATTGATTTTATTCTGTTAAACTTGATTTTGGTAAAAAAAGAAAAAGAGGAAAAATTCAAACAACCCCCTACGATATTACAAATGAGTAAATTATCCTCATATAGTTTTTTTTTTTTTTAGCAATTTACCTCATTGTGGTTTTTAAAATACAATAATTTAATTAATGGTTAAATGCAATTTACCCCTCTGTGTTAACGAATATGAGCAATTTACCCTCCTGTGAAAAATAAAACAACAATTTACCCCCCGTTTATAAAAATAAAGCTATTTACCCCCCGACGTGTTTTGTGAATTACACAAGCTTTTTCCTTTTATTTTTTTATTTAAAATTTAAAATATTAATTTATATCCTTATTTAATGGATCTTAATCAATTTACGATCTAAGTTTAACTAATAAATCAATAGTGTAGATTTTATCTGTTCAAAACAGCTTAAATTTAAAATTATATATTATTAAAATACAATTTTGTATATATTATATTTATACTAATATAATATATATATATTATATATAATATATATATATATATATATAATATATATATACGAGAGAGAAATAAATCAGAGGAGGGGGTTCGGAGGATCTGGGTGCGGGATGGTGGAGGTGGGACGGGGAGGAGGAAGAAGGAAGGGGAAGAGGTGATTTTGGGTGCGGGGATAGTAGAGGTGGCGATGAGGAAGGGGGAGGAATGAGGAAAGAGGAAGGGGAAGAGAAGGAGGAGGAGAAGGCGGAGGTGGCGGCAATCCGACGACATTGGCGGCAGGGGAGCAGTGGCAGCCTGATGAAGAAAAAAGGGAATATATATATATTTAACTAATATATAATATTTAATATATTTAATATTATTTTATAATATATAAGCATTAATAATATTAAATTAATATATATACATAAAAAATAATATTTTTATCTGTAAAATTGATGCCCAGTTGAACATAGGGCGTGTGTAATGCACCACTTGCCTCAGGGATAAATTGTTCTATTTCTGATAACATAGGTGGGTAAATTACTGTTTTATTTTTCACACAGGGATAAATTACTCATTTTCATTAACACAAAGGGATAAATTGTATTTTTTCTCATTTAATTAAGACAGTGGCGTAAATTTCTTCATTTTAATTATCACAGGAGGTAAAAATTGTTATTTTATTTTTTCATAGGAAGATAAGCTACTCACTTTCCTTGCTTCTCTCATGTACACGTCGAGCCCCTTTTCTCCTCGACCCACAGAGCAAATAGGACTTACAATATCATAGGAAGTAAATTACATTAAAATCAAAAAGAAAAAGTTCCTAAAATATAGGGCCTAAATACAAATTTAGCTTAAAAAAATTTTAATTGGCCGCTGCTTGCCCTACGCTGTCCGGCCTGTCCCTCCTAATAAAGGAGGCGGCAGCCCCCCCCCAGAAGTTATTCCATGCACTCAGCCAAGAGAACATTCACCTAAAACTGCAGCCATCAGCTGTACAAACTACTCTCTTTCTCATCAATGGAACTCCAATGGCTGAGTCTGGTTGCTACAATGTGGCTGCAATCCATCAACGGTACCAATTCAAATTTCCTGCTTTCTCATCCGAGCTCAAGCGAATCCTCTCCGTATCACAACTACGCCTCATCAATCTTGCTTCTGCTTCCGACGCCGGCAAGCTTCTTGGGTGGATTTCTGGGATTGCCGCAGCCATTTCCCGCTCTGGGTAGTCCTCCTGATCGGCTCGCTCCTCGGCCTCATCGGTTACGGTGTTCAGTTCCTCTTCCTCACAAACCAAGTCTCTCTATCCTACTGGCACATTTTTTTCCTGACTGTTTTAGCAGGAAACGGCATTTGCTGGATTAACACCGTCTGTTACATTATCGCCATACGTAACTTCCCCTCGATCGCCAGATTGCCGTCAGTTTGTCCACCAGCTACGTGGGATTAAGCGCAAAGCTCTACACCAGTATAGTGGATGTTGTGGCTCCGACATCAGCCGCCGAGAGGGCTAAAGTGTTTGTTCTTTTGAATTCCGTGTTACCGCTAATAGTCTGCACTGTGGCTGCACCCTTAGCAAGGGATGTCGATGGGGGGAAATCAAGGAAGCTGACAAAAGGGTTCTCTACCATGTTTGTGATCACGATCGTCACCGGATTGTTCGCTGTGATCACCAGTTTGGGCTCGGTGGGTTCGAGTTTATGCTCAGTGTGTGATTCTTGTGGGCATGATTGTGGTATTGTTGTTGCCGCTGGTTGTTCCATTGGTGGAAAGAATCAGGGAGAGGGTGCAGCAGAAGTGCTTGATTAGAGTGCATGATGAGGGGTTTGCATCGATGGAGAATGGGGAGAAATCATCAGATGTTGAGAGGGATGTTGTTGAAATTGGAGTGGTGGAGGAGATTGGAGCAAAGATGATGGTGAGAAGAGTGGAGTTTTGGCTCTACTTCTTTGTTTATTTGTTCGGTGCTACACTTGGTTTGGTGTACCTAAACAACCTAGGACAAATTGCTGAATCACGAGGCTGTCCAGGGATTTCTTCGCTTGTTTCGTTGTCTTCTGCTTTCGTTTTCTTCGGCCGTCTCCTGCATCTCTTGATTACTTATTCCCAAAGTATGTTCTCTCTCTCTCTCTCTCTCTCTCTGCATTCGAGTCCCTTAATTTCATGAAAAATTCTTATTCGAACTTTGTTTGATTGAACAATTCAATTACAGAGCAAGTATATCACATTTATTCTGATTGATCATTTTTCTTAAACTGTACACCACTTACATGGCAAGTATGCCATGTGATTGGTTCAAATTTGGTCGAATAGAGTCCAGACAAATTTTTTCTAATTATATATATATATATATATATACACACCACATATATAATTCTTTAGAGAAAGTTTTAGTTTTAAATTTATAATTGTAAAGGGCGATAATTTTGGTTCTATTGGAATTCAATTGAGTAAGTGAACACTGCAACTTAAAGAAACTAGCACGCTAAGAACAAAATCGAGTGGAATTTGCAGTGTGGCTGGAATTTGGGGCTTGTGTGTGAGCCGCTCATGCCAAACTACGATCATGTTTGCATTTTCAGACACATTTTGTTCTTAGAATGCCAATATTTTTAAATTACAGGCTTACCAATATCAAGAAATAATGTCATTAGTAACAAAATAAATTTCTTGCAAAATGGTGGAAAGTCGCTGCTAATTTACCTTACCAACAAACTTAACAAGAAAAATATTTTATCGATAAACTAGCTCGTAGCTGATTTTACCATTGAATTTCTTCATCGTTGATTTTACTAGAAATTTTACTAACGAAAATATTTGTCGGTAAAATTTTGAGGGGAAATTTTCAAATATTTTGCCAAGGCTAACTATGAAGCTTTTTCAACATTAAAGTTAATTTCTAATTTAGCAAAGAAATATTAGATCTCTAATGTTAATTTTGAAATCACAAAAGCTTAAAATTTTTATCCCGTACTAAATTTTAATTACTTACAGATTTACTCTTCTCCTAATTTTTTTAGTTATTGACATAATTTTCTTGGAGTGCAAAATTGAATTCGGAAAAAATTAAATTTGTCACCCCTTACTTCCCATTCTTTTGGAATTGATCGTGTTGCTTTTTCTTAAAATATAGATGATCAGGTTGTCTTTTTTTATTTTAAAACGTACGGTAATTACATATTTACATCAATATCAATAAATTGACAAAAATATTGATTCAATCAATAAACACATACAGTACAATAAATTGATATAGTAATGAATTCACATTAAGTGAGATAAGCATCCACACATTCGATAGGACTCAAATCATAACCTCGAACTTATTCATGATACCCACACGGTATTACTATTTATCTCACTCAAAAGGAATATTTTTTCCTATTATTTTTGACAGAGTACAGCATATACATTGCGTCTAATCTTGAAAATCTCGTACACATATTACATCCGTGACGTGGGAGAATTATATAGACACAAAAACGAAGAGAACCATAGGATATATATCCTATGTATGTTTTCACACACACAATTAAGACAAAATCATGATGAGTATCAAATGCATGATGTATAGGGCATTATATGTTTTTATTGCAAATCTGTCCTTACAATACGGGTTGGCCGATGAATTTATTGATCCATGTGATTTGTATGTACATTATGCTTCCACCACTCTCCTACCTATGCCCAAAGTCAAATTATAACCCCACAACCACTCTTTCTCTATTTATGTGACTTGCTTTCCGACAAGCCAAGATTCATACATAAACATGCATATTACTTCGTCAAATGTCTCTCGTAATAAGATGTATTATAAACTGTAACATGTTAAACAACCACCTCACGTTAAAAAATCGAAATATAATACTTAAAGAGAGGACGTGCATTAATAATAATATATGATAGTTCTAACACGTCTTCTTCAATTGCTTCAGAAGCAAGCGCGTGTGTTCGAGAGCTGGAGCCATGGGAGCCACCATGGCCCCCATGTGTGGGGCATTCTTCTTGCTACTGAGTGCGCACGACGTTTCACTCTATGCCAGTACTGCCATTATCGGCATATGCACCGGTGCAATCACTCCATCTCTGTGTCGACAACCATCGAACTCTTTGGGACGAAGAATTTCGGTGTGAATCATAATGTTGTGGTCTCTAATATACCTGTAGGGTCTTTCTTGTTTGGGGACTTTGCTGCAGTGCTCTACAACAGAGGCAGGATTGCCTCGGAGGAGGAATTGCATTGGTCAAAGATGCTACCAGACCACTTTCATCATATGGGGTTCTTTATGTGTAGTAGGGACATTATTAGCTTTCATCCTTCATGCACGAACAAAGAAACTATTGCATTAACATAACAGACAATAGAGTTTCTGACTGAATATGATTAAGGGAAAAAATTGCAATTAACCCATGTGTTAAAGCGAAATGAGCAATGTACCTCTTGTGAAAAATAAAACAATAGTTTTCCTCGGCCTTATGTTATTAGAAATAGAGTAAAATACCTCTAAGAATCCAGTGGTGCACTACACACACCCCTTTTTACATTTGAACATAATTTTTAATCAATAAAAATATTATTTTATTTATATATATATTTAATTTAAATATATATATATTTATAAAAATAATATTTCATATAAATTTATAATATAATTAGTTATATAAAAATAATTATAATATATATATATATATTCATTTCTTTCTTTCTATCGTCGTCGGACTGTCGTCGCGCACGTCTCTCTGCCCCCTCCTCCGCCTCTCTCCACGCCTCCTCCTTCCTCTCCTCCATCCCCCCTCTTCCTCCTCTCCTCCTCCCCCCTAACTGCACTCTCTCTCTCTCTCTCTCTCTCTCTCTCTCTATATATATATATATATATTAATATAATAATAAATTATTTTTATTATAAAAGTATAAATTCAAGTTTAATTATACATAATATATAATTTTAATTTATTAAATAATTAAACCGTTGATGAATTAGATAAAATCTACACCGTTGATTTATGAGTTAAATATGAACCGTAGATTGATCAAGATTCAATGGTTATTAAATAAGAATATAAATGTTATTTTTTAATTTTATATAAAAGAAATAAAAAATAGCGCATGTGATTAACAAAACGCATTAGGGGAGTAAATTGCTCTATTTCTGATAACACAGGGGGATAAATTATTATTTTATTTTTCACAATGGGATAAATTACTCATTTCCATTAACACAAGAATAAATTGCATTTAAACCTAATTGGAGATAGAACATAGAATTAATTTAGAATGGTACTGTGTCTATCATTTTTTATGATTAGCAATAGATTTATATAGTTTAATATTTCTAGCAATAAAAGTGTTGAATAATAACAATGAGATTTTTTTCACTTTGAAATTTTAACCATGTATAATGGTAATTATACACTTCACCATTAAGTAAACAGTATTGTTGCTATGTAAGCTTTAAATAATTAAAAAGGGGTTAAATGCAAATTACTCCCGTGTTATATGAAATGAGCAAATTATCCTCCTATGAAAAAGAAAATAGCAAATTATCCCCTTGTGTTTTTTATAATAAAGCAAATAAGCCCCCTCACGCAATTTTCTGCCCTTCACGCGCTACTTTTAGATATTCTATTTTTATTTTAAATTATAAAAATTATGTTTACATCCTTATTAATAGCTGTTAGATCTGACTGAATCTAAGGCTCGGATTTAATTAAAAAGATCAATGGTCTAAATTCTACTAAATTTGATCAATGATCTAGATTAAATGCATATATTTAATATATATTACATAAAATTTAATTAAAAATATATGTATGATATATTTTTATTAATTAAGATTATATATGTGTGTGTGTGTGTGTATATATATATATAGAGAGAGAGAGAGACAGAGAGAGTTGGTCGGAAGGCGCATGGGCAACGGGGAAGCTGGGGCACGACCGGAGAAGGGGAGAAGGTGGGGAGCTGGCTGGGAGGCAAAGAGAAGGGGGGGCGACGGGAAGGGAAGAAGGAGGGGGCCGCACAGGCGAAGGGGAAGCGGGCTGGGAGGGCGACAGGTGGGGAGCGCCGGCAAGAAGGGGGGAAGGGGGCGGCGATGGAAGGGAAACGGCGATGAGGAAGGTGGGGTGCAAGTGACAGGGAAAGGGGGGGTTGGGGTGGGTGACGGGTGGGAGGGGGAAAGGTGAGGGGTGCCGGGGACAAGGAAGGCGCGGCCGACGGGGGGGGGGTGGGGGTGGGGGGAGGGTTGGGTTTTTTTTTTTTTTTTTTTAAAATAAAAAATATATATTATTATTAATAATATTATATATATATATTTATTATATATATTATTATATTTAAATATAAAATAATATTTTATTCTTAAAAATTAATTAAAATCACAATTTAGGCATGTGTAGTACACCTTCAGAGTCAAGGGAGTAAAATGTTTTATTATTTATAACACAAGGGGTATTTTGCTCATTTCATATATCACATGAGGGTAGTATTCATTTTTCCCAATTAAAAAGGCTTAATCGTATTTACAGCTTGTATGTCGAGGGTGGCATTACAAGAATTTGAATATAGGATGACAAATTATAACCCATACTGAATTAAAATTTAGCAACTAGAGGACTTAACCAAATTTTAAAATCTTGTCGGAAATTGTTGAGTTGGACAACATTGTGTATTTTAATTGGAATTTTTGGTGATCGATAAACACCTTTTCAGTTTTGAATCCAAGGAACTAGTGGAACAATTTTGAATGTCTTTGGGCAACAGACAACTGATGGTAGTAATATTATTGTCGACAGCGGACAACCGCAACCAACACCTACCTCAACAAAACACCGCCAAGCTCCGACACCGCCAACTCCTTCAACAACCCACGAAAATATTCGAAAGAGGAGCATGACAACAAGCAATCACATTGAGACCAGATCGAGATAGAGATCTCACTAGAGGTGTCAACATGGGTTGAGACCCATAGGTTCAACCCAACCCAACTAGTTTTGGGTTGGGTTGGGTTGGGTAAATATTAAAATGGGTTGATATGGGTTGAAATTAAATAAAATTATATTTTGTATGGGTTGGATATGGGTTAAGTATGGTTGGAAATGGGTTGAAAATGGGTTGGATATGGGTCCAACTCATAAACTAAACTACAAAAAAAGCATAAGAATCCACTATTTCTCTTTTTTATATACACACACTCCCACACATCTCTCTCACACACAAACTCTTTTTTTCATATACACACACTCTCTCACATATCTTTCACACACACATCCCTCTCTCTCTCTCTCTCTCTCTCTCTCACACACACACACACACACACACACGAAACACGTTACTCTCTTATACACACACTTTACATCTCTCCCACCACCCTCTTCCCCCCCCCCCCCCCCCCCACACACACACACACACACTCACACACTATATTTTTAATTATTTATAATGTTATTCTTATTATTTTTAATTGTTTTGTTATTTTATATTTTTATGTGATTATTTTATTTCATATTACAGCTTATGATTTTGAAGATTATGAAGATAAAGATAAAAATTATCTCTCAACAAATAAAGAGAATTTAGTTGCACGACTTGGTGTTCATTCAAGATGAGCATTTAAAATGTTATGAATTATTTTTGATAAAATATATAGTATTTTGTTAGATAAAATCTTAATGTACATGGTCATTAAACAGAAATGACGTATAATACAAGTTTTGTTATATCACATTGTAAGTAGTAATTATCTTTTTCAATAGTTCAAGTATTGTCCTTTGTTCTTTTCGTTGTGTGAAATTTTAAAAATTTAAATTAATAAAATGGTTTATACTAACCCGACCCGACCCATTTGCAACCCAACCCATTTTGGACCCGTTCATTTAGACCCATTTTGGATCCAACCCATTTTGGACCCGACCCATTTGGACCCAAACCCAAACCCGACCCAACCCGCCCATTTGCCACCCCTTTGCCACCCCTAGATCTCACCATCATCGTCCGAATCTAGCCCCAAAATCCTGAAAACCTTAATTAAAGTTGTCAGTGTGCCTAACAACAATAAATGAGAACCCACTACGGGCCAGGCACGGACTTGGGCTAATTGGGCAGTATAAGTGAGGTATTTTTTTTTTGGGGAGGGGGGGGGGCATTTTGTCAATGTTTTACAAACATATGTGCTTTGCAGGTTAGTTTGTTTTTCAATTGGCGCTTATGTGGCAGAGAAGTTTTAGAAAAAACCCAATGAGAAAAAAATCCCAAATTAAAATGATCTTAGCTCCTTGTTCTAACTCTAACATATAGCTCAGAACTCATAGGTCAAACAAGTTACTCACAGTCCATTTGAGATAATAGCAGTATACCAGCTTATTCTATTTTTCTTTTCAGCTAGAATAACACTAGTTGGATCCAATCTTGGCTTACGGACAGGCTTGTAGTCGAGTTTTCACCCGCTAGCTCATGGATTGGTAGCGGCTTACCCTATTCCTCTCTTTGATCGAAATAGGACAATATCAACCTTCTTTTGGTTTTAAATCCGAGTTGGACAATAAAACTTGATTAAAGTAGAGCCTAAGGGCAACTACCTATGGTCCTGTAAGAACAACTTCCTCTTATTTTATGCTTAATTTTTGTCAAACTCAACAATTTTTGGTAAGTTTTAAAAATTTGATGATTGGATTCCTCTAATTGTTCAAAAAATTAATCATGGGTATAATTTGTTACTCTTAGGTCATTTTTACTTGCCTTGATTAGGTTGCATAAGCAAAATAATACAACCCAACCACTTGTTTACTTCAACAGATGAGGGCCCGTAATTTTGACCCAAGCCCGGCCATTTTCACTGTGCAATCTCCATAAATCATCCTCCACTTTTTGCCAAGATGATTTATCAGCCATTGAGTAGCCATATGAAAAGTCTAAACTGCCCCTTATTTTGAAAATAAAATTACGTACTAACCCCTTTTATTCATTTCTTTGGCACGTGGCAATTTACTCCAACTGGTCATTTCACATCGGAAAAAACATTGAAGAAGAGAAGAAGTGAGGTGGGTTTTTCGTACTGAACTGTGAAAGTGAAGAAGAATGAATTTTTCTTCATTAAATCATTTTAATACCACACATCCCAAGTTATTTTAGCTTCTAATTGAAACCAAACCCCTGATATGATTCTTCTTTGTTCGAATTTTGCTGCTGATAGTTGTTTGGGTTTGTTATTTTGCAAATAGCGTGACGGAGGAGACGACAAAGGCAACATCGTTGGTTGAAATGTTGGTTTGCTCGTTTCAGTTGATGGGTTAGTTTATTCTTTTTTTCTTTTATTTTTAATTAATTATTGTCGCCGATGTTATTAAAATTTTGTTTAATTCTTTTGTTATTTATACAAAATGTACATTATTATATTTTTTGTCATAATATAGTGTTTTGTGTTAGGATGGGATTATTATATATATATTTATTTTTTCATTCTATTTATTTTTTTTATTTTTGTCGCATATAGACGATTATCGTTATTTGTATATTGTTTAAAATTTTATTTGTTGGAATTATAATATATTTGTGTATGGTTATTTTCTAGAATTGTACATTCACATGTGTTAAAATGCTTATTATTGAAAATACTATGTTTGTGTTAGGATGTGTTTCCAAGATAAATTAGAGGTTTATGTTGTCATTCAAGATTTTTTGGTTGATGCATTTCTAATTAGAATGTTCTCGTACTTGAAGAACATTAACATATAGCCTTCAAAATAAAGTACCAACACAAATTCATCTTATGTGGAGGCTTGTTGAATTTAGTGATACGGCGTGCATTAAAAACTTAAGAATGAGTAGGAGTGCATTAGGTAGGTTATATTTTATATTGCAAAATCAAGGAGGATTGCAAGATTCTAGACACGTACCAATATGTTCACAAGTAGCCATGTTTTTTAGTGTATTAGCACATCATAAGAAAAATCGTACCATAAAATACAACTTTATACGCTCTGAACGAATTGTTAGTAAGCACTTTCATCGTGTCCTTAATGATGTTTTGAGACTCCACCCCATGTTGTTCGTCAATCCTACACAGTGCCACCAAGCAACACCTATTCAAGATGGAAGTGGTTTGAGGTAAATTTATTACTACACTTTTGAGTTTTTGTCTTAACTACAAAATTAAAGAAAAAACCCAATTTTTTTTTTACTAAATTAACCTAGTACATTTATAAAATCAATTCCTCTTATATTATGATTAATTACAATTATTACAAATCAAAACATCTAAAGAAGGTCACGGTTTAATATTTTGTTTCAAATAAAAAATTCTTTTATCTACCACACATATGATTTGATACTAGTAATTCTTAATGATTTCATACATACTTTTTTTTTTTTTGAGGAATTATTTCTTACACTCTTGATCATTATTTTTTCAATTTTACTTAAAAAATTTGCCAACCAAATAATTCGATCTCTAAAATTGAGGCAGAAAAACTATTAATGATTTTAGATAAATTATAATTAGTTAAGTTATTGGTCCCAGATTAAAATAAGGACAGTCCATTACTGTATAGTATATATATAATTCCCAATGAACACGAAAATCCCATGATTTCATCTTCACCTGCCATGCACGTCTGGTTGCCCTTTTCTTTCCACATTGTGTATGTGAAAATTCTCTGGTTTTCATGGTGAAGATGATGGGAAGAGCCTTTCCAAGGGCATTTTCGGCAAAAACCTCTCGCTTTCGTTGCTCTTCGACAGCTTTTCAATCAACTCTCACCAAGCCTGTTAAAAAAAATGAGCATCCTCTCCCTAAAATTCCCCCCTTCGACTACACTCCTCCCCCATACACCGGTCCCTCGGCCGATGACATCCTCCGCAAACGCCAACAATTCCTCAACCCAGCCGTCTTTCATTTCTTCAAGAACCCGGTTATATTCCACCCTTTCTTCCCTTTTATTTATTTTTTATATATATATTTTTCGTATATGAATTTATTCTGACAATTTTGTCCTGTAATTTTAAAATTTTTAGAACAAAAAATGGTCATATTTGCTATTATGACTCGAAAATACACCTAAATAAGCTGTTGGGCACGTGTTTTTTTCCGATCATTTTAGCAAATCACTTTTATCCTGAATGTGCCGTACTTTGCTATTATGACTGGAAAAATACACCTAATGAGCTGCAGGTCACATGCTCTTTTCCGGCCATTTCAACAAATTCTGATCACTTTTATCCTCAACGTGCAAAATTCTAAAACTTACATAACAAAATTGCTGAAATGAATTTGTACAAATGAAAATTATCACCCATATCTAGGACTAAAATCGCAATTTTCCCATATGTCAATGTTTGATGGATTTTTCATTTTCACTTTTTCTTTTTTCTGTTGGTATAGTTGAATCTAGTTGACGGAAAGATGCAGTACTTGTTCGACGAAAAGGGTCGGAGATATCTGGACGCCTACGGGGGAATAGCCACTGTTTCTTGCGGCCACTGCCATCCTGAAGTGGTGGACGCCATTGTCAATCAAACTAAGCGTTTGCAGCATTCCACCATTCTGTACTTGAACCCTGCCATAGCCGAATTTGCAGAGGCTCTCGCGTCGAAGATGCCTGGTGACCTCAAGGTTTACTCGATCTCTTTTGTTGTTTGAGTTCAAGACGGAGTACTTTAATTGTCTGAAAGACTGATTGAACATAAGGGTTTTGTGTTTGTGTTGTATTAGGTTGTTTTCTTCACAAACTCCGGGACAGAGGCAAATGAACTGGCTTTGATGATGGCACAGGGTCTCACGACGTGATTTCGATTAGGAACGGGTATCATGGCAATGCAACTGCCACAATGGCTGCCACAGCTCAGAGTAGCTATAAGTTTAATGTTATACAGGTATGTATATAAACATCATGCGAGCATGTCTTGTCGGTTTGATGGCACTAATTTTTTTCTTTTGCACTAATTTTATTTGAATTGGGGAAATTGGATTATTTGTTTGGAAAAAATTATAATATTAGTCCTATAATTTATAGGGGTGGCAATTTTGGTCCTACACAAATTGATTTTACAATTTAGTCTAGCAATTTCAAATTTTGGTAATTTTCATCTTTTTTCGGCCAATTTGGCAAAAAATCCCATGTGACTTACACATGAACCAATTAAATTATAATTTTAGTCCTATAACTTAGGGAGCGTTGGCATTTTTTAGTCCTATGACTTGGGAGTGTTGGCATTTTTGGTTCTTCATAAATTTATTTATAGGACTAAAACTACAAGTAAATTGTAATTTCTAGTCAAATTGGCCAGAAAATGACCAAAATTGTCAAAATTATAAAGTTACAGGACTAAACTATAAAAATCAATATGTATAGGACTAAAAATGCCATCCATCTAAGTTAGAGGACTAAAATTACAATTTTCTCTATTTGTTTTGTATCATATGTTCAATAGACTTTTTGTCTCATTGGTTAGTAGATTTATTGATGATTTAATAAGTTATAATGATTCTGATCACTTTCAGTTTTTTAGTCAAATTTCATTAGTATTTTGATGGAAAATATGCGTGCTAAGCACATTGCCTTTATCCTAAATACTAACGGAATCTAATGAAATGATTAAAAGTGAGATTTTTGTAACTTATGGGACCATTAATGATAATTCCGTAACTGATGGGACTAAAAGTGGCCAAAGAGTTAATGGCCACGTGTTTATTACGTTTCTTTTCTGTCAAAAAATTAACAAAATCTGATAAAAGACTAAAAGTGATTTTTTTTTTTTTTTAAACTTATGGAACAAAAAGTATACTAATCGCAGAATGTGCGACAAAAAATGTTATTTCCCGATAAGAATTATTTGGTGTGGATGGGCAGTTTGAGGATAAAGAATTTGAATTAGAAAATAGTCATATTTTGGTTTAAATACGTATACTGAATTTTGAGGATTAAACTCCAATAGAAAGTATATCATTTAGTTTCCGTAGAAAAAGCGTTAGTTTCTGGCTTATTCATTTAGTTAAGGTGCATATTTCTTGTCTTGAACACTCTATATGTGATTTGCTTTTTTAGGGAGAATTGTTATTCGAGTTGGATTTTTTATTCTAAATTTTAATATTTTCTATTTTAATTAATATATATACACATTACATGTATAACAATTGCATTATTTATTTTATTTAGAGAAAAATTTTATATACATGGTATATGTATATATTAAATAGAATACAAAATACAATACGAGTTAAAATAGAAAATTCAATTCGGGATTAATTAGTTGGCAAAACAAAAATAATTTTCGGTTCATGTTTAAATTAGTGCCACATCAAGTTAATTTAATAATAGTAGTCTTGTAAAAGTTATTTATCTTATCTGTAACTACAAAAGAAAATAAAGGAAAATATTTATAGCGACAAAAATTTTGCGACAAAATAGAAGGAGCCAATGAGCCATGGATGGAGATTGATGAACCCTAATCGAATCTGTGTACACGCCGTGATAGAAGGCTGCGAATCTGATTTGATATGCATCGGCGCACCATGAGAACCTGTTCCAGATAGTGGTGGTGGTGCGGTACATGAGCTTAAGCGCTCTTTACCTTGATTGAAGTCCATGATCTCTCTCTAGTGTGATCTTGATTTGCAATGTAATCGAGACGACAAGTAATGATGAGCAAAATTATTTTCAAAATCTTTCACATAAGGATGATGAAACCTTGTAATAAATTCCATTGCAAAATTTGATGAGAGAAAAAAGTCAACGCAAAAATGATCACAGTTTGTCGCAAAAATCAGTCACAAATGACATGTGTAAAGACTATTAAACTGTGCATATGATATGTTTTTTATTAATTAGCTTTTATCTGCAACAGACTGGAGTCCACCATGCACAGAATCCAGACCAGTACAGAGGCGTCTTCGGCTCTGATGGACGAAGTATGCCAGAGATGTCGATGAGATAATTGCTTACGGAACGTCTGGTCATGTTGCTGGTTTTATTGCTGAAGCCATACAGGTTATCATTCGATGAAAACGTGCGATGAGTATATCTTATTCAGACAAACACACACACACACACACACACACACACATATATATATATATATATATATATTATGTATACACTTGCTCACGTATTTGGGGTTTGTTATGTTCACAAAATGCAATCTCTACAGGGAGTGGGTGGGATTATGGAGTTGGCTCCTGGATATCTGCCAGCAGTCTACGACAGTATTAGAAAGGCAGGGGGCCTTTGCATTGCCGATGAGGTCCAATCAGGTTTTGCTCGCACTGGGAGCCATTTTTGGGGATTTGAGGCTCATGATGTTGTGCCAGACATTGTAACCATGGCCAAGGTAGTCTTTCTTTGGCTTTTATGTACCATATTCTCTTTTAAAGGTGTTTATTTTGGAAGTAGTCACTCAAGCACTCCTTTACTAAAAGTATGATGGAAAAGAGTTGACAAATCAATCTCCTAAGACCAAAATTTAACTAATTCTCCATTTCTTAAAATTCAAATAATTCCTACTATCATAGTGTTGGGTACTTTTTTTGGGTCAAATTGTGTATGTGTTCAGAAAGTACCAAAGGTAATTTACAACATAAAAGTTTAATGTAAGCCTTAATTGGGAAATTCTAATCCAAATTTGACTTGGTCGAATTTGAAACAATCATATGGCAAGTGCAATACACTTGTCATGTGAGTGGTTTACAATTTAGGAAAAGTGATCAATTACATAGCAAGTATGATATATACAATTGCTCTGTGATTGGTTAGGTTCTGCCAAACCTGGTCCGGGCAAGAATGTTCCAGCTTAAATATATTTCTGATCCTATAATTTTGGCACTTCGATACTTTTATCCTTTATCTTTCTAGGATTACAAAGGAGTCTTGTAACTTTTAACATTTTGCAATTTTGGTCCTTCCGGTGGATGATTTTGCAAAAAATATCAGAATAAATCCTGTGCACTCATATGGTTTATTTAAATTGGGGCTTTGATTCTGATTGGTTCACTTTTGCCAACGTGAACGAAAATTTTAAAAAAATATATAATGTGGCACATGATTTATTCCAGTAACTTTTGCAAAATCCGCTTATACAACTCTTTTGCGACCCCTAAGATAAATGATAAAAATATCAAAATCGCAAGGGGTAATGATTTATTCCTACAGCTTTTGTAAAATTCAGTACCGAATGGACCAAAATCACGAAATATTAAAAAACTAGAGGATTATTTTCCAACCCTAGAAAGATAAAGTATAAAAATGCTAAAGTGTCAAAATCACATAATCAAAAATATATTTAAGCCATAATGAATATGGAGAATTCTTCTATGAGCACGTTGTTGTACGAGATCGATTTTTATTATGAGAGTTTCATGCATATTATAGTAGAAAGATCACCTCTGAATTATTTTCACTAGAACATGTTTAAAACATTGCAAACTATAATTTTGCCCTTGGCAATGGGGCCAACCCGCCTTTGACTCCCGCCCGCTTAGTGTAGAGTTGGATTTGCGAGCTTTAATGTAATATTCGGGCAAACTCCACACTCCAACACATGCCTCAGAAAAGCTATTTTTTACTATCGTTAGCATGTTATATCATATCTATTGTCTTTAGGGCATCGGAAATGGCATACCACTCGGTGCAGTGGTAACTACTCCTGAGATTGCAAAGGTCTTGGCTTGTCGAAACTATTACAACACATATGGAGGCAATCCTGTATGTACGCCGCTGGGCTTGCCGTTCTTAAAGTAATAGAAAAACAAAAGCTTCAGCAGAATGCCTTCAATGTCGGATTATATTTGAAGCAACACCTTAATTCTTTGAAGGATAAATATGAAAGTATGTTCGGTTTCCAAATTGCAAATATTGTACTTAAACGATACAAATTTATATAAAGATTGTCTCCACACTAATGTTATGATACGGTCATGTAGTCATCGGGGATGTCAGGGGAAGAGGTCTGTTGGTGGGAGTTGAACTCGTGACAGATCGACAGTTGCAAACGCCTGCCAAGATTGAAACTCTTCGTGTGATGGAGCAGATGAAAGGTGTCATTCTTGCCCCTATATATGTTAACGTGCCACACTAGTTTTCTTCTACTTTTTCCGAATTCTTATTCATGTAAGTGTTCTTTCATGTCAGAAATGGGAGTACTAATAGGAAAAGGGGGCTCTTTGGCAATGTACTCAGGATCACACCACCCCTGCTTCACCACGTTGCGTCGTATTTTCTAGTTTTCTTTTTATACGTATTCATTTTATTTTTATTTAATAATTCACAATCTCCCTACTTCTGGCCCTTCATGTAGATTTTCTCGTCGATGTGATGGACTACACGTTGTCTAAGATATAAACACTTAGGGCAATGTTGTGCAAGAAGTTAGAGCTTTTAGGCGCATGTAAATATAACATATATATATATATATATATATATATGTTACCTATGTGTTATGTCTTATTCATATGGTATTACTTAAATGATATAGATTCCGATTTTCATCCTTTGTTAGCAACAGGTTGGTAGGATGTTGTGTAAGGAAGTACCAGATATTTAAAATTTTATGACAAAAGAATGCAACATTTTTGTCGAATCTGCCCATTATGTATATACACTAGCAGTGAACTAATATGATCATTTTGATATTCGGCCTACAAAATCTTGATTAAATTTAGCACTATTCTTGCACCAAAATTGAGTCAAGTCAAATTGTAATTTTTCGTTGGACATCCAACTAGGGGAGGAAAATCCAAGATTATAAGTTTTTTTTTTTTTTATTTTACACGAGAGGAGGAAATTACCAGTTGCAATTGCTTAATTTCGCCAGAGTTTACTTACGTCGCCAAAGGGACGGATATTAATTTGGGGATTTGCTGCCTGATTATTTGGAAAGTTCTAGTCGGAACCTGGTTCGGCCAAATTTTAATCAATCACATGACAAGTGCAATACACTTGCCGTGTGATTGGTGTACAATTAAGGAAAAGTGACCAATCACAGATACACTTGCTCTGTGATTGAATTGATTCGGCTAAACCTTGTCTGGACTAGATCATCCTTGATACTTGAGGCATTTTGACAAAAAAATAATATATAATTTTTATAATGTAATAAATTTAAATATAATTATTTAATATTTTTTAATTATATAATATTGAAATTAGTTGATAATGTATAATTTTTATATTTCATTTAAGATATTTAAATTTTATATTGTGATTGTAATTTAATTTTTAATTTCATTTATTAAATATTAAAAATTTTATATATTGTTTTCTTACTTTTGAATAAATATATTTAAAAGGAACTTTTAATTTTTTAGAGAGATAAATAAAAAAAATATTCAAAACAAGTTAAAAACAAGCAAAAATGCACACAAAACAAGTCAAAAATGCCTTAGCCTCTTATATACTCATATTAGGGGCATTTTAATCCAAAATGGACTAAAATATTGACCAAAATGGCTGAAATCTACAACCAAACGCACCACCCGCGCGTCCACACCACTTTTCATCGATTTGTAACAGAATGGGATTTTTTTGCTGGGATTTTGAAAATAGGAGGAGGTTTTGCCTATTTTTAAAACACAGGAAGTATTTTTGCTAAATAAACAAAACACGGGGGGGGGGGGGGGGGAATGGAATTTAGCCTATAAATTTCCAATTATCGATAATTATTTCTTTTGTTGGCAAGAAAAGATTTAAATTACCTTGAATACTTCAATTCCATTCATGGCAATATTTGATTTTATCCTTCAATATAAAATTGATGGAAAAATATATTGTATATATCAGTATATAATTGGCAATAAATTTTGCATGCTTACAAATGCGCCATCGAGACTTGTTCATAAATTACATCAAAGTGGATGAGTGAACATGTCTCGAAATTATTTCTTCGAATGAGATTTTAATTCCTCCACTTTCTTTTTCTTCTTCTTCTTTATTTGTTTTTTTTTTTTTTTTTGGACATATGACTGAACATGAAAAATAAACTTTAAAAGCTACCTATGTACCCTATTGAGAGGATCAAGTCATACTATAGTTCTTTGTAATTGAAAATCTGTAGATAGTTTAAACTAGTATCAGAGAGCCTTTAGCTTCATTTTGTAAATAGTTTATACTCGTATCAAGGAGCTTTTAATTCGAATTTGTAGACAGTTTATACTCGTATCAAGGAATCCCCATTTTGAATTTGATAAATAGTTTATACTTATATCAATAAGCCTTCAATTTGAATTTATAGACAGTTTATACTCGTATCAAAGAATCCTCATTTGAATTTGATAAATAGTTTATACTAGAAACAAGGAGCCTTCAATTTGAATTTGTAGATGGTTTATACTCATATTGTGGAGTCTTTCTTAGAATTTGACAAATAGTTTATACTCATATCAAGGAGTCTTCTACTCTTCCTTTGAATTTAAATTTGAGGGATTGTTTATACTCGTATCAAGGAGTATTTATTTGCATCTGAATTTGATAGATAATTTATACTCGTATCTAGGAGTACTTGAAGGAAATTTAGTTTAATAGTTTAGATAGTTTGACCTCATATCTAGGAGTATTATTGAAAGTGTAGACTCTTATCAAGGAGAGTTATTGAACGAGATATTGACATGAATTTTTACTCATATCAAGGCAAAAAGTCTTCGACCTTGTGATTGCTCTGAGAACGGCTTGCCCCTGTGTAATGAATTTTGATGTTTTCAAGATTTTGTGTAACAGTCACTACATCTGGTGTAGAATCTTCTACGCTATAATTAGAAATACAACAAAAAAGAATGACAAGTTATCGTCATCTTTTGGATTTGTATAAAAGTTTCTTTTATAGGACTGATTTATTGACATGAAATTTTTGTGAATACTTTCGTGGCAACCGTATGACATGGACTCAGATTGTAATATAACCTTACTAGCTGAATGTAACCCTCAGTTATGGACATCAATATTTCTTGTTACTTTCTATTCCATTGTCAAAATACATCATCTCCAACAGGTTCTTCGCCTATTTGAAATGAGTCAAAATATTTTGAAAATGCAAGATAGTTTGTACATGAGCCAACATCAAATCTCTTGTAAAGTGCATATGGGCACAGATTGACACCTACTATACATGCAATACGCCAGTAGATGGCAAAAACAATATGATGCGACTGTGCGTCGACCTTTCATTTCCAACAGAATAGATGTTGAACATGAATATTAGGAGTGGTACAATAACATAACGCGTCATTTCGTATCATCATCTATTAATAGCCGTGTGCAAAGCGGGTACCAACTTGGAGATGCATCCAAGTTGCAAATTGTGGTATGTTGTATAATAAAATATACTTTATTTTAAATATTTTTTCTTTACACTAAAATTTACTATTTTCTGTGTACTTCAAACTGACCAGATGCAATCCCTTCCATTAAATTGGCACCTTAGACCACACGAGATCGCATGGTTCAACCAATTGTTGGATCGAGTCGATGCCATATCTGAAAATGTTTATGAGATTGTCACACAATCACAACAAACACAACATTTAACCAGTCAACCAGATCCCACAGATAGAGGAGAAGTTGTAGCAAAATATCTACTAGTTTAGTTGAAAGTGATATTGTTGGGGGTAAATAAAACTGGTGCTTCTACATTGCATGCAACCCGACCTTTACATCAAAATTGTTACGTGCCTCAACCATCATGAGAAGATGATTGAATTCATTCAGATCCATATATGCCAAGCCATGCAGAGACTTATTCTGCACAGGTTGATCTTGACATTAATCAAATATACGCACCAGATAAAATTTCACCGATCTTGTTTTCATCATTTATTGTATATCGTGATTATATGGAGTTCAATTTTACAACATCATCAAGTTGGTTGCAGATTAATGCCGGTAATGATGATAACAAACAAAATGATCCAACATAAAATGTGCATTAGGAAATAAGAAGACCTCGATGCCAACACCACCACGCAATTGTGGAATGACCAGTCATTTTTACAATATATAATTATCGTAATATTTGCAATAGTTTATTGTAATTTTTGGATAAATAATTAAATTCATTAATGATTATAATTAAATGAATATTTAAATTTATAATTATTAATTAATTAATAATTATAATGAATAATAAATATTTAAAAAAAAGAAATAATCAATATCATTTACAACTTCAGTTACACTGACAACTTTAATTACATTGACAACTTCAGTTACACTGACAACTTTAATTACATTGACAACTTCAGTATAAAATTAAAAACAAAATAGACTTGCATTAAAAATGTTAGGGATAATTACACCGAGCTCTCCCCTAAAATTTGATGTAATTACACATAAACCCCATGTAGTTTGGAAAATTACATTTAGCACCCCTGAGGTTTACTTCTGTTTAACAAATTAGTCTATCCGTTAGTCAAAATTCACTAAATTTACTGATATTAATAGAAAACTAAATAAAAATTGATATATACTCTCGATTGACTTATTGTAGGTCAAATATTTTTTGGACTAAAGTATTCTTATAACGGTGAAGATATACCTCTTCATATGCATTAATACATGAAGACATATGGGGGCAATTTGATCATAAAAAAAATTATTTTGACCTGCAATAAGTCAATGAGGGTAAATATAGATTTTGTTTAAATTTTTTTGCTAATATCAACAAATTTAGTGAATTTTTACTAATGGAGGGACTAATTTGTTAGACGAAAGCAAACTTTAGGAGTGTTAGATGTTATTTTACCAAACCACAGGAGATCTAGATGTAATTACACCAATCCTAAGGGGATAGGAGTGTAATTATTCCAAAATGTTATATACTAAAAATTACATTATTTCAGTTACAAACTTCTTTGAATTATTTAGATAAATAAGCCTGACATCCATATTATTATAAAAAAAAATCTTGTGGCCTACCAACTTTTTTAAATCAAAATTTACCCTTTATTTCATTTCTTCACTTAAAAAAATTGATCAAATTAGTCATTTCAATATTTTCTAATAATTTCATAATTTTTTTTTCTCTTAACTACCCACTATTCCACATTTTTTCTCATTTATTTCTCCACATCTATTATAATTTATTAATTTCACAATTTTTTTTTCTTATCATTTCACACCAATTTTTTTTTTTCTTATCATCTCATACCAAATTTTTTTTTTTATATACTCGCGGGAATTGCGTGTAATGATAACTAGTGATTAGGAGAAGAAAATGGGAAAAACACATAAGGTCGGTTTGAGTAAAGAAAGGGCAAACTCGTCATTTGCAGCAGTAGCTATAAATATGCCTGCTGAAGGAAGTAGCCCCTGGTTTGAACACTTCCCCTGTTCCTTCCTATAGAGAAAGCTCCACTGATTTATATCAGCTCAAATTTCTTCCGTTGTCTACTGCTTATAATCATCATCGACTTTCGCCTAGCTTAAATTTGAGGGGTAGACTGGAGAATAATGGGGAGAGCGAAGGGAGAAGCTGCAAGAGCCAAGTCTCGCCCCTCCAGTAGCAGGTTCTTTCCTTTCCCCCCTTGTTTTTCCCCTTCTTCTGTCTTGAATCACTTCTCTGAGTGTTTTGAAAATTTCTGTGAATCATATGAATGGAAAACTGACAAGAATATTGCAGTATGGCTGCTTCGCTATTGCCATCTGGTGTTACGGCTGTGGGTTTCGGAGGCTATGTCGGAAGTTCACGCGTGGACTCTTCACTAGCATCAGCCCCTGATGCCTCTCCTTTTCTAGTCAGTTTTAATTCATTCTTGTATTGTATTATTAAGCAGATAAAGATTTTGTCGGAAATTTTTTGCCTTTATGAAGTTCCTATTTATTGGTAGCCATTTTTCCTATAATTTGTGGTGGATGAAGCAGGATATTGATGGTGAAGTGGCACAGCACTTGAAACGGCTTTCACGGAAAGATCCCACCACCAAGGTAAGTTGTAATTTAATGTGCATTTGGGTTTCTTATCGAATTTTCGATTTTTGAGTTTGTGCAAACTGATGGTTCTGATGCTGGGTTGAGTTAGGTTGTGCGAGCTATTTGTTTGTTTGATTGAATTTTGTAGGTTAATTAAGAAGCTTGATCTTATCAGAAACATTAGTATCATTGATCAGCATGAACATGGGATGCCATTTGTTACAACCTATAGGACTAGGTTTATACATACATAGCTCTCAAGCATCCTCTCATGAAGATTCTACTCAGCTTATACTGTTGAATGTTTTCACTAATCTATCTCTTTGATGTTTTCTTTAAGATAATGTCTGATAACTGTGTTATATCTGGAATTCACAGTATTTGTGTCAAATTATTTAAGCTCCCCTTTAATTTGGGTTGTAATTGTTTCTGGGTGGTGCAGAAACTATTTTCACATTTTCTACTAGCTTGCTGACTTTCAGTTTTTCACAGCTTAAAGCTTTGGCATCACTTTCTCAACTTATCAAACAGAAAAGTGCAAAGGAAATAGCAAAGATCATTCCTCAATGGGTACACTTATCTCCGTTGTATTTACTTCTTGGTTAATAAACTGGAGTAGACGAAGCATGGCCCCTTCTGATAATAAGGAATATTTTCACTGATACCCTTTACTGAAGGCTCATAACTTTATATTTCATGATGACTAACTTCTTTCAGCTTTTTTTGATCTCATTTTTCTTCTCTTGGCATAGGCATTTGAGTACAAGAAGTTGCTTCTAGACTACAACAGAGAAGTTCGGCGAGCAACTCATGACACCATGACTAATCTTGTCGTTGCTGTCGGGTTTGTGTTTAATTGATTTTATATGGAGTGATTTTCTCCAATGGGACTCATTGAATTGCTCTTTCTCCTCCGATGTGGGCCTGTGGCTGATGAGGGACTTGGTGAAAGTTGTGATTAGTGTTTTGACACGAATAAAATATAATTAGAAGCTGCTCAATTTCTTTATACTCATAGCATAGAATGTTAAGAAGTTCCAGCAATGCCAATATCCAGGATTAGTTCATCTCAGTTGTAGTCTAAATGCAATGGTACATATATTGTGCTTCATTAAAATGTTTAGGGTTTTCTCATAAAATGAAATAATGTACAGTTACTTCTTTTCTCCTTATTTTGCTTCCGAGATGTGCGGTTTCTTGAGCAGAATAGAGGTCTGGACACTGCAGAGATTATGGGAGATGACTTGATAGGATGCTATTGCTTATTTGTTTACATTCATTTCTATAGGAAGCCTCATGAGGTATCATACAGATGCTTTGTTGGACTATGAGTTTTCATCAGGCTAGTGATGATGAATTGTAAGGAAGTTAATGTTGACATATTGGGCATTGAGTTAAATGTGTAATTTAGATGCTTTTCCATGTAATTTGTTACAATCCTATGTATAACTGTTTTCTGTTGCCATTTTTTCAGAAGAGACTTGGCTCCACATCTAAAGCCTCTCATAGGACCCTGGTGGTTTTCTCAATTTGATTCAATATATGAAGTTTCTCAAGCTGCAAAACGGTCGTTTCAGGTTTTTAAAGTTTCTTTGGAGCATAATTATTAGTCTTAGCCAACTGTATCAATTTGGTGTCTGTCTTTTGCTATGACTAATATATCTTTCAGACGCCACCAATTTTGTACTATTTTCTTGTAAATTTGAGCATATGGAACATCCATTAGAGAAACTTTTGTTGCAAAGAAACTTTATAGAAGTAAAATCCAGGAAATACAGCAACGGGATAAGAATCTTTTATGCTGGTTAATCTGTCACAATTGTTCAACATTCAGAATTAGATGGTTACTGATGACAGAGCTTAAGAAAGTCTCTTGCACTGTTGATGCACAATTGATACTGCTGAAACTTAACAGTACGTAAGTGATGTAATTGAACTGGAATAAGAGAGTGCATGAGAGAAAAGGAGTGCCGCATCAATTAGATAACTAACATTCACATTCACTAGTATCTGAGAACTTGTACCATCTGCATTAAAATTTTTCTTAGCATTATTGACATAGAAAATATATGCAGCTAAGCGTGTCTAAATGAATTCTCACCTTTCAGAGCTGTGTGGAGCCATTTAACTTGCAATTGGATTGATTATCTTTCTTAATCCATCTAACCTGAGATGTAAAACTGAGTTGTTCTAGATGGATTTCTTGACATTGTTAAACTACTTGAATTTCATGAATTTAATCATGAACTAGAACTATCAGTTATTTGATGTTAGAGGATAATGACTCTTTTTTGTTTTCAGTAACAAATTTTCTCCAGAGAAGTTGTGCATAAACGTAGAATGACGGAAAAGGGATTAGACCAAAAATGGCTGGTTGCATCTATGAACTTTGACATTATGCATAAGCCTATAATGCATGCCACATCTGGAGGGAAGGGATTAAGATAGTTTATGCCATAAAAAAACTACGGAACTTATTTAAGGAGTCATTGGTCCAAGATGCTGCTGTCTTAGTGTTCAAGTAACATGGCTTTTGAGACTAGCTTTTATAATCCATCTTTCTCAGCCTACAGTTCATATCTTTGATAACCAGATCTTCAAGAACATACTAGTGTAGCTAGAGGACATCCACAAGAGAAAGCACATGGAAGTAGGGAACAAGAAAAGGCTATGAATTAAACAGTGAACATTGGAAACTGTAATCACTAATTGCAAGTCAGAGAGAATACCCATATTTCTGGCATTCACAAGTGCGTACTTAATCTGGCTTTAGTACTTCTTTTGTAAACTTCAACTTGTTGGTATTGTCCTCTGTCGTTTGTTGTCCCAGAAAACCTTGATACAATATTAATATTATTGCTTGTACATTTGAGATCATGATCCCTTTTGACTTCCAGTATCTCTTCCATGGTTCATATTCTTTGATGCTTGTAACACTAAACATTTCTATTCTATATGCCAACAAAACGGAGCAGATGAATAGCTGTCTCATTTAATTTCTCACATCATGCCACAGACTGCCTTTCCGGCCCAGGAGAGAAGAGTAGATGCGTTGATGTTGTACTCAGCGGAAATATTTACATACATAGAAGAAAATCTGAAGCTGACCCCACAGAGTCTGTCTGATAAAGAAACTCCATCAGATGAATTGGAAGAAATGCACCAACAGGTAGTGACGAGTATGATTCTCATTTAATTACACACTTTGAAGTATGCTTATGTTTTGGCAAACAGAAATTTTGTTCTCACAACATGTTGATATTGTAATTGTATGGCCTCCAAAACATTGGTCCGAGGAAGTGCATCTAAGCAACTTCTAAATGTTAGAGAACGTGTTTACCTAGTGCATGCGGATCAAAGGAACTTGTATAATAATTTGTTCACAATTTGATGTGGTGTGCTATTGTATTTTAGCATCGAGCTGGTCGGAGAATATTTGGGAACTTTTGTGTTTGGACTCTAACTACACTAGAAATTCTGGAATGTAGCGCCAATAGAGCCCAATGCTAACAACTTCTGGTCTGATTTGCTGCTTATGAACAATTTCTAAAATCACTGCCCAAGATATATAGATGTAAAGAAGAGATCTGGATCCACGTATGCAGAAGGACCTGATTTGTACTGTTTAAGGCTGTGAACAGTGACACTTTATGTGGTGATTATGCTGTTGGGAAAAAGACGAACTCCTGGGGTACTGAATTTATGATGAGAATGCTTTAATGGGAAAAAAGACAGAAATGCAAATAGAGAAAGAAACAAAGATGAGCAGGTGAAAGCGAAAGCAGTTCACCATTGCAACGGCTGAGACCAAGCTACTTAAACATAATATTGACTCTCAGGAGTAATCGCTTTTGTAGATATGTACAAGCCGTTGGAGGAAATAATAGCTTGAGTACTATTGAAGAACTAGTCCCAAATATCTAACGTTGGGACTAGAGTTAAAATTATGGTATGGATTATGATGATCTATCTACCAAAATACCAACCACAAATAAGAGAACATGTATGCAAATCGTCTGTCTGTCTTCTAACACTTCCCTGGAAGCTGATTGACCATGCTCAGTTGGCTGCATGAAAACTGAATCTGCATAATTCTTGAAGCCTTGGTGAACACATCCTATTTGGTCTTATTAAGTGGTAACTGGAGTACAAAATTTTCCATCACAACTTTGCGGATGAAATGACAATCTAACTTCAATGTGTCTTCTCCTCTCATGAAAAACTGGATTGCTTGCAATATTAATAGCCGGCTAATTATCACAGTACATAGGTAATGACTCATCGTATGAGATACCTAATCTCCCTGTAAATTTGCAACCACATCATTTGGCTACGTGAGCCATAGCCTATATTCAACTTTTGCACTAGATTGAGCAACTGTAGTTTGCTTTTTGCTATTCCAGGTAATTGAATTACCCCCAACACAGGTGCAATATCCAGGTGTAAATCTTTTGTCCTTTTAGGCACGAAGGGCATTCTGAGGCTTCGTTTCTAGAGTTAGCATAAGGGGCATGTGAATAAGCCTCTATCTTGAGATGACCATATTTCATATTCTTGATCAGCCAACATGTACTAGGAGCAACCTTGACATACTTTAGTATCCAAGGCAACTTCCCAGAAGATAGCTCGCGTTTTGTCCATAAATGACTAACTATGCCCACAAAAATGAGATGTCAGGTCTTGTTATAGTCAAGTATATTAACTTCCAACGAATATTTATAATTTGCCTTGTCTTCTAAACAAAACACCATGTTCGCCCTAGAGTTTAGAGTTGAACTCCATAGGAGTATCAACAGCTCTAGTGCCTAGTAACCCAATTCCTTTGAGTAAGTTGAGCATACTTTACAAATGAGATGTCAGGTCATGTTATAGTCAAGTATATTGACTTCCCAATTGTATTTTGCCTTGTTTTCTAAACACACACCATGTTCGCCCTACAGTTTAGAGTTTAACTCCATAGGAGTATCAATAGGTTTAGTGCCAAGTAAGCCGCTTTCTTAGAGTAAGTTTCGAAAGCATTCTTCTTGGGGTTAAAGAGAAACCATTTTTAATATGGGCGATCTCGATGCGCAAGAAGTACATAGGATGTCCATGTGTCTGGTGACGTAGTGTTGTTGTAGATACTCCTTATCTTCTCTATACCCTCTTTATTACTCCAGAAATCAAGATGTCATCAATCAACATAGACAACCATAATTACCATACCAGATGGCCCCGTTGCACAAATACAGAATGTTCAGTCATCTGTGGAACCCAAACTCCTTTGTCACTTTTACTAAACTCATCAAACCAAGCTCAAGGACTTAGTGTGAGGCCAGAAATCGCCTCTCTCATTTTGCATTAGCTGATTCTCCCCCCAGGTAATATCACGAGGTGGTTGCTCCATAAAGTCTTACTTAAATTACCATAAAGAAAGGTATTTTTCACATTCATCGGATACAATAGTACATAGGTCAATCCTGATTAACATCCAAGGATAACAGGACACGAGTGGAATTGAGATGAGCAATAGGAAAGAATGTCTCAAAATAGTCAATCTATAGGTCTGAATGAAACTTTGGGCAACCAGATGAGCGTTATACTGATCAATTCCATCAATGCAATTGTTAAGTTTGAACACCCACCGACAAGGGCATCATCTACACCAACTGGAACAGGCACAATTTCTCATGTGCCTCAAGACAAGAAAAAAGAGCAGACATCTCCTCATCCACTGCCAACTTCCACTTAAGGTGTAACACTACATGACAAGACCTAGGGACAGAAGTAGTGGAGAAGCATAATGGCAAATGTATCAGGTCAAAGATTTTCATAAGAGGGAAGTTAGGGGGAAGTGCAGTACAGGATTGTTTACCTTTGCAAAGAACAATAAGGTCACCATCGGAGGGAGTTAGGGGAAAGTCAAGTAGGAATAAGAAGTGACAATGGATGAGCACAACCATCAAGTTAAATGTATGGTGGTGGCGACGAGTATACACTTGAAGAGGGCGAGGAGAAGTTCAGAATTTAGGTTCAAGGGGGGCAGAAAGGATGAAAGAGGCACAGGTATACCAGATGGATTTTTTGTAGTTGAAGTAAGAAGATATAGACTCGAAGAAAGTAACATCAGTTCACGTGAATGACTGACTAGTCACAGGATCATAGCAATTGTACCCTTTTTGCATACGTGCTCAACCTAGGAAGATACACTTGTTAGACCTAGGAGACAGTTTATTAGCACAAGGGGTGAAGGCATGCACAAAACACACAGACCCAAAAGCCTGAGGAACGACATGGAAGAGAGGTCGACTGGTGTATAGATAGGAATAAGTAATATCTCCATGTAAGACACTAGATGCATTTGATTAACAAAAAACATGCAGTAAGAACAATATCCTGCAGAAAGGACTTAGGGGCATTAATGTGAGACATAAGTTTACGAGCAACATCCAGAATATTGCAAAAACCCTTAACCTTAACTATTTTCAATAAATGATTCTTTTTCTTTTAACTAGAAGTTACACAAACCTCTCATGGACATTGTTGAAAACATTGAGTTCCTCCCATGAATTTGTCAGTTTTTAAATTAGGACTCTTATTATTTATTATTTGTACCCTACAAAGTCCTAATACATCCCAACAAAAAATAAAGATACTTTGACAATGTACAATACTAATTGCCCAAATCAAAATCCGACTGCTGGTAATATGCCTGAATCTGGACCCTGACTTGAATCTTCTTTCTCTTCTCCTAAATCACCAATATAGTGCTGGCTGCGAGCCTAGAAATTCAAGTTTGACTTCTTAAAATGTGGAATACATTATATAGTCTAAAAATTCAAGCTTGACTTCTAGAGGTGTGTTGTAGTGACATGGTTGGTTGATTAGTTGTTCATGATGGTGATGACCCTGGTGCCATCGTGCTCATTGGATTAGTTTTATTGTTTATTACTGAGATTTGTTGATATAATTGAGATGGATTTGGTGATGGTAGATGTGTAAGGCCTAGAGAATTAAATAACTCTAAAAGGGACCAGAATTTGCAGGGTAGTGACATTCAAGGTAAAGGCATGTGCAACAGCAGAAAGCTGGTGATTTAGGCGTGCAGGTTATGGGTTGGAAGGGGAAATTCAGTTTTAAATTAAATTTGAGAAATTTATGTGTATTTAACTTTAAATATCTATCATTTTTCTAATTTTTGTTTTCTGGTAAATATAAGATTATGTTGAAATCAAAGATAATTGATGGAGAAAACAAAATATAGGATACATTAAATATTTCCATTTTCTAATTTAAAAAACTTAGATTTTGCTGATTGCATGTAGAATATGAACTCAAAATCTTATGATACACTAAAATTATCAAAACCTGATGGGAAGTAAAGTAAGGAAATTGGATAATAATTGGGGCATCTATGTAAGACTTTTTAGGGTTTTGTAATTAGACAAACCTTGGTGCTCTTGAAAACCGGGTGACTTCACAAGCCAATGATGCCAATTGCGAAATTGAATGTTCATTGATTCTTGTTTGATATTGGCTTTTATCGGCTAGAGAGACTAACAGGGCTACATCGAGAACCAAAAAAACTTAATGGAGGGAGATGTAATTTTGGAAAACCAAGGGACTCTATCTATATGACCTAGAATGTCTATGTAGTGTCTTGTTTTATGTATTTGTTGCCAAACCAATGCATGTGAACTTGAAAAGTAGAAAACCTGCTATGATCTCTGATGTTGTGGATTGAGTATTTAAACTTACATTCACCATTTATATTGTTTGGTCGGAATCAGGAATTCAGAATTCATTGTGCATATGTGTTTGTGGGGTGTGGCTTCTGCTGACATTGTTGGTGGTGGCTTCTGCTGACATTGTTGGTGGGCAGTTAAATCTCTGTTTTTGAGTTTGATTAGTCTGAATTGTCTCCATGCCTACGCTTTAAAGTTTCTGATAGGCAAAGGTTGATTTCCTTTACTTTGAGTGCTTGTGCAAGGGAAATTGTAGTGTTACTGCTGGGTTCCCTTCTTGTTTGTGATTTACAAGATACAAGCAGGTTAAATTTTACAGCTACACTGATGCACAATCAATATACTTGATTGTTAAATCATCTAATTGAATTGGATGGGAAGAGGAGATCAGCCAATTCATCAACTTGCGTTTGCATTTCATTATTTCACCCCGTTTAATATGTTAATGTTTTCATGATATTTTATTTTTTAATTTTTACTTGGTTTTTCCAGTTTAATAAAAGATTGTGATCTGTTACGCTGCCACCGAAGTTCTGCCAGTTGTGTTTACGACTTAGTTGTTCATACCTGTGGTCTTATCATTTCTTTTCTCTTCTCTTGTAGTCTTCCTGGTATAGTCATCTCACCATCTTTTTTCTAGTGTCATTTTTAAAGCATGGTTGGGTTGGCTGTTGGCAGGTGCTTTCTTCATCATTACTGGCATTAGCAGCACTTCTTGATGTTTTCTTCTCCTGGCATTCTGACAGTTCTGCTACAGAAAATGTAACTGGTGAATCAAAGCATGTTGTGAAAGCCAGGACCATTGCTGCTTCTGCAGCAGAGAAGTTATTCTCCAGTCACAAGTATTTTCTAGACTTTTTGAAGTCTCAAAGTCCAGCTATACGGTCTGCAGCATATTCAGTGGTGAGAAGTTTCATAAAAAACATTCCTCATGCTATCAGTGAAGGAGATATAAAAGTGCTTGCTGGGACAATACTTGGTTCTTTCCAGGAAAAGAATCCAGCTTGCCATTCATCAATGTGGGACACTTTCTTACTATTTACTAAAAGCTTTCCAGAAAGTTGGCATGCAGTGAATGTCCAGAAAACTATTCTAAGCCGTCTATGGAATTTTCTAAGGAATGGGTGTTTTGGATCTCAGCAAGTGTCATATCCAGCATTAGTTCTATTCTTAGAAATAGTACCTTCAGAAGCAATCACAGGGGATAAATTTTTTCTTGAATTTTTCCATAGCCTGTGGGCAGGAAGAAGCATGTCTTATTCATCAAATGCAGATCGGCTTGCATTTTTCCTGGCAGTGGAAGAATGTTTTATTTGGGGCTTGAGAAATTCTTCCAGGTATGGGCACATGTTGGATGTGACAGTTATATCTCCTTTCAGACTATCACTATCTGTGAATTAATTTCTTGGTTTTGGCATTTTGTTTCTCTTATTTTATTTTGAAAATCTAAAACCTACTTGTGTGCCCTTGGTATCAGATATTGTGAAGGAGTAGAGGCCATTTACCATTTCCAGCATACCCTTATTAATGAGATACTATTAGGGCTTCTGTGGCATGAATATCTATTGGCTATCAGCCCAAAATATCAAGAAGCATCGTTTTCATCATGTACTCAGGGTGAATCGAAGAATTGCATCCAAAATATTCATAAGGAACCAAGAGAAGCAGTGAACAGTAAGCATTCAATGGAGTATGAGGAAACTCTAGGGAAATGCGTCATTAAAATCCTTTCTCAGATTCATTGCCTAAAACATGATTTGCTATCGGCATTCTCCTTGAAGTTTCAGGCGGATTGTCTGGATATATTTCAGGAGACAGAGTATTCTTCTCAAAACGTGCTATGGGTGGTTAAGTTTATTTTTTTACTGGACAAATATGCTGTGCAGAAAGGAGAAACATGGCCCTTGCTCGACTTGGTGGGGCCGGCATTGAAAAAATCTTTCCCATTAATTGAGACACTTGTAAGTTACACCAGGCAATTCCATTCAGTCTTGCTGTGGTTTGTTTAAAATGATTTAGAGATTATTTCTTATTTTTCTGTGTGATTCTAGTTGCCTTTTTTAATTATTGGAGTCCATCTTAAATTGGATTCTTCATAGTAATACCTTAGGTTTCTTTTGAAGATTCTGTTCATAATATAATTTCTTTCTAGGATAAAATATTCGTGTTGGGAGTCAAACATGGAGAGAGAGGAAGGCAGGGATAGTGGAGGTCTCATAGATATTATCTTATTAGTTTAAAAAATGTAATTAGAGTAGTGGAAGCATATTATCATGGAGAGCACTGCTAGTTGGTCTTGATTGCTAACATAGGTTAGAGCTCTGAATTCAAATAGAAATCAGAGTTGTTGAGTAGGCTACTTTATGTGGAAGCCTAATTTTTGTGTTGGAAAGGTGAACACTTGGGATGAAAAGATTAATTTTTGCTCTTGTTCCTGTATATAGAGATGTATATAAACTTGTTTCAAAGTGTCAAGTGCACTTGATATGGTACAACTCATTTCATAAATTTTCATTTCTCCTGCGCATTTTCTTTGAAAAATAAGATCAAGCTTATTCTGCATGTACTTTGATCATGTTGCATCGAGCAAGAACTAGCATGATATTTGTCAGTTTATGAGCTGTCTTTGATTTTTAGCACATTGGTTTGATAAACTAGAGCTGTTCATTTTGTTCTTCGAAAATGATGTTTAGTGGGGCACACTGATTGTATATGTTTCACCAATTATATACAGCAAAAGGTCAACTTCTTCATGCTCTTTATTCTCGTATTAGTTGTTTATGTTGTCTCAGTTTGTGTTCTCTATTGCAATATCCTTCTGAATAATCCACTACATTGTTGTATTGATTTTGTTTAAACCAGGATTCACCAGATGCAGTTAGGCTTATTGTCGTTGCTGTTACTGTATTTGGACCTCGCAAAATTATTCAAGAGCTTATGTGCACTGGCGTAGGAACAAGACAGTTTTTGCAATCTTTCACTGACATAATTATCCCCTGGTGCTTGAAAAGTTTTACTCCCTCTACTGCTGCTAGATTGGATCTTTTGCTCGCCTTGCTTGATGATGAGTGTTTCTCACAACAGTGGAATGCCATTATAACATACTTAGTGAATAAAGAAAAAGTTGGTTTCAATCCTGGAACCGTGGATGGAGACCAAATATCTGTCTTGGCTATTCTGATGGAGAAGGTCAGGGAGAGAACTAGGAAGAGTATTAGTCAGTCTGGCTCGTGTGAAAGAAACTGGCAACATGAGCTTTTAGATTTGGTTGCTATTGATGTTGTGAAAGCTTCTCCACCTTTTGGAAATTCAGATGCTCGATTTTTGTGGTATGTGAATCTCTGTGAAATATTTTCAACTTATGCTATATGTACTACATTGAATTTCATCTGGACATTGCATCTACTTTATTTAGTCTTTATGGCCTCTTCCTTTATGCCACAACATGTTGATGATTATTAATGACATTTCTTCATTGGGTGTTAAGGTGGAAGTACATTTTATCTTTCTGTCAATGCCCACAAAATGGCTATATCCCTATAGAGAATACAATTGGTGAAGGCAGCTATTGTAAAGGTTAGAAGAAGGATACATGCAGGGGGTTATTCTAAAAATCTGGAAAGAGTGTTTTATGTTTCTCTTAACTCTTACATCTAAATGTATGTACTTGAGGAATGTTATGCTTCCATATATGCGCTATAGCTTGGTCGACGGCATAAAATGGTTCTGCTTACACTCCTTGTGCTTTTGCCTGGAACCAGCTTCTAAAATTACTTGATTATAAATCTCTTATTCTTGAAATTGCTTGCAGCAGTGTAACCTAAGTAGTTGTCTTCAGCTGACTTGGAGATCCAACGCATTTGGAAAGCTTACAACAAGTTTATCAGCCGTGCAATCTTTGTTTTTCACAAGATTTTGGCCTTTATTTTCTCAAAGTTGCTTGATAAGCTTCCCCTAGGCAGAAATAATGAAGAATGAATATATCTCTGATTTATTTTCAGAGTCATCCATGGATGGTCCTATCCATAGTCAGGAATTACATTATAGATGCTTGTTCTATGTTCTTGAATGAGGAGATTGTACTCATGTGTGTTCTTATTTGCCAGGTGCAATGGCATGGCACTATAACTTAATAGCCCTGCATATTAGTTCTTGGTTTCATGGAAATGATGCTTTTGTCTCCTTCACATACTTTTATTGTGGGTTCCTGAGAATAATGGGTTGAGTTGGTCAAATACTTCTTTTGTAGTAATCAGTGGCTTCTTTCCCATCAATATGAATAACAATATTTGCTTTGTCAGGCTAGGTATTGGGGACGTTGAACTTTCTAGATATTTTATTTATTTAACAAATTACAAATGTTTTAAGCATTTCCCCAGATCACCAACTGCTGAAGAATCTTTCGGGTTTTTTTGTTTGTTCCTGCAAGTATTAGGAAAATCACTACTGCTCATAGTATAATAGTCTTATTCCATTGCTCCTTACTTGTGTGGCAGTGCTGTCGTTGGTGGAGAATTTGAAGATGATAAAGTTTGCTTCCTGTCACGAAACACATTAACTTTTGTATTCGAGGAAGTACTTCGGAGGCTCATGACTTTCATGGTGGATTCTCCTTTTGCTTGGGTTCAAGATGTATTTTCTTTGTTAATTAGCGGGAGAAGTTATTCTGAGTGGAGGTTGGAATCTTCTAGTAATCTGCTGGATATGGCTCATTTTGCTTTAGAAATTCTAAATGGTAGCTACTTTTGGCTGAATACTATTGAGGCTGAAGCTGAGCTAGTTCAAGGTATCTTGGCTACAATATTTATAATTGACTGGGAATTTAGCTGGATAAATGTTTCAGAGCACAAGCTTGATGAACATATAGGGAAAGTCCAGGCCAGGTTGACCTTTTGTGAGGCTGTTCATTCTTTTCGCTGCAAAATAACTGACCAGTTCTTGAAAAGTTTCAGCGTAAATAGCCGTAAGAGCTTGGCCACCACTTTGATCCAATCAATAAAATGCATTGCATTTGTAGATTATATATTTGATTCAGACAATTTCATTTCTTCCTGCTGCCAATGGGCGGTTGGTACTTTTGAAATTTTCTGTCAAGACGAAGTTGAGGAGCAACACTTGTTGGAGCAGTTTCTGAGCAAGAATGATTCATGGCCTTTATGGATAATGCCCGATACAGCAGGAGCCAGGTTGCAAACTGAAAATATGGATCTCCAGGTGAGTTGTACTTGTGCTATTGTTCTTCCTTTTCTTTTGTTTTTCTTTTATTTTTCTCTGAAATTATGCATGCATAAACATTCAGTCCTTATCACAGAGTAGCTATGCTTTTTGTCAGTTAATACATGAGTAAAATGAGCTTTCTATTTTGGAAAATCCTATTCTGTAATTATGTTAAATTTATATTTCTTCTGGCATTTACATTATGTTCTCCATATCGCTTGACATTCAAACTGGAAGCTCAGTATGTTTTGGTAATATGCTGGAAGGTACAGTAAATAGGCTTGCTGTCTAAACTGGGCTAGATCGGGCTGGGCGATTGAAAAACATAATTTTCTGTACTGAGATACCACTGTATAAATGGTCTTGGGCAGCAATATGATCTGTCTTTATTACTTACAATATAACCTTTTATTGATGCAGCTTTCTACATGAGAAAGTGCTTCCATGAAATCTGTTCTTGTTTCATTTTCTTCAAAATATTTTAGTTATCATCCAGGTCCTTCTTGAAGAACACTAAGATTTACAAGAACAATTATTGCTGTTCTTGAAAAACTTTGGCTATTAGAGTCTAGTAGACAATTAACCATAGCACATGCACATACTTGCTTTCTTTATTTCTGTCACTTTAAATGATGATAGCTGGAATGCAGAAAATATGAAACTGGAATCAATGCACAGTTATACCTTTTACTATTAGAACTTAGGGTAAATAACATGATACCCCCTGAGTTTAGGTCCAATTACACAAATACTCCTTGTCCTTTGTAAAATTACAAGTGCTTCCGTCACATGGTTGTAGTTGTAATTACAAGTATACCCCCTATTCAATGGCTAAACTTTTCCCAAACACCCCCGGTACATTGCACTAACACCCCCTCAAGGGTGCACCTGTAATTTTATAAAGGATATAAAAGACCGGGAGTGGTTGTGTAATTAGGCTAGGCCTCATGGGTGTCGATGTAATTTGCCCTGAGAACTTATAGTTCTTCTTTGGTTAAGTTATAAAGACCTGACAAATCATAAAGCCTGAGATAAATATTCCATTGTTGTATGCTCTGTTTGTGCAAGGTTGAATGTTATAGTTTGAATTGCGAATATTTGTTGCTTGTACATGGTAAAATAAATATTTGTAATAACCAGTAAATATCACTATAACCCCTAACTTGTATGATTTAATAATTTATTAGACCTGTAACAATGTGCATCTGTTGTCTTGTATCTGTTCTTCATCATCTCAGCCTCTAACCTTTGTCTAGCAACATTATTTTTCTTTTTTCTTTTCTTGGCTTTCTTTGTCTTAATTTTGAATCTTCTGGCTCAAATAGTTTAACTGCCTCAATGTTATTGACAAACTGCCTATTCAGTCTTTGTATTCATTTAGTTCAATTGCAAATGTGTAATTTCACATCATCATGTCCAAATATGCTTTTTGTTGTGTGTATGATATACAAGATATTGAAACTAACAAGAATTGTATGATTTGTAGGCACCCAAAAATACCAAGTTTATTGCTCTGGTCGACAAACTAATATCTGAAATAGGATTTGGTCGTGTTGTTGCTGGTGTTATTTCCAAGGCCTCACTTTCTTCAACCAAAGATCCTGTTATAGACTTGATCGATCAATCTCATTATTCTCGTCCTTGGCTTGCTGCTGAAATGTTATGCACATGGAAATGGCTTGGTGGCAGTGTTTTGCACTCGTTTTTGCCTTCTTTCCTTGGCTATGTGAAGAAGGGCGACTATGGCTTTGCAGATTCCATTTTAAACATTTTGCTTGATGGTTCTCTAGTCCATGGAGCTCGTGGTGGATTAAATCTTTTAAATTGTGCTTCAGTTGGCGAGTTAGAGGCCGTTGAAGAACCCTTTCTAAGAGCTCTTTTGTCTATACTCTGTACCCTTTTCCAAGATAATGTGTGGGGAAATGAGAAAGCTAGATCACTTTTTAGACTACTTCTAGACAAGCTCTATATTGGTGATACTGCAAACTTAAATTGTTTGAGGGTTCTTCCGTCTATTCTGAACATCCTTGTTAGACCCTTGAGCACTGGATTTGACGATCACACTAATGATCACTGTGATCCTTATAGCCAAAGCGAATTGCATCAAGTAACAGTAGACTGGCTCAAGAGAACTGCATCTTTCCCTCCACTGAATGCATGGCAAACTGGAGAAGGTAGCTCAGATTTACTTTTTATTGATGTACCATATACATTGTGAACAGGTTACGATATAAATTCAAAGAAATGGTATTGTCATGACCATAAAGGGTAATGAAGCCAGTTCATCTGATTTCATTTTCAAGGTTGGACTGATATCCTTGGTTTTGAATTTAACAGCAAAATTTTTGAATCATGAACATGGTAGGAAATCAATTATACTGCTTATTTCCTATAATTACTTTGATAACTAGTATCTGATTTGTCGCAGATATGGAGGACTGGCTTCAGTTGGTTATATCCTGTTTCCCTATAGAAGTAACGGGTAGGATGCAACGGATAAGACCAGAAAGAACTGTTTTGCCTATGGAGAGAGAAGTTCTGTACGAGTTATTTCAGAAGCAGAGGCAAGGTGCATCAGCTGTAGTAAATAAGCTACCATTAGTGCAGAAGCTGTTGTCAGAGCTAATGGTAATTTCAGTTGCTTATTGCTGGGAAGATTTTGAAGAAGATGATTGGAAATTTGTTTTGCATCGACTGAGATTTTGGATTGAAGCAGCCGTTGTTATGATGGAAGAAATTGTTGAAAATGTCAATGATACTCTCACGAATGGACCTAATGATGTAAATGCTTCATTAAATAAGCTTGAGAACGCTGTTGTAATCAGTGATCCATTCGCCATAGAACTTGCCAGAAATGCACTTGTTGGGTTCTCTCTGTTTTGTTCCCTCGTGGGTTTGCAAGACAGGGAACATTCTGAAAATTTAAATCCTTTGGGGAATGAGAAGTGGGCATTCATCACAGATCGTATTTTTGAAGGTATTCTTCGTTTGTTTTTTTGCACTGCTTGTGCAGAGGCAATAGCAAATTCATGTTGCCATCAGGCTTCATCTATTATTGCGTCATCTAGGCTTTATCATCGCCAGTTCTGGGAGTTGGTTGCTTCATGTGTTGTTGAGTCTAGTGCACACTCAAGAGACAAAGCTATGAGATCAATTGAGATTTGGGGGCTAAGTAAAGGGGCCATCAGCTCCCTTTATGCTTTAGTGTTTTCATGCAAACCACTTCCTCCTTTGCAGTACGCAGCTTTTGTTCTTCTGTCTACTGAGCCTGTGGGACAATTAGCTTTTACATGTGACACTGAGGTGCTCAATGATGGTGCTTCTAATAATGAGGACTCTCTTGATTCTTTGTCAGCAGAAAATGTTCATTTGAGAAATGAAATTTCTTACAAACTAGAAAAATTACCTCACGAGGTTCTTGAAATGGATTTAGTGGCACATGAACGGGTACGTAATATCTTATCTACGCGTTAGCATTTTCCAACATGTTTTCTTATGGCGCATTGTTCAGTTACTCTTTTAGGATATACAGGGTTTAATTAAACTATAAAAAATGGTGCCTTATTGGCTATTATGATTTGGGCTCATGCTATTTGAACTTGATAGGTAAATGTACTAGTTGCTTGGTGTTTGCTGCTGTCGCATATAGTATCCTTGCCTTCATCATCACCAGCAAGGGAGAGAATGATCCAATATGTGCAAGATTCTACCAATACGACAATACTGGATTGTCTTTTCCAACACATTCCATTGGAGGTATACATGGGCACGAGCTCAAGGAAAAAGGATTTAGAACTTCCTGCTGCAGTGTCAGAAGCAGCAGAAGCTGCAAGGCGTGCTATCACTACCGGTTCAGTCTTGTTCTCTGTAGAGTTGCTTTGGCCTACTGGACCGGAAAAAATGGCTTCACTTGCCGGAGCTGTATTTGGTTTGATGCTTCATAATCTTCCAGCCTATGTCCGGGGTTGGTTTAGTGATATACGGGATCGTTCACTATCATCTGCCATTGAGTCTTTCACAAAAGCATGGTGTAGCCCAACATTGATATCAAATGAATTATCCGAGGTGCCCATGACTTGTGTCCAAATTTTCGTCCGTTTATTGCTATGTCCAAATTTTCGTCCGTTTATTGCTTTTACTCCATTATTCCTTTCGCAGTGGGATTGGGCTTGAATATGGGCTCAATTTGTGTGGATTTTACTGCATTTTACTGTTCCTCAAGGATAGCAGTTATTATTTGTGGCGGTCATGTCTTTCATTTACTTTTTTGGCATACAATGTTTCTCAGACCTCCATTTCTTAATTTGCTGAGCCCCTATATAGGGAAAACTCTAGGATCTAGATGACTGATATTTTTCTGTAATTATTGATCACAATATCAAATGTACAAGAGAAAATATCAGGTGGATAAACATTGACTATTAGGAAACTCTAGACGCTAGCAGAAATCCTATCAGATCCACAGTATATCCATATCATTATTTGCACTGAATTTTCTTGCAATTACTGCTGGGAGAAATTTTGTTTGGTTTATAGCCGCATATGACTGGAGCATTTCTTTATCAATGCAGATCAAGAAAGCTAGTTTTGCTGATGACAATTTCTCAGTTAGTGTGAGCAAATCAGCTAATGAGGTCGTCGCCACCTATACAAAGGATGAGACAGGAATGGATCTAGTGATTCGTCTTCCTCCATCTTATCCTCTGAGGCCTGTGGATGTGGATTGTACCAGGAGCCTTGGCATTAGTGAGGTGAAGCGAAGAAAATGGTTGATGTCATTGATGTCATTTGTTCGCAATCAGGTATTTACTTAGACTCCAGTTCCTTGTACCTTATTATAAAAGGTTCCAGTTTTTCCTACTATGATGTGATGTATGAACTCATGATATAAGGTTTAGGGCCTTACATTTCCTTTTTTCAAAAATTGCACAATGGTCAATTTTTTGTACACCACTGGGTTAATTAGATGCTTAACCGAGGTATTTTTCTTGCATCACTCTTGTAGATGTATCATTCATTGTGGATCTTGCATCAAAGTAAAATCCCAAAAAGTTGACTGATTTTTACCAAGAAATCATAGGTTCTACATATTTTGCCTGTCAGCATATATTAAGGACATCCTTGACTTTGAACAATTTTGATTTGAGAAGCTAAAATCTGATGAGTGTTTGTTTGAATATACAGAATGGAGCACTAGCTGAAGCAATAAGAATATGGAAGAGCAATTTCGACAAGGAATTTGAAGGAGTTGAGGAGTGCCCCATTTGTTATAGTGTTATCCACACTGTCAACCATAGCCTGCCACGACTTGCTTGCAAGACCTGCAAGCATAAATTTCATTCAGCATGTCTTTACAAGTGGTTCTCAACTTCTCACAAATCGACTTGTCCATTGTGCCAATCTCCCTTTTGATCCTATAAAGATGCAACACTTGTTCAGCCTTTTGGTTCAAGATATTTCATTCTCTTTGCATATATTTTTATTGGGAATTCATTTCGGTGAGCTGAAGAAAACTTTAACGCCCTGACTAAGCAGCACCTGAAACTGAGTTCTTTGGTCACCTGTCTCTGCCTGTAGTTGGATGACACTGGATCCTCATAAGTCAAACAATGAGCTTATGCTTTCACCTTGAATTAAGTATGTTTTATGGAACTTGTCAGCCTACTCAATGAGGCTCTTCTATGCTGACTTGTGAAGATGGTAACTCTGCTCAACCTTTTTTGTGTTTATCCTAGTCATTTTATCTGAAATATGCTTGAATACAAAATATAAAAAAAAAAAAGATATGCTTCATATCAGAGACAACAATGCATTTGGAGAATTATTCTCATCCAAGATTACGCATTGTATTCTGCTCTCTCATTGACTTTTACTGAAATTTCAACTGGGTATTGTTCCCTCACCACCACCCCCCCCCCCCCCCCGCCCCCCGCTCCCCATTATGCTCTTTTCCATGGAAAAGACGGGTAGACTATATTTGGAACTGTAGTATAGCCCTCATGCCATAGATATGAGCCTATTCCCCATTTTGTTTATGTTTCTTTCTGTGTGGGCGTGCAGTAAAGTGGGACGAGAGAAAAGAAGATGGTGAAAACGCGGACTTGTGCTAAGCTTGAGTTTGCAAGAGAACTATTTCACCAGCATAACAGAGTAGTCCATCATGCTAGGTCCAGAAGCAATACGATCTAATTGGAGTTGGCTTTCCTGGTTAGGATTTTTATCCCCATCTTCTCTATTTACCTTTCGTGTTGCTTTTACACTTTTGTAGAAGGCGGTTTTCTGGTTTTTTGCTATCTCTGCTCTACTTTCTGGTTTTCGGTCTCAATTTGCCTGTCATCATGGTTTCCAGACGCGGTAAAATTACTACATTCTGGTTTTTTCATCCCAAATACTGATAAAACAAAAAGTTGGTGCATATGTACGATACAGTTCCGTAGTTTGCTTTACTATCTTCATTTTGTTATATATAAGCTGTGAAATATTAAATTGTTGTTATGCAACTCAGGTCAGTGGTAGTTGATGGCTTTCATGGAGATGATCCTTGTGTGCATGCATACTGAAGAAATTGTTCTGGCAAGAGAGAATCCATCTGTGTTAGAATCTCCTTTTATTTATTAACAAGAGAAAAAACATCTTGTTCTTGGTTAATAGTTTTGAAGTGGCAAAATTTGAAGCCCAGTCATATAATCAGACAAGTGCACATTTCACTTGTAAATCATGTTTTCTCGAGTCTTTAATTTTATGTTACGATTTGTGTGGTATAAGAGAATTTTAGGATAAAGTTTTTACTGGAAATGATGAGGATTTAGTAGAATTTGTGTATATTGCAATGTAATGCCGGTGCGTGCTCTTTGGCTCCCTCCCTCCCTCCACAGTAGCTGCGAGCTCTAGTAACAACTGCCTCTACAACATCAGCATCCACATTCTCAAAGATCTTACCATCTATCCAAGGAGGGCTAATACCAACTAAATACTTTGAAAAATCAAATTTTAAAGATTCCAAAGGCCTTTATATGAAATAACAAAAATATGTATTCCCAAAGCTTTCTATTAATCAAAAATTAACCAATGAAATAATTTTGGGAACAACTTTTTCTCAAAAAGATTTCTTTCATAAAAATGATTAGTGAAGATGGTATAATAGAAACTTTTTATGATGAAATAATAAAATTCAAATTTATTACCCAAACAATAAATAGAGTTATAAATGAAATAAGAGATTTAACTATCTTCAATACTAATCAAATCTATTTCATAAAAGAAGAAATTAATTCTTTACAAATAAATCAATTACTTGGAAATCCTAAATTACAGAAAAAAATAAGAGTGATCCGAAATCAATTTTCATTAGAAAAATCTAACGAACACCCTAACGCATTTTGCTATAGAGTAAAACACATTGTAAGTCTTCCATATGAAAATAATTTTTCTAAGAAAAATATTCCTACGATGGCCAATCTTGCCAAATGAACTCTGAATACCTAGAATTATGCAAAAAATAAAATACAATCCTTAATAAATAAAAAATTAATTAGATCCTCAAAATCACCCTAGTTTTATACTGTTTTCTATGTGGATAAACATCCGGAGCAAGAAAGAGGAAAACTTAGGCTTGTTATAAATTAGGGTAATTTACAACGACCCTTCTTGAGAATTAGCATAATTACGAATACCCTCTTGTTATTTAAAAAATTATCAATACCCCTCTAATTTTAATGGTCCTCTAATAATTAGCCAAATTCGTTAGGTTTTCATCCATTTTTTATGGTGAACTGACCAAAATGCCCTTGTGAATTAAATTTTATATTTTTATTTATATTAAAAAAATATTTTTATGGACTAAGTGGATAATTTTTTTTAATAATTTATAAAAAAATTTCATCCATCCCGATTGATTTTTTATAAGATTATAATTTTTTTAGAAAAATAAAAAAATAAAATAAGGGCAAAGTCAATTTTATACCTTCATCCAATGATTATATAATTTCATCAAAAGTTAGGGTGTATTTATAATTTTTTAAATAACGAGGGGGTAGTTATAATTATGCAAATTTAAGGGGAGGTTGTTGTAATTTACCCTATAAATAAGTCCCTTAATAAAGTTTTAGAATGGATAAAATATTCGATACCTAATAAAAATGATCTTCAAGATAGGTTGCATAGAGCAATAATTTCTCAAAATTTGATTTAAATTATGAATATTGATAAATTCAAATACATGAATCAAATAGGTATAAAACTGCATTTATAGTCCCTTTGGACATTACAAATGGAATGTAATGCCTTTTTGATTTGAAGAATGTACCTTCAAAATTTTAAAAATTTAATCAGTTTTTAAATTTTATCATTGTCAAAATTGATGGTATCTAGTCATATCTAATAATATAGATGACCATTTCAAACATTTAAAAATGTTTAAAAAGTTAGTAATTCAAAATGGTTTAATAATATCTAAACCAAAATGGATCTTTTTAAATCTAAAGTAAGATTTTTAGGACATAATATTGAAAATTATAGTATATTATATTAGATTAGTATATTTTAGTAGTTTATTTTCAGTTTTAGTATAGGATAAAATACACTTTGCCTCATGAACTATTTTTGATAGGGAAAAATGGGCTAAAATGCATAAAAAAAAAAAAAAAACTCTATGTTTTAAAAAGTCGGCTAAAAATCCCCCTCTATTTTAAAAATAGGCAAAAAAGTCCCTCTGTTTGTTAAATATAGCACACTCGTCAATTCTCGTTAAATTTAACTAATGGCGTTAATTTGTTTTCATAAAATAAACGTTATACCCTTAATATATATTATTTCTTATTTTAACAACTGTTAAATCTGAATTAATTATATCAAAGTCGTAAGATCTAATCAATTGATCTTAATCTTTAGATTTTAAATTTATATGATCAACGCCCACCCTGACCACTGGGCGACGGGACGACGCGTGCGCCTTTCTATACGGGGGCAGCAGCCATCGCCGTCGCCCTAGTACTTTTTTTTAAAAACTTTTTTTAGTTAATTTTAATTATATTATATTTTAGTTAATTAAAAATATTATAATTATAATAATTATTATACTTAGATTAATTTAAATATATATTTTAATTAATTTATAAATAATTTTAGATTTAACAACTATAATTTTTAAATTTTAGATTTAACAATTACAAAAATTATTTAAATTTAGATTTAATTTAATATTTGAATTTAAATAACAAAATTTCAAAAATTTATATATTTGTTACATATTTTTAAGTAAATATATTTAAAAAATTTCATAGATAAAAATGCAAAACAAACATTCAAAATAAATTAAAATAATATACATATAAAATATAGGAATCTCACGAGGGAATTTTAGTAAAAAATATTCAAAAATAAGGTAAAAAAGAGTTAAAAAAACATCCCCAGGCGCACAAGAGGCGAGTGTAACACACCTTTTGTTAATTGCTAACGGAATGGGTATTTTTTGCTGAATTTACAAAACACAAAGGGATTTTCAGCCTATTTTGTAAACATAGAGGGTTTTCAGCTTTTTCAACAAAACATAGGAAGATAAAATGCATTTTAGCTGGAAAAACGCAGCAACCCCCTTGTGATATTTTAAATACAAATTAACCCCCTATGAAAGAAAAAATAGCTATTTCCTCCCCGTATTTTCTAAAATATAGCAATTTACCTTCTATATTTTTTATAATGAATCAATTTACTTCTTTAGACAGAGAGGTAAATTACTTCATTTTAAAGAGCACAATAAGGTAATTGCTATTTTATTTTCATAGGGGGTAATTTGCATAGTTGCAAGATCATGGGAGGGGGGTAAATTGCTATTCACCCCCTAGATTAACAATTATAACACTTACCCCCTAGGTTGAATAAAAATGCCCCTCATACCTTGAACAATTATATTATTTTCTATATATTTTAATAGTATGCACATTAAATTATCATCAAATTATTTTCTATTAATTTTTTAATAAGTGAAGAATTTAAATAAAAAGTGGAATATAAATTAATACATATAGTAGAGGCACAACGTATATAATATAACCAACTACACTCATATATTTTCAACTAAATTTGCGATGATTAATGACATACTTACTTTCACGTTTTACTTTCTGACGTAATTTGTGACGACATATTCTTTTTTCTACATATTAATGAATTTCTTAGTCAAAGGATTCCATTGAAAAGTGGTAAACAAACACCAACTGTCCCAAATTTTCGTAACAAACAAAATGCGTTTTTTGTACTGATGGAAGGCTGTGATAGATTTGTGGTGGAGCTTGGGAAGATGAATGTTTCAAAATGGTTAAGTGCTAAATTTGTATTAGTTTTTGGGACGATGTTCTAGATGGATAACTCCATGAGAAAGGTAGTCCCGAAAGTAAAAATAAATGAAATGATAATGATTTGGGACAACCGTTACAATGATCGTCCCACACATAATAATATCTTCCCAAAGACTGTTTCTAAGTAATTCATTAAAAATATTTTGAAAATTTTAGAAAAAAACCTAGAACCTATGTTTAGGATACTTAATTGTGTAAACTAAGTATTAACATTTGTATTACAATCGAATTGAATTGTATAAAGTTAAAAAGTAATTGCTTTTCATATGTTTACTCAAAATGAATACGATAATTGAATGCTTATGCTTTTAAGTCTATTATTGTAATCAGCCATAGTTACACTTAATTATTAGATCTAGCCATCCTATTTTAAATCTGATCATTAGATATGATTATATGGATGTCATAATACTTTTCTTGAAATTTTAAGTTAATTCAGATAATAGGTATCAATATATCTTATCTAAAAAATTAGGCTCATTTTTAAGGATGAATACGAATGCCAATTTTGGAATGAGTTTTGGGACGACAATGGATTAATCGTCACAAACTCCATTCCAAAGGCAATTCCAATTTTTTAAAATTTTTGAAATTTAACCCTCAACTTCATTTCCTTCTACGAGAAAGATGACTCAAAGAATGAACTACTCCTAGAATTTGCCAAATTCGATTTCAATTTCTTGCAGAATTTGTATAAGAAAGAGCTCTATAATAGGGAGGTAAATCGCTTCATTTTAAAAAAATAAGGGGTAAATTGTTGCATTTTAAAAAATTCAGGGGGATAAATTGTTAATTTTTTCCATAGAAGTGTAATTTGCACATTTACAATTTCACAAGAAGGTAAATTGCATTTTCTCCTATATATATATTTTGGGGCGATAAATATATGGGCCTGTGAAAGTAATAAAAAGGCAAAAAACTCTTAAAAGAAGATAATGTTGGAAAATAGTGAATGATAAATTAAATAATTAATTTATTTAATAAATTTATTATAAATCGGGACAAATTGGTGGTCATGATATGGGACGCATAACAAGCTCGTGATACGTGGATGATGGTTGATGGCGTCCAATCATCATCCAACCGTATTTAAATTCAACCGAACATTTGTGTTCTTTGGTTGAAATGATGTGTCCGTTGGGTGAAACCCTTTGAATGAAACGATGCGTCCATTTGTGTGAAGTGGTATGTCCTTTGGATGAAATGGTGTGTCTATTCAGATGAAAAGTTATAATGTTTCAAGGGCACCTTTTCTGATCGAACATGATCATTCTTTGATACCTTTCCAACTTTTATAAATAGATACCCCCCATTTCATTTCATTCATTCAATTTTTTCATAAGCATTCTTAAGCAACAAAGCATTTTGCAAGAATAGTGTTACCAAGAGAGTTTCAAAATATTATTGGTTCGCCGGTTCTCAAAGTTTGTAGTGCTACTACTTTGAGATATTAAGTCGTTGTATCTTGGCAGACAAATTGCCGTTTCCGTGAGCACCAGAGCGGGCAATAATTGTCTTAAAGATAAAGAGTCTAACTCTTGCATCGACTTCATAATACACAAATCCCGCACATCTCAAATTTCTCCCTACAAGTTTAAGACAATTATTTGGCTTTGTGTATTATGGCGACTGAGTCTGCTAGTCCGGTTACTATTGTTGTTCAACCACATGTGGCACAACCTATTGCTACCCAAGGGGAAATACCGGAAAAAATTCTCTGGTAACGACTTTAAGAGGTGGCATCAAAAGATGTTATTCTACCTCACTACCTTGAACCTAGCTAGGTTCTTAAGTGAGGAAGCTCCCGTTGTGCCTGAAGGGGAAAGTGATACTAAAAAAAGGGCTGCTATAGATGCGTGGGGACATGGAGATTTCCTATGCAGAAACTACATCCTCAATGGTTTGAGTGATACGTTATACGTGTATAGCTCAGCCACGACTACAAGAGCCCTTTGGGAGTCATTAGAAAAGAACAGAGGATGCCGGCTTGAAGAAGTTCATAGTCGGAAAGTTTTTGGAGTTCAAAATGGTGGATTCCAAAACGGTAATGAACCAAGTCCAAGAGTTTCAAATGATTCTGCATGATCTGCATGCAGAAGGGATGAAGCTCAGCGAATCCTTCCAAGTGGCTGCTATGATTGAAAAGCTACCACTATTATGGAAGGATTTCAAAAATTACCTGAAGCATAAGCGGAAGGAAATGGGGCTTGAGGATTTGATAGTCAGATTAAGGATTGAAGAAGACAATCGCTTGTCTGAGATGAAATCCGAAAAGTTAAAAATTGAGGCTAAGGCAAATTTGATGGAGCAAAATGGAGATACTAGTATCAAAAGAAAGAACGTTGACTATAGGCCGAAAAAGGGAAGGGCTAAAATGATCAAAGGGAATTGCTACAATTATGGCAAACCTAATCATATGGCCAAGGATTGCCGACTTACTAAGAAAAATCAAGCGCATGTTTCAGAGGTTATGTCTGTACCTATAGATTTGGGAGAACTCAATCTCTCTACTGTGGTGTTTGAAGCCAATTTGGTACACAACCCAAGAGAGTGGTGGATTGACACTGGCGCTACCCGTCATATTTGTTCCGACAAAGAGATGTTCTCAACTTACACACCAATCAATGGGAGGAAGTTGTTCATGGAAAATTCAGCAACTTCTAACATTGTTGGAATCTGCAATGTAGTACTAAAGATGACCTCGGGAAATGAACTCACTTTGATCGATGTGTTGCACGTTCCAGACATTCGAAAGAATTTGGTGTCTAGATCACTATTAGTTAAAAGTGGTTTAGACTAGTATTTGAGTCTAACAAATTTGTACTTACAAAGAACATCCACTTTATAGGAAAATGATATGTTGAGAAAGGGTTGTTCAAGATGAATGTAATAAATGTAATGCGTAATTTTGAAAGTAATAAAATTACTGCTTCTACTTACTTGACTGAGTGTTTTAATTTATAGCATGTTAGATTGGGACATGTTAATTTTAACACTCTACGAAGATTAGTAAATTTGAATTTACTATCTTCATTTGAAACTGATGCTAAACATAAATATGAAATTTGTGTTGAAGCTAAAATGGCTAAGGTGACATTTTATTCTGTTGAAAGAAATACATCACCTCTAGAAATAATTCACAGTGATATATGTGATTTAAAGTTTGTGCAAACTAGAGGTGGGAAAAAGTATTTTATTACTTTTATTGATGATTGCACAAGATACTGTTATGTTTACTTGTTGAGAAGTAAAGATGATGCACTGGAAGCCTTTAAGCTTTATAAGAATGAGGTTGAAAATCAACTTAGCAAAACTATAAAAGCTATACGTAGTGATAGAGGTGGCGAATATGGAGCTCCATTTGAGGAATTTTGTTCAGAATTTGGCATAATTCATCAAACAACTACTCCTTATTCACCTCAATCAAATGGCATTGCTGAAAGAAAGAATCGTACTCTTAAAGAGATGATGAATGCTATGTTGATAAATTCTGGCTTACCCCAAAATTTGTGGGGAGAAGCAATTCTTTCAGCAAACCACATTCTTAATAAAATACCACAAAAAGATAAAAATGAGACTCCTTATGAACTTTGGACAGGTCATAAACCATCTTACAAATATCTTAAAGTGTGTGGGTGCTTGGTTAAAGTAGAAGTACCAAAACCCAAACAAATAAAAATTGGGCCAAAAACCGTTGATTGCATATTAATTGGATATGCAAATAATAACAGTGCATATCGTTTCTTAGTGCACAAATCAACAATCCTTGATATACATGAAAATCCGATCATCGAATCAAGGAATGTTGCTTTCTTCGAAAATATCTTTCCTTGCAAGGACAGAAAAGAAAAAGAAAGTTCTAGAAAAAGAACTCGTGAAGTTGCAAATGGTGATCATCAAAGAGATGAAGAATCTAGACGCCGCAAGAGGGCTAAAAGAGCTAAAACTTTTTGTCCGGATTTTTTAACTTATTTGTAAGAAAATTAACCAAGGACAATCAATGAAGCATTGTCAAGTCCAGAAGCTGCATTATGGAAAGAGACTATCAACAGTGAAATTGAATCTATTATGCAAAATCATACTTGGGAGTTGGAGGATCTCCCTTCTGGTAGCAAACCGTTAGGTTGTAAATGGATTCTGAAAAGAAAGTACAAGGCTGATGGATCTATTGATAAATATAAAGCAAGGTTGGTAGCTAAAGGATTCAAACAAAAAGAAGGCCTTGACTTCTTTGATACATATTCACCAGTTACTAGAATAACATCAATTCGAGTGCTTATAGTTATTGATGCACTATATGATTTGAAAATACACCAAATGGACGTTAAGACTGCATTTTTAAATGGCGAATTAGATGAAGAAATCTACATGGAACAACTTGAAGGGTTTGTCGTTCCTGGCCAAGAAAAGAAAGTCTGTAGACTTGTCAAATCTTTGTATGGGCTTAAACAAGCTCCTAAACAATTGCATGAAAAGTTTGACCGGACAATGTTGTCAAATGGCTTCAAAATCAACGAGTGTGATAAATGTGTATATGTTAAAAGCACTCAACACTCCTTTATCATAGTTTGTCTTTATGTAGATGACATGTTGATAATGGGAAGCAATCGTGACATTATTTTGACTACCAAGAAAATGTTGACAAAATATTTTGATATGAAAGACATGGGTTTAGCTGACGTAATCTTAGGGATCAAAATCTCTAAAACGACTAATGGACTTGCCTTGTCACAATCTCATTATGTTGAGATTATACTTAGAAAGTTCAAGGCTTATGATAGTCCACCTGCTAAGACCCCTGTAGATTTAAATCTACACTTGGTAAAGAACAAAAGTGAACCCGAACGTCAAATTGAATACTCAAGAATAATTGGTAGTTTAATGTATATCATGAACTGAACTCATCCTGATATTGCATACGCAGTCAACAAACTGAATAGATTTACAAGTAATCCAAGCAAAGATCATTAGAAGGGGTTTAGGATCCTTAGATACCTAAAATACACTTCCAACTATGGATTACACTATACGAGATATCCAGCTGTATTAGAAGGATACAGTGATGCTAATTGGATATCTGACAGTAAAGACACAAAATTTACAAGTGGATATGTATTCACCATTGGGGGTGGTGCAATATCTTGGAAGTCCTCAAAACAAACTTGTATAGCTCGTTTTACAATGGAATCAGAGTTTATAGCTCTAGATAAAGCTGGAGAAGAAGCTGAATGGCGTCGTAATTTCTTGGAGGATATTCCTTGTTGGACAAAACTAGTGCCCGCAATTATGGTACATTGTGATAGTCAGTCGGCTATAGGAAGGGCACAAAGCAGTATGTATAATGGTAAGTCTAGACATATACGTCAAAGACATAATACCATAAGACAACTGATCTCAAGTGGAATCATATCCATTGACTATATAAAGTCAAAGGATGATTTAGCTGATCCATTAACAAAAGGCCTTTCGAGAGATCAAGTATACTGTTTGTCGAAGGGGAATAGGATTAAAACCCGAAAGTTAAATCTTTATAGCGGTAACCCAACCTTGTTGACTGAAGATCCCAAGATCTTGGTTCAATAGGATAACTAAGTTATAAAGATTGTGAAAAGCACTTGGAGTTTTACTCCTTTCTATTCCTATAACGTTTAGTGCTGTTAGCTAAATGGAAGAGGGTAAGCTATAAGCTTTTAATGATTCCTATACTAAGTCAAGTACAGTATAGGAGACCACATATATAAGTGTGAAGAGGGGCCGCTTCAAATAGAAAACACTTATGAATCCAAGATGGTGTCCAGTGCCAAAATGGACTCAATCGTGAGAACCAAAGATATTAGAGAAGGTATTGTGGGGTAACATTGTCTTGGTTTACACCAACGGCTGAACAGTTCAAGACATAATGTTCACTGATTAGCCAAGTAAATCCGATGTTATTCCTCTAAGGAAGGTTCAAAGCCACAAACTACTTATCCTGATGCAATGACTTCTCGTTCGAAACTCGCTTAAAGTGTCTGCATGTTTATATGCATTAATTTTCATTCATGTGGGGATTGTTGAAAAATAGTGAATGATAAATTAAATAATAAATTTATTTAATAAATTTATTGTAAATCGTGACAAATTGGTGGTTACGATATGAGACGCATAACAAGCTCGTGACACGTGGATGATGGTTGATGGCGCCCAATCATCATCCAATCGTATTTAAATTCAACCTAACAATTGTGTCCTTTGGTTGAAATGATGTGTCCATTGGGTGAAACCCTTTGAATGAAACGATGCGTCCATTTGTGTGAAGTGGTATGTCCTTTGGATGAAATGGTGTGTCTATTCAGATGAAAAGTTATAACGTTTCAAGGGCACCTTTTCTGATCGGACATGACCATTCATTGATACCTGTTAGGTGTCGATTTCCAAACCCGTGAGCCTCGAACCAAGTTTATCAACTATTACAGAGCTATCACAAAGTAGCCCTAAAGATTTACAGGCTTTACAAAATACAAATATGATTACAGAATTAATTGAAAGCTATTAAAACAACAGAATGTGGAATAAACACTGAGATCAAAGATTAGGATCTCAGTAAACCTCTTAAGGCTCAGATAACCAAACCCGGAGTTATGGAAACCGAACCAGCCACAAAGGCCTACAACCCACCACAAGGTTGCTGAAACCAGAAGCCACAGAAGGCTTGCCACAAAGGCTATGGAAATACCACGAAGGTAACTCGACAGAGAAGGCCACAAAGGCTATGCCACAAAGGCTAGGTGATTGCTTTAGAGAATGAGAAGAAGATAGTATATTTCCTTTTCCAGGCCAGAGGCCAACCTCACTATTAAATAGTGAGTCGCCATTAAGGCTGTAGGGAGAAGACGAGGAGGAGGGCGGTGGCTGGCGAAAACCAGATAACCAGAGATCGAGAGAGAAGAAGCGGCGAGAGCCTTTGGGAAGGGGAAAGGTTAAGGAGAGTAATGAGAGAGACGTTAGGGTTAGGGAAGAAAAAATAGCCAACCGGGTCGGGTAGCATTGGATCGGGTAAGTGAAGTGGACAGGGTCAAGATGGTGAGTGGCCCATGGGTTGATCAGCCGTCCAGGTGGTGGTGGGTTGGGCCTAAGTTGGCTTTTGGGCCATATATCAACAATACCTTTCCAACTTCTATAAATAGATACCCCCCATTTCATTTCATTCATTCACTTTTTTCATAAGCATTCTTAAGCAACAAAGCATTTTGCAAGAATAGTGTTAGCAAGAGAGTTTCAAAATATTGTTTGGTTCGCCATTTCTCAAAGTTTGTAGTGCTACTACTTTGAGATATTAAGTCGTTGTATCTTGGGAAACAAATTGCCATTTTCGTGAGCACCAGAGCGGGCAATAATTGTCTTAAAGATAAAGAGTCTAACTCTTGCCTTGACTTCATAATACACAAATCTCGCACATCTCAAATTTCTCCCTACAGATAGTAGGCTTGATCTATTTGGAAAATGACTACTTGACTCCCTAAGACATGAGATACTATGTTTCTTTGAAAGAGTCCAAACTACGGGCACTAACTGCATGTTATCACCTACAACAACATGCCAGACAAAGTTTTTCAAGCAAAGCATATGTAGGAGGGCGCCTCCTATGTAACAGATAAAGTTCAGGTAATGTATGGAGATGCAGCATGGGCATGGGAGGAGCATGCAAAAGGGCATGGGAGGAACATGCATAAGCCGTAAGAAATAAAAATTGTAGCAATATTTCTAGCACATGATCAGGGGAATTTTGCCCTTCCTGTGAGTCAACAAAATATAAAGATAGCAAAATAGAAGTCATCTATCAAAATCCCTTCAGTTGGGATTACAAACAATTTCAACATGTATCACAGCGATAACACATAAATAAGAGAGCGTATCCCCAAGAATAAGCACATCACATAATAAGTACCAATAAATTTCAACAGAGTAAATCAATGTAATTGTAGGTACTAACATTTTAGATCCTAACATATAGTAAAGAGCTCTTATCCAGACAGATTATACCTTTTACTTTACCTGATAGTTGCTCGCTACTGAGAAGTTGGAGGTCATTAGCAACGTAGGCTTGGTTGGCGAAAAGATTGGCTGCTTGATTATCTTCTCTGAAAGTTTTCATTTGGTTTTAGATCAGTTCGACTTTTTTAATGATGAGTTGTTGGTCCCATGATCCTTGTTGAGGCTTGGAAAGAAATTTATAATGTTAAGAGCATCAACTTCAATCCAAACTCTGTTGTAGCCCCTATCTAAACAAATCTAAAGGCCTCTCCAGGGAACTTTAAGTTCTGCTTGCCAGTTAGTAGCAATGCCAATTGGTTCAAGAAAGGCAAAAGAAACCCTCCCCTTATCATTTCTAGCAATCCCACCAGCTCCAGAGAGTTGGGGCTTTCCCTTGGAGGCACCATCTGTATTAAGCTTAATCCATCCAGCTTGAGGTTTCTGCCACTAAAATATGGGGTTAGGAATTTTGAGGGAGAAAGCAGCCATTCTGTCTCCTCTCCAGTGTTCAGCTTTCAGGAGCCTAGCTCTTTGGAGATTCTGAAGATAGTTACAAACTCTGTAGATCAAGCTTTTATGATTGAAGCAGGCTCTCTCATGTTTAACTTCATTGCGCAGGACCCAAGTATGCCAAAGGACCAAAGCAAGGATAATTTTTGACATGGTCCTGAGGTTGGTTTCTCTGCTTCCACGCCTAAAGGAACAGGATCAAATTGTTTGTTCTAGGAAGGATGAGCTGAATAAAATTGTTCTAACTGACTTTTTCAATTAAATTTATTTTTAAAATGGATGGTTTAATTTAATTTCATTACACAAATTTAATCCTTCATGGATACAAGTCCTAGTTCACTTTTCATAAGTATATTAATTATAGGCAAAATTGCAAACTTAGTCCATAAAGATAGGGTGATTTTAAAAATAGTCTGTGGTTAAATTTTACAAAATGAGGACCATAGTTGTAAAATTGGTCCTGTTCGTTACTTACTGTTAAAACATAATGCAAAATGTCAATTTCTTCGTTAACTCTAATAAAAGATGGGGGGAGGGAGGAGGGGAAGGTTGCAATTAACGTTCTTGATCTTTTTATAGATAAATTGTTCTTTATTCCCTAAAATTCTCATTTCTTCTTCATATTTATTTTGTCAAAGTTTTTCTTTTTTTTTATTTTTAGTCCTACTTGGCTTTAGAAAATAAGTTGGATGACATATTAGATACAATTATATTATATATATTATTATAATTTATAAAAAATAATAATCAACCCCCACCCCCATCCCACGATCGGCTTCCCCTTTTCCCACCCACCCCTCGCAGAGGGGGCAACGGTGACATCGTCACCCTCCATTTGGACAACCGCAGACCTAGGCGACTACATCGTCTAGCAGCGGAAGACGACGTGATCACCTAAATGGCGTCATCCTCGCCTATAATGGGTGACAGCAACAGCCGTCGCCCAAGAGTGAGGAGGGCGGCGGTGGCTGATCGCGCGCTACTATTTTTTAAAAAAAATAATAATCTTAATTAATTTAATTATATAAAAAAAGAATATTATATTAAATTAATTATATTTACATAAAAATTATATTTTATTATTAATAAATATTTATATATTATATAATTTATAATATATATTAGATTGGATAGACGGAAAAATTATAAAAGATATAAATAAAAAGAAATGCACATTTCATATCTATAATTGCAGTCAACACGCATGTACCACCAACTCTTGCCTCGAGGGGTTTCTGAATTTTTTTTTCATACAACCGAGTGTGTAATTAATATTTTATTTTTTATAGAGAATTTTTTGTACATTCCCAATATCATAAGGGGAGTCCTTGTATTTTTCTCCATTTTCTATTAAAGTTAACAAAAAATTGACATTTACCGCTATTTTTTTACAATAACTAACAAGCGGGACCAATTGTGCAACTAAGTTGTCCTCAATTTACAAAATTTAACCAAACAAGGGATTATTTTTAAAATTTGTAAAGTATGGGACTATTTTTAAAATCATCTATATGATGGGATCAAGTTTGCAATTTTTTATTAATTAATAATTATCTGTATTTCTCTCTTCCTAAGAGTATTCGAACTATTTCTGCAAATAAAGAAGGAAGGTCATCTACGAATTTAAATTTTCAATTAACATCATTTGACTTTGGAGTTCTATTACTCTACTGAGGAAATAAAAACTTTATACAACCTAAATGAGGTGAGAGTTTTATATTTTAAATTTGTAAAGTCCCAATGTGTCCAGTATTATCAAACTATCTTCCCGTAAAATATTCTACAATATTTGTAGCAAATGTATTGGCCAAATCCTTCAATTTTGACTAATAGCGAATTCTTAGAATTTAAAATTTGTTTTAATTATAAAAATGTTTAATTGGTAGGTGAGTATTTATGGCGAATGTTGGTTTTCTTAATTTTCAAACTCCACCTTTATAATTTTTTAAATTTTTCGTCTTTAGTTTCTAAAATTGATGCATTTTGAAAATACTTATGGTAAATAGCAATATTTAATAAAGACGAATTAACATAAAAAAATTTGCTCCTTCCTTATGTTTCAAATTTTAAATTTGATACTTTTGATTGATGTCTCTTTATTATAATAGGTTATGTCTTATTTATGTATTTATTTATTTATTATTATATATATATATATGTACATATAGGTAGATATGAATAAAAGGAGGCTGCTTTATAAACCAAGATATGGGGACAAAAAAATTCTCAATTGCTTCTTTATTTTTATATTATTAGTTATTATATTTCATAAGTTCATTATATATATATATATATATATGTATATATATTATTATATATATATATGTATATATATATATTTAATTCATGAAAATTCTTATGTTCGAAATGTGTCATGTTTGTTTTTAATTTTTTTTTATTATCAATTTTCGTTTAATGAGATTAAAAAAAATGAAATTTTGTTCATTGCTTTATTTTTATTTTTTTATCAATGTTTGTTTCATAAGTTCATGAAATGTATGACTTTTTTTAATTATAATTATTTTTTTAATTTGTATTTGTTATTTTCTTTATGAGTTCATGAAATTTCTTATGTTCGATATTTTTTTCATTGACTGTTAAGTTTTTTACTATCAATTTTTGTTTAATAAGATCAATAAAAAAATCATGTTTTTTTTTTTATTATAATTTTTGTTTCATGAGTTCATGAAATATATGAATTATGTGTTAATTATAATTATTTTTGTTTGATTTATATTTATTATTTTTTATGATTTCATAAATTTTCTTATGTTTGAAATTTCTTTCATTGATTTTTACTTTTTTTTTTACTTTCTATTTTTGTTTCATGAGATCAATAAAGATTAAAAAAAAGTTTTATTGCTTTTACTTTTTATATCAATTTTTGTTTCACGAGTTCATAAAATATGATAATTATTTTAGTTATATCATTTTTGTTAATTTTTATTTATTATTTTTTTATGAATTCGTAAAATTTCTTATGTTTGAAATTTGTCATTGATTTTTAATTTTTTTATTACAGATTTTCATTTTATGGGATCCTTAAAGATCAAAATTTATTATCAATTTTTGTTTTATGAGTTTATTAAATATATAATTTTTATGTTAGTTATAATCATTTTGGTTTAATTTGTATTTATCATTTTGTATGTGTTTATAAAATTTCTTATGTTCGAAATTTCTCATTGATTTTTAATTATTTTTATTATCAATTTTAGTTTCAAGTGACCATGAAAGATCAAAAAAACATTGCTTTTACTTTTTTTACTATCAATTTTTGTTTCATGAGTTTATGAAATATATGATTTTGTGTTAATTATAATATTTTTTTTTAATTTGTAGTTATCTTTTTTTTTATGAGTTAATGAATTTTTCTTATGTTTGAACTTTTTTCATTTATTTTTAATTTTTTTTAAATCAATTTTCATTTCATGAGATCAATAAAGACCAAATTTTTCATTGCTTTTACTTCTTTTATTATCAATCTTTGTTTCATGAGTTCATAAATATATAATTTTTTATTAATTATAATCATTTTAGTTTAATTTGTATTTATCACATTTCTATGAGTTCATAAAATTTTCTATGTTCAAATTTTTTCATTGATTTAAAAATTTTTTACTATCAATTTTCGTTTCACGATATCAATAAAGATTGAAATTTTTTCATTGCTTCTAATTTTTTTATTTTGTGAATTCATGAAATATATATGTTTTGTGTTAACTATAATCATTTTGGTCTAATTTGCATTTATTATTTTTTTATAAGTTCATAAAATTTCTTATGTTCAAAACTTTTTTCATTGATTTTTATTTATTATCAACTTTTGTTTAATGAGATCATGAAAGATCAATTTTTATTATTATTTTTCAATTTTTTATTATCTATTTTTATTTCATAAATTCATAAAATATATTTTTTGTGTTAATTATAATTATTTTTTATTTAATTTATATTTATCAATTTCTATGAGTTCATGAAATTTCATATGCTCAAATTTTTTTCATTGATTTTATTTTTTTATGAGTTTATGAAATATATAATTTTTATGTTGATTAAACTTATTTTTGTTTAATGTGTGTTTATCATTTTTTATGAGTTCATGAAATTTTTGATGTTCAAGATTTTCTCTAGTGATTTTTAATTTTTTTATTACCAATTTTTGTTCCATGGGATCATGAAAGGTTTTTTTCATTACTTTTTACTTTTTTATTTAGGAGTTCTTGAAATATATGATATTGGTGTTAATTATAATCATTTTGCTTAATTTGTATTTTATTATTTTTTTATGAGTTAATAAATTTTTTATGTTCGAAATTTGTTTCATTGGTTTTTAATTTTTTTACTATCAATTTTCGTATCATGAGACCATGAAGGATCAAAAAAATTTTGATTGCTTTTTACTTTTTCTATTTATCAATTTTGATTTCATGAGTCCATAAAATATATAATGTTTATGTTAATTATGATCATTATTTTAAATTTGTATTTATTATTTTTTATGATTTTATAAAATTCCCCGTGTTCAAAATTTTTTTACTATCCATTTTTGTTTTATGAGATCAAAAAAAAAAATTCATTGCTTTTCAACTTTTTATTATTAATTTTTATTTCATGAGTTCATGAAATATATAATTTTTGTGTTAATTATAATTATTTTTTAAAACTTGTCTTTGTTATCTTTTATGAGTTCATGAAAATTTTTTATTGATGTTTAATTTTTTATTGATGTTTAATTTTTCAGTACCAATTTCCGTTTTTTTATTGATGTTTAATTTTTTCAATACCAATTTCCGTTTCGAGATCATTTACAATTGAAATTCTTTTCATTGTTTTTTACTTTTTTTTATTAGCAGTTTTTGTTTCATGAATTCATAAAATATATGATTTTTGTGTTAATTATAATCATTTTTGTTAAAATTGCAATTTTATAATTAATCATTTGATTGGTTTATTATTTTATTTCATATATTATAGGTTAAACTTCAACAAGTTAATTATATTTTCATCATATAATTTGCAATTTATCTTCTTCAAAATTTGCCTAAATTTTATTAACAAAAATTTGAATAGTATGGTAATACATCGTTAAAATCATACTTGAATTTATCCTTAATAACTTTCTTCAATATGAAGATGGTTACTTATTCAATCATTTCTATTGATATATCTCTTTGTATATATTGTCAATTTTAATTTTTTTTTATTGATGCAATGTAATTTGAAGAACAAAATTTATTTGTATTATTACTTTAAAAACATCTCTTTCATTTTATTTTTACATAATTAAATTTTTTATAAAATATATTTTAATTGTTAATCAATTTAATTCGTGCTATGCACAGAACACACACTGGTGTGTATATATATATATATATATATATATATATATATATAAAAAGGCATGTTATCTTTACAAAATTATATCAAGTTAAAATATTAAGGGAAGGTGGTTTATTTATCCTAGGAAAAATGAAATGCTCAGTTCCCAATACCAAAAAAACCAGCCTTCCTGCAGATTTGATAGAGAATACAGCTGAGCTGAGCAAGTCCCAAGTCATAATATTTTCTTTTAAATACGGAAACTCATTTCTAAAAGTAGAATATAACGAAGAATTACAATAACTCCTGATACATGATTTCATTGCATCAAGTAAAGATGATATTATTTGACCATTCAATTATACATCCTGAATGAGATCAAACTTAAAACCAAAAACATCCTGGTGTATCGAACTACCTGAATAGCAAGCCCTATGTATTACAAGAGAAACTATGTATTGGTAACATCTGAACATATAAATTTGAATCATTTGTTTGAAAATATTATTACTAATACATTCATTTTGTAAAGATAGCATCCTCACCATGAACTAATATGCAATAGAGCAAAATGCACAGATGCAATACAATTGAAGGCGAATGTCAGAAAACTTGAACAAATCGACACTTGCTAGTCATTAATTAAGAAATTCGATGGGACAATGCATGCTACCATTTGTTGATAACTCAGCAGAAAATTTGTCTCGTACAATGTCCTAACAGTGTAAACCAAGGTAGGATACCGGGTGACTTCCCAGTCCGAACAAGGATGTGTAAATACTTTATGATTTTCATCAGTGCAAAGAAAATGGTCCCAACCATCTTTGTCCCTTTTGATTGCAGGATCCACTTAAAAAGTGAGATCTGTTGCTCCTTAAGCATAAAAGGAAATTAGTTCAGTCTTGAGCAAATGTCAACAAGGGTTTGAGCATTTTCTGGGTCACCGCATGAAAGGAACCAAGTATCTCATCTCTGTTCCATTTCCATTGGACAAGAAGAAAATCTTCTTCCAATTTTCCTCCGAAATGCATCACGTTTCACTAGTCTTTGCCTGCCACAAGAAATGTCACATGAAGCAAAACAATTTGGATCATGAAATGGTATTTGGCACTCAACAATAATGGAATGATATCCTTATCTTTCTTCCAAATCTAGACAAGCACACAAGTGAGATTCACTTTACCATTCGCCTTTAGTTTTCAGCGAATCTTTATTTAAGCAAGGTCGCTTATTTCAAACTGAAGTATAAAATTGGGAGGTTAATTTTTTAGGCACCCGACAATGGCCACAAAATACAGACCAAAGAATGTTACGTATTACCAATGAAGCATATGGTAAGTTAAAAAGTCAATTAAGAAACTCAAATTCACCAAATATAAGGACCTGAAGTTCGGTAGGGAATGACATGACATATTTTACGGGAATTTACAGAGTATCATCATTTTGTTTGGTAAGATTACTTCGAATTTGGGAAATGAAATATGTTCCTAAAATAATCGGGATTATTGAACTAAAATCCGGGAAACTAAATCCTAATATTTTGGTGGTACTTTTATTCCTTCTCTTTGGGAATCTAAACTTTTTCTAAGTATTATACTAGTTCTTTAATCATAACTTCTGTTTTTACTGCATTTTAATCTTTTATCTATATATTTATAATAATATGTTTGTGTAGGTATGTTCAATATAAGATAAATATATATTTATAAATTTATACGCAAATTCACTAAATTTTATTTAAATTTATATATATTATATATATTAGTATAGCGTAAATATATATATACATACATATATAATACTGCGTATACCTATATATGTATTATGTTTTCCGTATGCCAAATAAACAGGTCCTTAGGGTATTGACACACCCACCTCCCTGTAAACTTATACAGGTCAAAAGTCACGGGTTAATGAATTGAATACACAACTTTTAAATTGATGAAAATGAAAAATCACTATAGAATTACCGAAGGCCATAAACATTCTCATCTATGAGGGACTTCAATTCAATAATAGAACATGTCAAAAGAGAAATTCATTAGATAGTGGCGAAATTTTACAACCGAGTGTCAAGCACATGCGAACGTTTATATCTCGTGTTTGCACACGACAGTTGTTTGACAGTTTTAAGGAAAAGGGAAAATGCCTTTACTCATATCAGCAAAGGGGGCTTGCTAGAAACAAAATTAAACCACCAATAAGGAACCTCATGGAGTGTTTAATTAAATCATACATGCCAATTTCATTGCCTAAGTTCCAATTAAAGAAAAGGCTTCTAATAAACAAATAATGGATACGAGTTATACGACAGAAAAACTACCAAGTGCTTTGCTTTCTATGGCCAGGCATAGGCGACTAGGTGAGTCATGACAATACGGGCCATTCTGGGAGGTGGTTCTATCATGAATCAAGCATATGTCCATGAGGTGGAGCTTCAAACTAGAGCCATTTTCCTACTATGGTAGCAAGATGAGACTGATGAACCGAGCTGACAAGCAAGGCTATCAAGCTTGTCAAGCTAGAACTAATAAACCATCTGTATATATTTCGAAGTTAAGGGAGCCAGCTTGTGAGCTTTCGGGTCACTTTATTATTTCTAGATTTTCAGAATATATGTTAAAAATCTAGAATACTAGAATTAGATTTTAAATTATCACTTAAAAAAACATCCTTGTCAGTGTTAAATTTCACAGCTCCCAACCACCAAGAACCGACTCATCCCAGTCTTATCTTCCATCCCATTCTTCATCACCGCCACCAGCAACGCCCAAGGGTGTAAGATGAGTCAAGCTACCTAGTGAACCAGCTCGACTTAAGCTTAACCTAGAACATATATGTTCCAAAGCTCGTCAATTTTCACTATTTTTTATTGTAAATAGTATATATATGAAAAATAAATTAATAAAGATGGTCCTATTCTTCATTTCAACTTTCAAATTTCAGCCTTTGATCTCACTTCTCAACTTCACTTCTTTTACTCTTCACAGCCCTACAATGCCGGGTGCATCCATATTTTCAGCCTTTCAGATGGAAGCACTAAAATCTGTTTCCTTTGATACGAAAAATTGCATCTGCCACAAAGGCAAAAAAATAAAAAACAGATCTCTTAAGTAGCTCAAGATGAAAGGGAAGCAAAGATTCCTTGGGGAATGAAATGTTTTCCCAATCCTATTTCAATTACTGTTGTAATGATTCTTCACATTCTGCAGCAAGTGTAACTCTGTAAATGTCTCTGTGTTCTTTTGCCCCTAATCAAAAGTCACCTTCCTTAAGTGGAGGACACCCCCATGCACCTAAACCAGAGTTATATATCCAGAAACAGAATCACACAAACTGACTATGAGTCACAATAAGTCATTCAACTGTGCGGTTGCTGATTCGAAAATCCTTCATTTTGCTTCCCAACTTGTAGGATTTGAGCCTCTGTTCTTTACCGTTAGGATGTATGTCCAATAGCAGAGAAAATCCAATGCCAGATAAGTACAGGAGAAGGCTATGTTACTTGCTGTTCATGTGAAGTACAAATTCCAGGACTACCTGGTCGAACTAATAGTATTACATATGCCATTGTTCAAAAGGAGACACAAGAAATATGCAGTCAACAAAAGCACGTGTAATGATCCTGTACCTAAGATAATATAAAATGCATTCTTATATAGAAATGATTAGCAACCCTGTGATTTTACAAGTCCAGAGAAGCAGACCTGAGATAGTAGTGGCAGACGGTATCAGCTTCATCCACACTGTATCGAGGCAAATGGATTCGAGCATCAGCAGGAACATCTGGCAATTCTTGACGCAATTTTCCTACTGCAGTTGAATGAGAAAGGCACCCACCATCATATCCTCGTGCATCATTGACCTAAATGCGTTAACCTACAAAATGATATTTGATAATAAAATCATTCAAGATAACATCACAAAAAGTAGTGGAAACAAAATGCATGCAGGTACTGAATGTAAACTTTTCAGGAACATATAGAGAACAGAGTTGGTAGCCTGAGCATCCCTAACACATTCCCTAATTCAATTACATTCCACTGTGGATCATATGCAGTTTTTAGCAGCTCCACCACACAATAAGAAACCAGCTATAATTTGGAAGTACTTCGACAATGCCAAACTTGTTCATTCTCCCAAGTAAGTTAGACAGGAGAATCTAATGCTGACAAAGGGAAATTACCTGATAGATACTTTCCGACAATTACCGGGAAAGGCTTCATAAAAGTAAGGAAACGAGTATATTCTATTGGACAAGAGTGTCAAGCTAGCATTTGGTCCCAAGGCATATTCTCACTTAAGAGAAGATGCAACTATTTAGGAACATATGCAGAAGGCACCATGTATAGCTTCTCAAACTAAGATGACTACGTTCCCAAAACAGAAGGGAACAGGTGGAAGTACTCAAGAAAGAAGACCAAAACCAGGTAAAATATTCACCAGATTTAAATATATCTATACTACTGTAATACAGCATACGTATGGACATTAAGACCCAAATGAGGTAAAACTATGTGCCAGTTCAGTTAATATAAAATCAGCTACTGATATAAACAACCATTGCTACAGGTGTCACCAGAAATTTTCCGCTTGACCTAGATCACAATTGACTAATAGACTCCCTGGGAGGGGGAACATATAGGGAATAAACTAATTTACTATGAGAGGCATTCCAGTCTGACGTTATATCAAACAATATAAATACCAAATCCTCACCAAGAATAACAGATTTACATCAATGTAAAACAATCTGACAAAGGATACCTGAAGTTACTTGACCAATTAAAGGTAGCAATCAAACCATCAAGAATCTAAATCTGTCTTCCTCACAATTGCAGATATGTGCAAATTCAAAGCGCAAGATACTCATCTTAATTACTTATGGAGCAAAACCAGAATTTAAGTATTGTAAAAGCCAGCTAAGGCCTAGAAATGGGAAAAAAGGATGGCAGTTATATTTATTTCTTCCATTTACAAACTGTGGTGAAATGGCTAATACAAGCACTGGCATCAATATCTTTTTCTATTGCTAAGGGCGTGTGGCACACTTGATTGATGTGCATAATGTTTTAAAATTATTTAATTTTCTCTTAACAGACTTCTATTATTTTTATTTTTTTCATATAAGAAATATGAAATTTTTAATACACAGAAAATTGTATCAATAAGAAAAAGAGAACAAATGGTGTGAGACAGCTGTGAGATAAAGGGTAATCCATATGGCTCTAGAAGAAAATATGAGAGAGATAATGGACAGAGAAATGGATTTCAAGAGAGACTTAAAAAAACAGTAGTTAAAGTAGTTATTGCCAGATTAAGACACCAAAAAGAGAGCTCTTCAACTATAACTAATATAGATATGTTTACCAAATGATACTGGAGTATTAATGCATACAGGTTTCCAAATGATGGTGGAGCTTAATGTATATCCCCTATTCCAAGAAAGACATATTTGGCTAGGTTAATAATCCTTCACAACCTTCCAAGAGTTCAAGTCTTCCGCATCCATATCCTAGTTCAAGAATATCTAAATAGCTAACATTCTGATCTCATAAAATGACAAAATAATGACAAAATTCTGAGTAAGCACATAACAACTTACAGTGGCGAGTTCTCTATGCATGAACGGGTCGGCAAGAACGAACTGTTACTGGTTCCTCGTAATCAGTGAATGTAAACCAACTGTTATACTGTTCAGATACAACCGTAACTCATTAGCAGGACGGACATGATGAATCCTAAAAGGCAGATAATCCCCCTTATACAAGAAATCACAAAAAAATGCTCACTTGATCAACTGCAATAAGGACAGGCATACTTGTCACTTTTGATAATTCCCTCCTCAACCGAACTAGCACTCCAACAGCAGCATGGGTGTTATTGAGTCCAGCCTCAACAAGTTGATAAAGAGTTGTCTCTTCGGGAATTGGCATCTTATCACTACCCTTCGGCCACCCAACGCCAGCACCCTCTCCCAACGGAATAGGATCGTGTATATTGCACTTTAAACCTTGCAAGCAAGACTTGTTGTACTTCAAAAAATCCTGAAAACAACCAAGAAATTTGAATCTGCTAGATCAGACAAGGAATTTGATGCTTATGGTCACAGTAGTCGACATTCTTTTGAAATTTACCAAGGAGCAATGACCACCACACATATAAAAAACACAACTAGTTCAAACAGTATCACATCCGCAGACATTTTCATTATACAATAAAATACAAGTAGCAGTATGAGAAAAAAAAAGCTGTCTTCTACACAGATCTTTAGATATACCAATAGGGCGATGTAGAATTGCAAGGTAATTTTCAAAATGTCAGTAACTTATAGAGGGAGAAGAATAAATTACTTACTTGCAGAATGTTTGCAGCCTGCAGCGGGGTATCCCACAGACCAGTCTGAGGATTTTTGTAGAATAATCCACCATGCGTCCAGTCCCAACCTCTAGGGACATATAGCACAAGCCAACCTTCCTTGCGGGCCCAGTGAACAAGCATCGCAAGTGCAATACTCTTCCCACAACTTACGAGACCATCTAATATGATTTGCTTTCTAGCTTTGGGAGCTGCGAATAAAGATCATCAAAGTCACTCATTTTGCATACAGACAAGGTTGATTATTCTTTTGCAGTTTTTAGGGAAAAAAAAATATCCACTCGAGAAATATAAAGTTGTACGCATAAATCACATCTGTTATACAAAGCTCCAGATTATCAAGGACCACAACAATTGTACACGTCCAGGGATAAATGACAACAAAGCCAATAGAGAAAAGTGGATGATCAATGATGATCTAAAAAAAAGCAAGTAACTCTTGTTCATCAATGTGTTACGCGGCAACACATTAATATAAGATGAGAAATTGAGTTGCAAGTTAAATAACCAGTTAGGTTTCAATCATGCTTCTCTCATGGTAAACATTGTATTCCATCAATCTATAAAAATAAATCAAATTCTTGATTTTCCTCATTACTATAGCTCGTTTGATCCTCTAAAACAAAACTGTACATGAACTGCATTGCGTCATAGGCTACAATTGCACAATTGATACAAAATCCTCGCTGGGATGAATTAAAATTCGACTGGAAGCAATAAACAAAAAATAGTTAAAAGAAAAAGAAGGTGCACCTTTAGAATTAACCACCAAAGAAGGATCAGCAGCTCGTCTGAAATTATCACGGAGGTCAATGAAACATTGTCGCACTAGCAAGGCAGTCCTGCTTGATTCCTCAAATTCCTTCATCATTCCCATTGGCAAGCCTTCTGGCAACACCTCTTTTAACTCCTCCATACTAACAAAAAGTTCCAACAGAATTGCATCCACTAATCACAAATTATTTATTCTACATCCGAACACATTGTGCAATGGTAAATAAAAACTTACCATTGATTGAAAAATGCCATTCTCATATTCATTCAGATTTAGCAACAAATCAATTCAGTTTCTAGAGAGATGATTCTAGATGTATAGAACATCAGTAAACTAATTTGAACCAACCTATTCAATAGAATTCCATATAAGCCAAGCCAGATACATCCTAGACATTGAACAGTAATTATAGCTAGGATGCCAAACATCTCAGCCAATCACCACTGAGGTCTGTCCAAACTCTGCACCCATCGTTACTCTTGTGCAGTGACCAAATATACCAGTATCACATAAAAATATCCCGGCAAACCCAGAAAAATCAAACTACGGCATTCAATCTTGGGACAGCATATAACAAAACCCAGCATTCAGCGCATCGCTCTTTTTCAAGTAGAACCCTTAACAATTAGACAAATTTGTCAATAAAAGAAGAACGTTACCTGAACTTGAAGTAAGTGTTAGTATCGTCTTTCGTAAGCAAAGAGAGAGAAGGTTTGGAGGCGAAGAGAGGGCGGCCATTTGGGCCCGCGTCAAGAGCGGGGTTCTTCTCATCCTCCGCCAGCTGACGACGACGGAGCTCCGCCTCTTCTCTGAGAGAAAATTCTGGGGTCGTCGCCTGCATTTCCTCAGGCTTCTTCTCCTTGGGATCGAATTTCGGTGGGGGTTTCTTTCCTTTGGTTGGGCTGACTGGTTTCTTGACTTTCGTAGCCATGCTCCGGCAAATGGAGAGCTGCCACTCTGACTGTCTGATCGGCGCTGCGGCGGTGGTTTGCTCGGAGGAGCGATCGGAGAAGCATTTTTCCTTTTTCTTTCCCTATAGTAATTTTTCTGGGGTTTTAGCTATTTTTTCAGTTTCGGCTGTGGGGTTTGTGGGGTTTTGGGGAGGTGAAGTGAGCAATATCTACAGAGGAGTGGAAACGGGAAGAATATGGGAATGTAGGAAGGGGTATATTAGTCTTTCTACGAGTCCTTGTTTGTATTTTTAACCCTTTATTTTTATTTATTTTTTGTTTCAATTTCGCCAATTAAAGAGATTGGACCAATGAGCAAAATGAGTCTCCACTTATGATAATTATTTGGCAAAACTCAAAAGAAGTATGTAGTAAATCTCTTTTGATAATATGGTTTATAAGAAAAAGATATATTTATCGACATCAAAAGATTTTTGAATAAAATATCAATTAAGAGCAAAACAAATTGATTAATATTTGAATTTCAAATTAAAGGTTTATGATAAATTTGAGTTTTATGTGTTTTCGAGATGAAGAAATTTGTATATAAGCACATATCAAATTTTGGTTTTATGCAATTTTTATGGATTGATCCAAGATCAATATTCATGTGAGTGGAAAGTTGATCTTTCAACGGATATAGAGTTTGAGGCATTTAGACCAAGTTTCTTCAAGCCTTAAAAGGATATATGCAAAAACGTGTTAGCACTCCGACACTCAAATTAATAAATGGTATAAAAAAATAAAATCAATCTAAATGGAACTAGAATGAATGATAAAATGACATGAGAGTGTTGAGAGTATATTGTTCCCGTGCGAACACTATTGCAAAAATATTGTTACCCTTGGTCGGGAGGAAGACGCTTGTTTTTATAGCCATAGTCCCCACCAGGTGACGAAGTGTGACCCCTTGCGACTCGGGTGGGCAATTGTTGCAGATAGGACCCCTCAAACTTGGGAATAATTGGCAAGGATCCTGAGAAGTTATGCTAGTTGGGGAGTCCTTCAAGGATAAGTCCAAGTGAGGACAGTTTTTCGAATGCCCAAGGGATCGTTAGGATGTGCATGATGACCCCCCCCCCCCATTATCCTCGTGCCCTACCACAACTTACGTGGTCGTCTTTTTGCCTCGTTGATGAATGGCCTCTTGCTATTTGTGCACACCACTACCCTATCAGTTAGGTGGGCCTAGGGTTGTTCCTCCTTGAGGTCATATGGGCTTAGGTTGGAGGTCCCTCCTTTTCAAGCTTCACACCTATAGGGGCTCCTTATGGGTTTTATTCGAGTTAGACCTTATCTTTGGACTGAATTAAATTTTGGGGTATCATCTAATCTCCCCCACTTTGAGGATGAAAGAGCCTGCTTCGCTCCTCCTTAGAGTATTGAGGTTTCGCCATGACCTACTGTCATGAGTCTAGTTTGTCTTTCTCCTGAGAGGGAAACTTTCTTACAGGCTTATCTTTTATCTTTCATCCCCTTTAGGGATCATCAAATGCACTTGTCGATGTGCATATGCCATCTGTCAGTGTCAGAAGCGAGTATATCATCTGTCAGAAGTGAGTTAATGATTACTTACTAGTTTGTAATAATATATTAGGCGTGTAGGTATGGCCTTCCAAGTGAAGTAGGCGACAGTTATGCATAACGCCCCCCTCCCCCTGTAACTGCTATTGGATAACCGCCCATTGGGAAATAGTTACCTAGTTGGGTCATGAGTGGCCACAGCCCTTAAGCTTCTCTTCCTTCCTTATTGCAGCCTTCTTCATTCAAGTTTTTCACTTTCCCTCACACTTTTTGTAGAGAGAGAAAAATCCTAGGGCTTTTGAACTTCTGTGTCCTATTTTTTTATTCTTGTAAGTGCCTTAATTCACACACACACACACACACACACACATATATATATATATATATGATATAAATATTTATATCATTCATCCTGTGGTTTGGATTTTTCATATTCTTCTTGGGTTTTCTATTTTATTCATTGGAGTTCATCTTTATCTTTCCATGGCATCCTCTAATGAATTTATGAGATATGTGGGAGAAAATTCGATCGGCGCTAATCCCACAAAGACCACCTTAAGAGGGATGGGCTCAGGCTCGACCTCCTATAGAAAAGCCCGATGATGGAGCCTATAGTGGGCTGCTGCCATACAGCATGGTTAATGAACCTTCTGATCCGAAAGAGGAGGCCTTTAGTGAAAATAAGGGAAAAACCTCCTTGAGGGAGGAGGAAGAGATAGTAGAGCCGATGGCAGTCGGCGACGAGAGAGTTAGGGCTACCAACCCTATTTTAATATATAGGGTTCCTTCGTTCTTTAGAGACGGGGATATCCGCAGATTGGTGGAGGATTATGGTATCCCTAAACATTTTTCGATACTTCTCCCACTCTCTTAGAGTCGGTTTGATATTCCTCCACCTAATTTCTTATGTGTTTTTACTACCCATTTTAGGGAGGGTGGTTTCTCATATTTTTAAGGTTCTTTTGAATCAGTTAGCCCCCAACCTTTTTGTCTTTTGGCAAGTTTTGCCATAGTTTTATTATCATGGTGTCTCCCCCCACAAACAAGCATTTTTGTGCTTATTTTCAATTTGAAAAAGTTAGAGCCTGGTATTTTTTACTTCTCTCCCCATTGTGGAGTTCGCTTCTTCCTGTTCCCAACACCCCAAGAACTAGAAGGGGAACATTTTTTATATTTTGCCTCCCTCCCACTGGGAGTTCCCACATGAGTAGGTTTCCGATCTCCCTCCTATCACGCTATATTTTATGTGGAAGAGAAGTGCAAAACTTTCCACCCTTCTGGAGGAGTTAATGTCGACCCTTACAATTCTTGGGGTTTTGTCCTATATCACTTTGTCTTGAGGCCCAAGGTGGTCCCCAAAGAGAAGCCCTCGGGTACAAATAATTCTTGATTCTTTTTTGCATGTTTTTGCTAAAATAGTGGAAGATACTTATAAATAAGGCTAAAATGCATAAAACCCCCATGTGTTTTAAAAAGTCCGCTAAAAACCTCCATCTGTTTTAAAATAGGCTAAAAACCCTCTTGTGTTTTTATATGTAGCTCAATCGCCCCTTTCCGTTAAATATAACTAACGGCGTTAACTTTTTTACAAAATTACCGTTATACTCTTATTTAATATATATTATTTCTTATTTTAATAACCGTTAGATTTGTATTGATTATATCAGAACCGTCAGATCTAATCAAGTAATCTTAACCATTAAATTTTAAATTTATCAAGGGCTGATATTTTATTGATTAAAAATATATATTATAAAAAAATTAATCCCCCAACCCATCCCCACCCAGCTAGCTAACACCCCCCAATCACCCCCACCCCCAGCCTGCCGCCTCTCCCTGCGCCCCACCCCCCAATCACCGGCACCCCCACCCCCAGCCGGCCGCATCTCCCCGCGCAACCCCCCCACCGCTTCCTGCCTCCGCTCTGTCGTGTCGCCCAGAACAGAAAGATGGCGACGGCGTCGCCTTCTGCAGGGGACGCCCATGGTCTGGGCGTTTGGGCGACGAGCTCTTTTTTGTGGGGGCGGCGGCGCAGTTTTTTCTCTCTTTTTTTTTTAATTTTTAATTATATTACTTATATATATATTAATTAATTAACACTAATTTTAAATAATTAATAATAATTAATTAAGTATATTTAATTAATTAAAAAAATAATTTTAATAATTAAATATATATTTTATTTAGTTAAAAATAATTTTACATAATTATAATAATTATTATACTTAAATTAAATTAAATAGATATTTTAAATAATTAAAAATTTAACAATTATAATTTTTAAATTTCAGTTTTTTACAATTATAAAAATTATTTAAATTTAAATATAATTTGATTTAATATTTCAATTTAAATTATAAATTTTCAAAAAAATATATAATATTTTTTCAAGTTTTTAGGTAAATATATTTAAAATATATTTTATTTTTTAATAGATGAAAATGTAAAAAAATCACTCAAAACAAATAAAAATACATACATGTGAATATATAAATACCATGAGGGTATTCTAGTAAAAAACATCCAAAAGTAAAGTCAAAATCAGTGAAAAAACATGCCCAAACGCATAGGGGGCGCGTGTAATGCACTTTCCGTTAATTACTAATGGAAATGGTGTTTTTTCCTGAGTTTTACAAAACACAGGGGAGATTTTAGCCTATTTCGAAAACATTGGGTTTTAGCTTTTTCAACAAAACATAGGGGAGTAAAATGCATTTTAGCCTATAAATAAAGATCATGTTGTATATGTGATGTGAAATATAAATAAATATTTATTCTCTGCAATTGGATTGTTGTGGATATTTTGAACTTGTCGAAAAATGCACTTGCTAGCATTCTTGATACACATAAACACATGGACCCAAACTACGTCGATTGGAGTCATAATATTGAAATACATTTTGAATGTGAAGAGAGGGCTTTATGTCCTCGATGCGACGCCACCTCTAAATCCTCTGATGGAAGCCACGAATATGGGTGCAAACGAATCGAGCTCGGTCGAGTTCGGCCAAAATTTTGAGGTCAAGGTCGAGCTCGAACTCAATTAATTTTTTTTAAATATTTGAATTTTAAAAAAATATAGACTATCGTGCCATTTAAAATACATTATTCAAAAATTTAAATAAGAACAAGGAAGAAAATTTTCATAAGAAGACAAAAAAAAGAAACAATGAAAGAAAATTGACAGCCATGAAAAATCGTTCGGTCCAATCATTTAATGAGAAGTAACCAAAGTTCCACACCACTACTTAGTTTTTAAACTAACATCAACAAATTCATATACATTAAATTAAGTATTTGGCAAAATTGCATTTTTAGTCCCACAGTTTAGGGGGGTATGCACTTTTGGTCCCGAGCTTTATGGGATTGATAACTCAGGTACCAACTTTTAAAAAATTTAGCATTTTTTGGTCCTGAGTTAACTTAACTGTTAAAAAATGGACGGAAAATGCATGTGACCTGCATGTGGCTGTTAGTCAAACGACTTGGAGCCAAAATAACTGTTTGACTACCAACTTAGTGCATTTTGGAGCCAAAAAATGGCACTTAAACCATTTTCCCCTTCATTTAATGTCTAAAACTGATAATTTTCTTTGAAAAATTGCTTCGACAATACATTCCCAAATTATATTACAAATATGATATAAAATAGACTTGACAACAATTCATTACATTAAAAATAAATAAATTCGTTAATTTACAGAAGAATTAATAGGAAAAGATGGCAAAGAAATAAACTTCATAACAATTAACCAAAATGGCACAATTCATTACAATCTGCTCAAAATAATATTACAGTTTATATAACAAAATGCTGCCCAAAAGATTGCAAATGTTAGGAAACCTGCTTCCACAAGGTGTGCAAATAACTTACAACATTTTAGCAAAAAACTGAATTGTTTACAAGTTTGTGCTAGACAAAATCTAAAAAAAAAAGGCTACAAATCTGCATCATATTTTTTACTGTGAAGTGCTATGTTTTTTTGTTGCAGCAACAACTTTGGTCAAGTTCTTCATAGTGACAAACTTTTTGCCTCGTCGTGTTAGGTATGGAACACCACTTGATGACACATTTTGTACACTTGAGCATTGTGTAAATCTATGCAATAAAGGTTGTGTCCCCTACATATAAATGAAATTGAAATTAGTTCACATTGCAACCAGTTTGAGCCAAAGAATGAAATATCAGATTCTTACCCCTGTTGTTGTTGCTTGGTTGGGTTCTATAGCAGCTGGAAGTGGTGTGCTCCTTGTAATCCTTCTTGACTGCAGCAAAATTACACATTTAATTAATATGGATGCATTTATCAACAAATGAATTATGTTGCAGTCAGACTTACTGGAACATTTGCAGATGAGGTTGTGTGTGTGGCCTGTACCTCCACTCCTTTTCTTTTCTTTGATTGTTGTTAAAAATAATTCATAACATGAAAAAAAAAACAAACAAATAAGGCTTCACTTAAAATGAAATCCTTACAGGTTGTGAATGTGCTGCATTTTTCTGTTTGTTTTGAGGTGGTGCTGTCCTTTTTCTTGCCTACAAAAATAAGAAACCATATTTGAGGTTGTTAGCAAATAAACAATAAAGAGAGTAAAAGACAAAGCAACATTAAATATGGTAATACGTACTGTGAGTTTAGTGGTTGTTGTTTGGTCATTTGAGTTAGCATTTTGAGAGGTTGTTGGATGATCAATTTTCTTTCTTTCACAACCCTTTTGATTGTGTCATGTTCCTCCACAATAATGACACATGACTTGATAAGGTTGTCTCTTGAGCCTTATAGGTTGTTTCTTTTGTCCTCTCTGTCTCTTCTTTCCTTTGTTGACTGGTTCATCATGCTCAACTCTTCTTGCCCTTGATGGTCTTCCTGATCTTCTTCCAAAATTTGGAGGCAGGGGTGGAATGAGACTTGTTTGGTCCATAACTGTGGCCCATTGACTGGAAATATTGCATGCTTGTATACCTCCAAAAATGTCTCAACACTGTAACATGGATTAACAAAATCCTCTGGTTCCAGTGATTGACTACAAATGGCACTCATGCCATGGTTACATGGGATCCCAGTTAGGTCCCATTTTCTGCATGTGCAAGTGTGTTGCTGCAAATTTACAATATATCTTGAGCCATCATAAGAAGAAATTTCATAATTCCAATCATCTGACTTGATTGGAATACAATCTGCAGCCTTATCAATGTTCTTCTCCACAATTCTTTGAATCCTTGGACAGATTTTTTTTCCACTCCATTTCTTTCTTGCCCTATCTCTATTATCAGACAGTCTAGTCATGATAAATTCCCTTATCCATTCCAACATTGTTAGGATAGGTTTCTCTCTAGCTTCAAGAATGCAGGAATTGAATGTTTCACAAATATTGTTTAGCAGCATATCACATTTAGGGAAACAATTAAAATGACTCCTACTCCAATGCTCTGGAGGTTTATCACTTAGCCAATCTACAGTCTTTGGATCAAGATGCCCCATTTCTTCCATTCTAAAGTTGAATTCATGCAATGTTGTTGCTCTGGCAGCATTCCACAATGTTTTTTCAAATGCAAGTCCCCTAAACCCTGCTGTCTTCATATTGTTGTGTAAGTGTCTTACACAAAATCTATTAGGGGCACTTGGAAATACTGGTTCAAATGCAGGAATCAAGCCCTTCTGTTTATCACTAATAAATGTGTAAGTGTCATCGCTTACCACATTCAAATCACCCTTCAAAAGTTCTAAAAACCACTGCCATGACTCCCTAGTTTCTCCTGAAACTACTGCATATGCCAAAGGGTACAAATTATTGTTTGGGTCTATTGAAACAGCAGTCAACAATATACCACCATGAGGACCCTTCAACTGACACCCATCTACCCCTATAACTGGCCTACACCCATACAAAAACCCCTGTCTCAAAGCATCAAAGCATACATACAACTTTTCAAATTTTCTCCCTGTCTGTCCATCATCCCCTTCAGTAGCCATTACAACAGTTGATCTAGGATTGCTAGCCCTCAATTCAGCTGCATAGTCCCAGAGTTGATCAAACTGATCCTCTACTCTACCCTATATTGCATTTAGTGCTTTTCTTTTAGCCCTATAGGCTTGATGTTTTGAAACATGACACCTAATATCTTTGATGATATCCTTTCTAAACCCCTTGACATTCCTATTAGGATCAGTCCTAAAGGATTCCTCATATTTTCCAGACAACCACTTGCTATTAACATTTTTCACATGGAAAGATTTTCCACACTTGTGTTTTGGATTATACTCCCTAATTTGGAATGTGCTTTGATCTCCCAATTTTAGAGCATTCAATCTCCATTCACAACCTCCCCCAAACATTTAGCATAAATCATTCTCTTGTCATTTTTTATAATTTTTAAACTCCTTTTTGTGCTCACTGCATGACAATGCTAAAGATCATCCCATTTTCAAAATTTGGTTCATATTTATTTATGGGATGAAAGACAGGATTTGATTCTTTCCTTCTACATCAGACCCCACCTCACTATCAAAATCATCTTCACTGACACAAAAAATCTGAATCTGAAGAGTTATCAGATTCAGATGACTACTGCTCACCCTCTTGTACCCCCTCCTCATCCCTGTTTTCCCCATCTTCCTCATCTTTTAGCCTATATTCAGATTCATGTAATCACCAACCAACAATCATTATGCCCCCATCCCCTTCACTCTGGAGATCAACTTGCATAACACCCTGATCATAATTCCATCCAACACCCTCTCCATAGCTATCAACTATTTTGAATACCTCATCCCAATCCTCCTCATCAAACCTAGGACTGACTCCACCTTCTATTGCTACCCCTTTGCCCTTCTCATCTCCTACTACTACAATAGAATTTGATGAACCTATTTGGGTTGCAGGTTCATCACTATTAGCCTCCAAATACAGAGTAAATTCTCTATTTTTGGAGGAATACCCATCACATAGTACTAGAACATCAGTTTGATAACTAATCACTCTGAATTTGTTCCTATTACTATCAAGCCTATAAAACCTCTTTGGCCCCATATACCCTAACTTCTCACCTAATCCATTCAAGTATGATATACACATATCTTCTACATCAACAAAATCAAACTTACTTTGATTACCCCCTACAAACTCAGCAATAAGACTATGTTTTACTTCACCACCATGGTAAAGTAGTGACAAATCGTTCAAGGCCTGAAAACATAAATATTCACATATTACATACTATATTATTGAACTCAGACATTAAAAAATAAAGCAACAGACAACAAAACAAAGCACTAGACAACAGAGATAAAAAATAATTATTAAAAAAATAGAGAAACTTTATTCAATAAGGTATACAACAAAACAACAAAAATACGTAAGGGACCACACACATTAATATATTGGAGAAGGACAGAAAGTGACACATGCATTGAAAATCCTAAAAAAATCGCAGGTCACAAATCCATTTTTAAACTACAATATTCAATATAACCTACCCCCTACACATATTTAACAATTTAAACTACAAAAATAGTATATTGAGCACGAAGAATAAAACATCTTACCGTATTTATCATATTTTGGGTTGGGGAAGTCCACAAGCTGTAAATTTCTCAAACTCATCTTCACGCCACTACTTCGAGCAACTCCGTCGCGTATATCTCCAATATAGTTCCAGAAACTTGAATTTTTTGGGTGAGATTTTGCTTGGTGAACATAGGGTTTCGATTTGGGGGAGATTTGAGAGAGAAAAAGTACATTTTTTTACCTTCGATTTGGCTGAAAATGACTAAGGGGCTGGAGAAATTTTGACCTTTGACCTCCAGCCTCTTTGACTAACGATCACGTGAAAAAAACGTTACTTTGCCGTTTATTTATTAACGGCCGTTTTGGAAAAGGACCAAAATGCTAAATTTTTTAAAAGTTGGTACCTGAGTTATCAATCCCGTAAAGCTCGGGACCAAAAGTGCATACCCCCCTAAACTGTGGGACTAAAATGAAATTTTGCCTAAATATTTATTTATAAAATAATTATCAAAATGTACTTTAGTATTGATTGAGTTTGTTTATAGATAATATAAACTAAAATACCATAATTTAATATTATCTACAACTAAAATATGACATATTAACTAACAATTCTAATATACAGTGAATAATTGTAGTTTGTTGTAATGGATATTGAAATTATAAATAAAAATTCATATGCATTATATTAAATATTTATTTTATTTAAAAAAATCAAAACGTACTAAATTATTGATTGAGTTTGTTTTTAGATAATATAAATCAAAATACCATATTTTAATATAATCTAAACTACAATGTGATATATTGACTAACAATTTTAATATATGGTGGGTTTTGAAATAAATGCATTTTATTGTAGTGGATATTGAAATTATAAAGATAAAAATTCATATGCATTATATAGATACTTATTTACAAAAAAATTATCAAAGTGTACTAAATTATTGATTAAGCTTGTTTTAAGATAATACAAACTAAAATGCCATGTTTCATATCATCTAAAGTTAAAATATGAGATATTAACTAATAATTCTAATTTATGGTGAATTTTAAATATTTATTTACAAAAAAAATCAAAACTTACAAAATTATTGCTTAAGCTTATTTTTAAATAATATAATAAAAATACCGTATTTTATTATTATATAAAATTAAAATATGATATATATTGACTAATAATTCTAATATATAATGAATTTTGAATATAAATTTTATATATATTGAAGATGTACTTAAATCTCGAGCTCGAGTCGAGCTAGAATGCGGGCCGACTCGGCTCATCTTGCACCCCTACTTACAAGGTTGTATAGTGAACATATAAGGCTGACCAGATATTTAGTGTCCAAGGAGCTTTCCCTTACATGCATAATGAAAAACACTTCAGTCCATGAACATGAACAAGAAATGATATGTAATGTGCTTCAATTGCAACCACTCGGTCTATCTTGAAGTCCCATAAAAATTAATATAATTATTAATTTTTTTTCAATTTTTATTAGTTAAATCGGTTAGCTAACCAACTAAAATCATTTGATTTAAAAAGGTAATTAAGGAGCTTTGATTTAACAACAACTTTTACTTTATTATTATTATTATTATTATTATTATTATTATTATTATTATTATTATCCTAAAATCCATAACCCAACCACATGAAGCCTTAGCAAGATTGGGGAGGAGACAACATTTTACATGTCCCCCACCCAAAGTCCATAGCATTGCATTCTGTTTGACCATTCTGCCCCGGGGTTTATTGTGGTTTTGCAATTTCTCTTGTTCCCAGTAATTCTTCCAACTCGCTGCCAAGTCCGAACCCGCGCGACTATAATTTCATAGAGAGACTCCAATGAGTTTCTCAGAAAGAGTAAACTAGAGGAAATGGACCGGGTCCCTGCGGCAAACGACCTCTCCTTCCGGGTCGGGTTCACCGGGCACAGTGGCCACCTGCGGATTGAACCTCTCCCTCCTGTTGAACGCCCCAGCCCTCTCCACTCTCTCCCCGATTTCATTCTCGTGAGTGTTTCTTTCTTTTTTTTTTTTTTTTTATGCAATGAATATTTGTGTTCCAAGATAAGCGTAATTGTGGTTGCTTTTTAATTGTTGTTTGAAGTTCTGTGGAGGCATAGTTTTTTGATTAGGTTTAGTTGCCTTTCATATATATTGGGGCAGCACACTGTTCTGGGTTGTGCTCTATGCATTTGAATATGTCTGTTCGAAGTGTCTTATTTCTTTAATAACTCCTTTTTGTTTATGTTTGATGCTTTTGAAGATGGATTTTATGAATCCGGGTTAATTTAGGTTAGTTTGGAACTTTGTTGTACTGAATTTGTATGTTTGTTTTACAGCCTCCAGCATTCCCTAAGGAAACACCAGAAACAATAAAGGAGCATATAAAGGAGAAGTATTTACTTCCCAGGTTGGATGAAGATGCTTTTTCTCCGCAGAAAGCTGGTAGACAATGGGAATTCGACTGGTTTGACAGAGCTGAAATTCATCTGGAGCCATCAATTCCACGGGCTGTAATTGTTCCATCTTGGCAAATGCCTTCAAAGCGGAAAGAACACAAATCAGAGTTGGATAGGTGGGAGCCTGAGTCGGTGGAGGTATGAAATGATAGCTTTCTCCATCCTCTCTGTTTCTCGTGTAAATCTTTTCTTGCTAATATCGGGAGTAAGGTGTGTTGGGTTATCGTTCTTTAGTTCAATCAATCCATGAAGGTTCTGAAACTGCAAACGAGGCCGAGCATTTTTTTGGTTAAATATTACGTACTCAAAAAAATAATGACACCCAGTTATAAGGAAACTGAGAGAGCTTTGCTGCCCGAATACCTAATGCAAGCTTCCCAATTGCTCGATTATAAAACATTTTAAAATGTAAACTCATAAAGTATGACAAACGCATTGTTTATGCTTATCATATAATATGACGACTGCATGCTTAACATATAATATCCTGAAACTATAATGAGAACTTCTCAGTCTCGGTGTCTGTTGTGTTTGATATCTATAAACCGTGCCATCTATCTAACACAAAAAGTATTAGAGGAGTTACAAAAGGAGAATGCCCATAAATTTTCACAAAATGTCGTCTCTTACTGCAAGTTTATTTCTCCTATATAGTATTTTGTCACAAGAAGCACGGAGAACATGCGGTAAAGTGTGAAAGAATTACGTGCATCACTAAGTTAGCTACGTAATTTAAGCACCCAATGACAGGCAATGGAGCTTAAATTTGTTTCAATAGTGCTGAGAGAGAATAGGCCTGGGTATATCAGCTGAATTTGGAATTAAGTGGAACCTGAAAAGAAATAGTAAAGAAGAGAGGAGGGATTGTGCGTTATATTTGAAAGGATGAAAAAAGATCCAATAAAATATTGTTCTGTGTAATTATTAATCCTGTTAAAGAATGGTTAGACCTGAAGAATTATTCGAAGCAAGCTTCACACTTAAAATAGGAACTACTATCATTTAGTTATAAAAAAATCCTGGATGGCAGAACTTCAGTAGCACCGAATAAAAATAGAATTCTAAGCTTAGACTCTTCAAACAGAATTACTCGAGATGAAATGTTATAAATGTACCACCAAATGAAGAATACAAAGCCTAAGCTAAAATCTGTATAATCATTGTAGCCATGTTCCTCGACCTGTAAGGCCTTTTAGTTGACTAAGATGTGATCTTAATTTTGATTTCCAAATTTATTCCTTGTTAGCATTGGAAGTTGTTTAGGAATGTTACCTGAAGAGGTAAATTTAATAAATAATGTGCTAAGTTAAGCCTGTGAACATGCCGTACTCAAATTCAAGTGACTTGGTTTCTTTTCAATGAACGAAGATTTATAGATCAATTCATATAACTCATAGAAATGGCTTAGTTTTTGTCACCAGTTTGTGATTCTTAGTAATTCTGTTTATCTTCCATGTCCTATGATTTTGATGCTGTGATTGACAATAACGCAACTGAATTGGGTGGTCTATGGTGTTCAGTTCATAATTCACTCATTAAACTGCATTGTGATTTTCATAAGAAAATGAGAAAGTTTCTGATGTTGTGATGTTCTCAATTCGTAAAAAGCACTCCTTTCGACGTATCTCAATTTTCTTCACAGATTTCACTCATTTGAATTTTGCATTGTTGACAACAAATTTTCACACTCACCTCAGAGTTTATTTTATTGTACTTCTAGGTGGATGTATCAGAATTGACAGTAGGGGCTGAGGATTCTGGTGCTTTGCCACGTATTGTTGGCCTGCAAAGGATTTTGTCAGAGGAAGTATCAATAATCGTCCTTTCGCCCAGGTGGACTGGATAAGACTGATTCTTTGGATAAGATTCTGCCTGATGGTGCTTGCAATGGTGAATGGGCACTTGAGCTTCTCCATGGGGGTCCAGCACAAGTCATTCCCCCAAGCTTTAGAGATGGACTGGATCTAGGTCAGCTTGAGGTAACACTACTTACTCCAGTAATGAAGGAGCCACTGTCAGTCAGTGCATTAAGTTTCCTATTTTTATTCATCCTTCAATAATATTAGCACGACTTTGTCCTTGTTAAATTTTGAAGGCTCATTCTTACACGTGGAATGTTTATGAGAAAACAAGTCTGAACAAGAGCACGTCAGATGTTAATCTGGTGAGTTGCAGTACTCGTATGATTTTCTTTATTAGTTTGTTAAAACAATGTATTTAGCATTTAAGGCATTATTCATTCCAGTTTCTGATTTACAGGGAAGCAATTGCAATTTAATATTGTTCCTTTATTTGCTAATGTTTTATCTGTTTTTATTAACTGCAGAATGAGATATCGGTGCAGTTCGATGACTTGTTCAACAAAGCTTGGGAAGATGATGTCATGAACTTCATGGAAGACGGTATGTGCTCTGTACGGATGAACTTTGTGGTTCCATATATTATAATGAGGGGTGATTTTCTGGGAAAATCCCTTGGTCTGAACTTGCTAAGATTGTATTTCTGCTCTACTGATAAGATGAGGGCTCTAGCGTTAGAATGGTTGGTTACTTACCAGACTGGACTGATTATTTCCAACTTAGGCTATAGAAATATACAAATTAAGAAACATACTTTGCAGCAGTTAAAAGAACTGTTCGCTCAGAGTTGGGTTTAAGCGATATCCACTTTTTATTATTGCCAGTTTTATGAAGTTTGAATATTATAATCATTGATATCTAGTTCAAGCATCCTACTTGGTTGATATATTTCTTTGAAGCTTTGTGGGTATTTGAACCAAAGGTCTGAAAAGAGGTTTGGTTCTTTGTTCATACTTGGAACTTCCAGGGCGTTAACTTTCAATGGAGCAACTAATATACTTATGTATGTAGTGATTTTAGGGAAATAAGGCACGTGAGGGAAGGAAGAGAGGAAGGGAGGAAGAGAGAGAATTTTTGGTAGTTCTTGTGTAGGTGGTGTTTCTTTTATTAATTTTTTCATATAGTTGGCAACTTGGTGATGTATCATTAGAAATGATTCTAATGTAACTTTCTGTGACTGGTAACGGTGTGCTGAAGGAGAGAGAAATCATAGATTCCCGCTATTCTGTATGCCAATTTTTACAAAATTGTGTTCCTAGAAGAGGATTTTCTTAGTCTTGCAAGATTTGCTGCATGTGCAAGGTAAGTGGACAAAGCTTCTGCACATTGTGGCATTCTCCTCTTCCTGTATTAACTGCAACCATAAGCAACTTTTTGAAACATTGACTTACATTTGCATAATTCCTTTAAATGGTTTATGTTCATAGATTCTCCATTATTCTTTCCTCTTCTTTAAAACGCGGCGTTCATCAGCTCACGAAATGAAACTGCAGCTTCACAATTGATGGATCTAGTTTGAAAGCTTGTGATTGAAACATTTATCTTAGTATAGCAATATATGGTTTTTTTTTTATTCTATGGGGCCAATGTTACAGCTTTTATTCAGGTCATGTGCCAGAGTCAGAACTTCAGATGGAGTCTGCCAATGAATTTCTTCAAATAAAAACAAAAGAAGAAGAGTTACATGCAGATGATGATGTTATCAAGAAAGAATCGATTCTAGATGAAATTTTGTCTCTTGGATCTCTGGACTCAACACCAAGATTGGATGGAGATACACATAGCAGTGGGGAACAGCAGAAAGAGGTAATGGGTCTCAACAGGGATGGGTCAAGGAATGAAGCTTAGGGGGAGGGGACCAATGTAGCTTTACTGTTTGCTACATAAGATTTTTAGAAACTATAAGAATTCAATTCAATCAAATTTTCATGAAGAATTAGAGTTAAAAAATACTTCTGCTAAAAAATAATTGCTCCACTGCTGTAGTACCAGGTCAAATTTTTGATGTTTTTTGAGTGACTTATCATATTAATCTTTGATAATTTTGTGTTACTACCTATTATGATTTTAAATATTATTCACTTAATCTTTTGGAAAATTTACGAAATTGTTTATTATTGCTATAAGAACATAATTCAATTGATTATTCAATTGTATCAATTGAACTTTCTGCTGGTTGGAGTATAATAAATTTAACTTTAAAAATAGTTATGTATATTTCACTGGAGACAAGCAATTTAGTTATAAAGTGGTGCGAAATAAAATTTTATATCATAAATATCATTTGTAATTATATCATATTTCTCTCACAATTCAGTCACACTTCACAGTTTCTCAAGATGTAGATCAATTGATAATTATTGCATGCTTGCAATTTTTATACAAGTTATCGATCATTTAGTTATTCCTTGATGAATGATGCTAAGTCAAATGATTTCTTTTTAGGGTTGGGCTCTTAGTGGTGGCAGTGAAGGAATTGCAGAACGGTTCCATGAACTTGTTCCTGATATGGCGCTTAATTTTCCTTTCGAACTTGATCCTTTCCAAAAGGAGGTATTGGTCATTGCTGTGTTAAGGTTGACATACTTTGGTTTTGTTCAATTAGCGCAAAACTGAATTACTTTAAGTTGTAAAGATGATAATATGAGGAATCATGATAATGACATTAATGAGGGGTACATTTTCTGCTGATATTCTTGTGGGAGCTGGGTTAATGGGTGAAAATGTAAGTCCACACAAGTGGAAGATGGCTACCTTGGTTATCATAAATTCATTGATTTTCTTTATTGTTAGTATAGCTACTTGTAGGTGTAAATCTGAGAATTCTACTGATATTGCCTTTGGATATACATTTAACTTGGGTATTCCATTATTTTTCTAAAACATTCTGGATTGACTACTTAATCATGTTACTGGACTAAATTTTCTTTGAACTTATGACAGGCCATATTTTATCTTGAAAGAGGGGATTCTGTTTTTGTGGCAGCTCATACATCAGCTGGAAAGACAGTTGTTGCAGAATATGCATTTGCTCTGGCTTCAAAAGTGAGTCACTGTTTTTTGATGTCTGTGTATGTTTAGTAATTAGATTGTATGTGCATTCCTCACTTGTACCTCTATTAAAATCTTTATTTAGAAATATTCTTGAGCTTGAATATATTGGTTATATGGTCTGTGAACTTTATGCATCATAATTTGTGATAAAGCTTCGAACATATGCAGCACTGCACAAGAGCTGTATATACTGCTCCTATTAAGACCATCAGCAATCAGAAGTACAGAGATTTTTGTGGAAAATTGATGTTGGCCTGCTCACTGGTGATGTTAGCTTGAGGCCCGAGGCCTCCTGTCTCATCATGACCACTGAGATATTAAGATCAATGCTCTATAGGGGTGCTGATATCATACGTGACATAGAATGGGTCAGTTTCTATTGACATTTATTTTCTTCTTGCGATATCTGGTCTTACATATATTCAGTTTTACATTGTTTTTGCCTGTGGCTATTCTGAGACTCTTTGTTTTACTCTGTATTGTGTGTGGAAAGATAGGTTATATTTGATGAAGTGCATTATGTTAATGATGTCGAAAGAGGTGTGGTTTGGGAGAAGTTATCATCATGCTTCCTAGGCATATCAATTTCGTGCTTCTTTCAGCCACGGTATGTATCAGTTCTGAATCATACTGGTTATTACTGAAAATTGATGAGATGCTCTAAAGTTGTCTTCTTGGTTAATGGTTAACTTTCTTGCGCTGCTTTCTACTTTGCTGTTGTTGTGTGGAGAGTTTTGTTAAGTGCATTGCTTATCACCAAAATAAATCAGGCCATATGCATCCTTGAATTTGAGTATACCACTCATTCTCATGCCTTAATACTAAACATTTTCCAGTCATATTGGTCGTGAATAGGGTTTGGAAACATTTTCATAGGCTGGGTGGTGCACAAATATATGTTCCTGCCACTGATAAATTGAAGCTAATGTAGCTTAAGGATACGTTGGATTTGAAAATGTTCTATTGATGCTATATGCTACCTACTTTACAGAATGCTGCAGCATGGTATCTTACGCAGTCCAATATAGATTTTAACTAGTAGGACTAGCGACAATGCTGGTGCATGCTTTATTACATGATCAACCTATTTGATACAATAGAAGTTGTTTTATGTATCTTTAGTTGGTAAGTAGCATTGCGTTTAGATTTTCTTGCCTGCTTCTCTTAGCACTTTCGAGCTATCTCCTAAACCTTGCCAAACCTTTTGTTTTCCTTCTGCCTGGGGAATTCGATTTTTACATGCCTGTTTTCGCTTTTTAAAGGTTTAGTGATGACTGAATGTTTTCCTGTCACAAATCTTCTAGTCATGGTGAATAAATGGCAGAAAATACTTCAAAAATTTGTAGTGAGCTAAATGCTAACTTGTTTATTGTCAACTGTGGCTCTCACATCGTATTTTTTCATGCCTCTCCATCATTTGTAACTCGTTTCCAGAACCATGAAACATTAATGGGAATCTTGATATTGTTCGATAGCATTCGACTTTTCGCTTATGCAGAAACTCATTCAGACTAAGAATGAATTCCTGTGTTCTTTTAATTTTGCCAAATAATCATTTCAATAATTTAATTGGAAAATTTAATGTACTGCAAACTTTACTGCTCAGATCTGGTGTTGGATTGAGCCTGAGGCCTCTTGTGAAGGATGAGCAATGAAACGGCATATTCAAACTGTTGTTTCCAAGAAATATGATGGCAATAATTTCAATCATAATATTGTTCAATAATGTCAATTTCTTAGGATAACTAATTTATGATAAAACGTTTATCTGTTTAGCATTTTAATTTTCTTACAATGATATGCTGTCAAGTTGTACAAGGTGCTCTTCCTCTATTTTAATGCCAGTTATACATTCTGTTACAATGTTAAATATATTTCCTTTTATGTAGGTACCAAACACAATTGAATTTGCTGATTGGATTGGTAGGACAAAGCAAAAGCAAATTCGTGTTACTGGGTTGGTTGCATCTTCTTGAGATGAAATTTCACAATCCACTAGTTTATATTTTTTTATATGACTGCGTATGTAGCATGCTTATAAGGGTTAGTTGAAGTTCCATTGAAGATTGTCCAATATATAAGCACCTCACCTGTGGTTGGTTAAATTTACCTTCAATGAAACAAACTTCTACAGAAAGAAAAAAAATAATGATTTTAAATGAAGGCGTTATTTACCCTATGTCAAAATGTACACAAGTTTCCTTGAGGTTTTCCCAGTACAGGGTCCTCTCCTGTGGTCTTCCGAATTACAACATCCACACCACACTAGGGTTCATCCAATACAAATGGACCCCTTGTAGTTTGTGTTTGTCTAAGAAAAAACCAAGAGAAATACACCAAATAAATGAGCGCATTTTTAGCCTTCAATTATGCATTCAACATACAAAATCAAACGTCTAAATAATTTGGGCTGTAACAATCTGGTTGAATCCAAAATCAAATTTAGATTGACTACTCCACTTCTTCTTCCCTCCTACCTGCGCAGGGAAGGTGATTGATGACGCCAATAAGGATAACTGGATAAGTGATGCCGTCTTGAGTTTTAAGTTTTGGAAATAGGAGAACAAGATGAATTACAACTATATATATTTTTCATTTACTTTAATCTGTTAATATCAAGAACATGCTTCTTTCTTTTTCTACTAATTTGCAGTAAAAATAAGAAGGTATTTAAAAAGTATCTAAGGTTATAGAAAAGAAGCATGTGTACCTGCTTGGTCCTGATAATGTGATTAAAAGAAATTGACAATTATTTGTATGCATACTATGAGATTTTCTCAACTTTTTACGAGTAAAAGCGAAATTTACAATTTTCTAAAGTGTCCTTACAACATAATATAGTATTATTTCAAAAGTTTAATGATGAGTAACTAATGTTAAAGCCAATAGAAAGTTTTGTATATTGCATAAACTTCAAAGTTACTGTAGTTTTGGATAAAAGTCAGGTGTTTGAGATTACTATTCATGCAAAACAGTAATGCTGAGTGGAAAATTGGATATTCACTATGTCTTTTTGCTAATGTCTTCTGTTACAACTTCGTAATAGAATTGGAAATTTGAAAATCGTTATGAAACCTCATGGGAGGTAAGTGCAGTTGGACACACCACATACGAGGTGCCTGTATATCAGGCAAACATTAAGAGAGTACTGCAACTAACCCTATTAATCCAAGGATGGAACTTATTAGCTTTCATTTATAATATTGTTTTTTCTTTAAACAGGACAACCAAAAGACCAGTACCCCTGGAGCACTGCATTTTCTACTCTGGAGAGCTTTACATAATCTGTGAAAATGAAAAGATTATCCCTCAGGGGTTAAAAGCTGCGAAAGATGCACACAAGAAGAAGAACTCAGTCATGGTGACTGGCACAGGATCTCATTCTGGGTCTACAGCAGCCAATGAAAGGGCCAGGAATCAGAGACGTGAAAATTATTCTCATGCAAAACAGAACAAGCATTCTGGATTCCAGAATATGGACTCCTCTGGGGCTAATCGGGGGACTCAAACCAGTGGTAGTAACAATTGGGGTTTGAGGAGATCAGAAGCTTCCATATGGTTGTCGCTTATTAATAAGCTCTCAAAGAGATCTCTCTTACCTGTATGTTTGATAAATTGCATTCATAGAATAAACTTTAACTATGCCTTAAGTGTGTATATAGAGACTATTTAATGTTCAATACTTTTGTAGGTGAGACTATGACATAAATGCATTTTGCTTTTCTGTTGGGAACTAAGAAGCTTAACTGGTTGACTTGTGTCTATAGGTGGTTATATTCTGCTTTTCGAAGAACCGCTGTGATAAATCAGCTGACAACTTGACTGGGACTGACCTCACAACTAGCTCTGAGAAAAGTGAAATTCGTGTCTTTTGTGATAAAGCATTTTCAAGGCTCAAAGGATCAGACAGAAATCTGCCACAGGTGTTGTATTCAAATTTTATTAGTTGCAACACTGTTGGGGATGTCAGAATCTTATGTGCATGTTCTTACAGGTTGTTAGAGTTCAGGGACTTCTCAGGAGAGGAATTGGTGTACACCATGCAGGGCTTCTTCCAATCGTCAAGGAAGTTGTCGAAATGCTTTTTTGTCGTGGTGTAGTCAAGGTAAAGTTGTTAATCTGTCTTAATTTTGGATAGAAAAGCTTTTTACAGCTTGTTCATAGGTCTATATGGAAATCAATGTCTTGGCTTTGCATGACCTCATGTTCTGAGAGTTAGAGTTTAAGTTTTCACTGGATCCAGGGTACACGAAATAAAGTTAATATGGAAAATATTGTAATGCTTGAAAACTTTAGAATGTTGTTTCTTTTGCATGGCTATATATGTACATGCATACACACGGACAAATATATTAAGTAAAGACATACTCACATACCTATAAAAATATGTTTATGTGTGATGTTCTCGTTCCTGAAAATTCTTCTGTACTAGATTTTTTTCATTTTTACGATGGGATTTATACTGAATAGTTTGATGGGAAATATAGCTTGTTATTTTCCTTTGCAAAGAAATAAGTGTTTTGTTTAGTTTTTGGACAAAATCCAAGTCCCAACAGTGAAAAGAATGGAATTGCATTTATCTCTATACCATCTATTGAATATACTCTTCAAAAATTGGAACTCATTTTCGAAATATCCCGTTTTCCAATAAACCAACTATGTCATTCTTGTTCATTCAATACACTTTTCTCTCCTTTAAAATAAATTAGCTATTACAACAAGACTTAAATGCTCATTATTCCCATAGTTATTATCAGTTTATTTTTATTTGGTTAGAACACAACCAATTTGTTGGCACCATTAGCATTCAATTAACCCATCTTGAAGTGATACAAGAGTAACGACACATCATATTTGGCATAATTTGATATCTTCAAACAAAATTCATTTTTCAGAAACAATTCTTCCAAATACATTTTCATTGTCAAATGAAGACAGAGGGTATCTTTTCTGGACATTTTCCTAGGTATTCTAAAAACATTTTGAGAATTAAAAAAAAAAAAACACATTATGAGAAATTTTTTATGTAGTTGAATATCAGGAGTTAGGGAAAATTAATTTAATGGGCAAGTATATGTACAGAAGGAAAAGAAAATTAATGTAATGTGTCTTTAAAATTACAGAAACGTTTCCATTTGTGTTTCCTGAAAACCCTAACAGAAGAAAACGTTTTCTTTTGTTTTCTCACAATGTAATTCCTGATCCAAATAAAAAGGCTGAACGAATTAGAAAAATGTAGAGTAGCATTTCTCATTCTAATATGTGCATATCCTGTTTTGTTTTCCTGAAACTACATATACTGATTATGGTTTAATATTTAATACACGGATAGGGCTCCACCTAACCTCCAATTTAAGCCTTGGTGGCTTTTATTTAAAAAAGAACAGGTGCCAGATCTGGTGGGTTTTCAGTTGTTTACGTATACTCTGCCGAATTTCCTTTACTTTTACCAATATGTTTCGAGCTATTGTGTTTAGATATATAGGCATATCTTCATGCATGTATTATCTTCTCTCTGGGTCTTCTAATATTTGTACTCACTGTGCCATGTGTAGATTCTGTTCTCAACGGAGACATTTGCGATGGGAGTGAATGCTCCAGCAAGGACGGTAAGTTGTGAAAAAGACGGCTTTAATTGATGATGTATAATCACTTTCCATAGAAGGTTTTCTGCACAGCAAACACGTCTTGAGTTTGAATTTTCAAGTTCTTGCTTTTATTTGTTTCTAGTAGGTAAAGAAGGATATTGTTTATTGATTGCATAATTATTTCCTATGGTTGATTATAAACTAAAGGAAGAAGATAAAGTATGTTTACTCCAGTTAGGTTGAACATTATGAAGAAAGACTACGAACCCAAGACACAGAGTTGGAGGGAGTTGTGGACTTGAGAAGAGAGAAAATTGGACAATCATTCAGCAAGAGAAGTACGGTATCATAGAATATCAGATTGAGTTGGTTCATGAGATAAGCTGAAGTAAGAATGGCTTCTTCCCGAAAAGAATGGGAAACATGACAAGCAACATGAAGGAGCTGGAAACCAGAAGTGAATGTCTTCTCCAACTCCAAATTTGTTGGGGGTATAGGCACATGAACTTTTGTGAAGATACCGAACATGTCCTTCAAGATATTGGTTTAGTTCATCAGAAAAGCACTTCCTCATAGAATGTCTGCGAAGAATCTGAAGGGAAATTTGAAGACATGGGTGATAAAGATATGGGAATGTTTAGAAGTGGTGGTGACTTCTTATTTTTCTTTCACTAGGATCACTTATGACTTTTCTATCATTAGGGAAACCCAACAAGCTTGAATATGGTTGTTTATAAATATCACTAAACAAGATCCCCTACTTAAATTATGGAATCCAGATTGACACTGCATTCTTGTAATAAGATGAAATGAGTTAGACTTTTCGTAACAGTTAACAGGATGATCTGCTTGAGATTGCTTTAGATAAACACATTGATCACAATGAAAAAAGGAATCAATTGATGAAGAATTTGAGGATATAAGTATTTCAAATAACTTCTTCTTGGATGACCTAGTCTATTGTGCCAGACTTTAAAAATTTATATTGGAAAAAATAGAGAAGATAGTAGATCTATTAGATTCTGAGAGAGACAAGACTTGATAGATAGTAGAGACCATTTTGTTCCTCAACATTGGTAATCGTCGTTCCCTTAGATTTTCGTAGGGAGAAGGGTAGCTGGGACCCTTTGGACATACATGAAGGCCCTTTTTTTACTTGTATCTTTTCATATGGGTTTGCCACTCAGAGTTTAATTTAATGACCCCGTCATCAACTAAGCAAGCCATTTATTTACGGAAAATAGAATTAGGAACAAGATGGAAGATGACTACCTTACAATTATCAAAATACATGAGTTGCAGAAAATTTGATATAAAGTTTAATTGATGAATCCTATGGAATGACGAACAGTATGCCAAGCTTCGATAAATTTTATAAGTATTGCTTATATGTTTTCATATCATTATCAGTTCTATGAAAAGTTTGTTTTTGGTATTTGTGTCAGTTGTATTAAAAATATTCCAATTCTATATACAAAAATACTGTAGAAGAGACTATTTTAATAGCAGTTCAACTCCCTGAAACTGTCAGTTCTTGATCCTTATCTTTGTCTTTACCTATAAAAATTCCTGAAATTCACAGCAAGAAGGGGAAAATGTTAGTGGAACGATTCACTTCATTCGTGCAACATAAAGTACTGAGTTGAAACTTCCATGTCTCCTCATCTTGCAGCCTTACAAGCTGATTCATCTACCAATTTGATGCACCCTTGTTTGTTTGCAAGCATAGATGATCTTTTATAAGATTCATAGTAGTTGACAGCATCTTGCAATATTGTTTTCGGGATTAGGTTTAAGATGTTAGGAAATATGCTCTGTTCTTTTATATCTAAATGACTCTCTCTTGTGCTTCGGCAGGTTGTCTTTGATTCTTTAAGGAAATTTGATGGCAAGGAATTTCGGGAATTACTGCCCGGAGAATATACCCAGATGGCTGGTCGTGCGGGCAGGAGAGGACTTGATAAAATTGGTACGGTTGTTGTTCTGTGCCGTGATGAAATTCCTGAAGAGAAGGATTTGAAACATGTTATAGTTGGTAGTGCAACTCGGCTTGAATCTCAGTTTCGACTCACCTATATTATGATCTTGCATCTGCTTCGCGTTGAAGAATTAAAGGTATAAATTGTTCTGACTTACCGGAGAAAAGAGGTTTTCTGCATTGCTATCGATGCTGGACAGTTGATAATATAATTGCATGTGTGAAGTAGGAGCATTCGTCTAGAATTGAAGCAATGGGCCCTATGTAAAAAGGCCCAAGTTAAAGAGCAATTAGGAAATTAATTCATGAACATCTTAGCCAGTACACACTTATGCCTGCTTATATTCTGAATTCAAACACTTGGTTGTAGCAGCCAGTCAAGCAGCATTGGCTGCCATTCCTTAAATACTCTTCCACAGTGATATTGATAATCTGAATCTCTGTTGTTCAAAGTACTTTCCGCAGCTCAAATCTACCTATTCCTCTGGTGGAGCAAGCAGACATAGGCGAGATCTTTTAACATCAGGCTATATCTGATGCTAAAGTCCATTCCTTGTAGCTGTTATTGCTTTTTGGTTGATCTATCCAATTGGTCAAGGAAGCTTGATTTTCTGATGGTATGGTTTTGGAAGAATAACAAGAGAGTTTTGTAACATGGTAAAAGAATTCTTGGGTAATGTTTAAAATGATGGAACACAGCAATTAGTCTACCAAGTGAGGCGATAGGTCATGCATAGTGAAAATGATTAGATTAGCTGCGAAACCAAGACGATATGATGTCGACCACAGCAGGTCACTAGTCACTACTAACCACCAATCTCCTGCAGCACCTTGTGCCAGTCTCACGCTCATCTCTCTCATTGTTCTGATAACTTGCCTGCACCAAACCAGCAGCCACCATGCTTGCTGACAACACATTTGTCGACACCCTGCATTGCAGGACCTCCATGGACTGCCATACCAGGAAATCCATTGCTAAAAAGATAAAAAGAAACTTTATCTTTCATCATCATCCCAAAAGATTTGCACCGTCAAAAATAAGGGGAAAGATGATGGCAGGGAATGAGCAGCAATGATAGTTACCTAAAAAAGTTAAACCTTTGAGTTTTTTCTTAACTTCCAATCGAGTTAGGTCTGCATTCAATCTTGTTATATCTTCTGGTTAACTTAATACCCTCTGACTTCTGACCTGTTGCTGCAGTGAAGTTCAGCATTCAGAACATTACTAACTTAAGGAACATGCTTTTACTTTCAGGAATTACCTTATATTCATTATTGATTTATTTATTTTTCTGGTTTTCTGAATATAAACAAATTATGTATATAATGGCACATGGTGATTTGCTGTGGTGCACTTCTTGAGTGAGCAAATGGATGCTGATTTGATGTTACCACCGTTAATGTGATATTAGTTTACTGGACTAAGTTAGCTTTGTTAAATTCTGTATTCATCTTCCTGGTGCTCTTGGCAATGTCACTGCAGGTGGAAGACATGCTCAAAAGAAGTTTTGCAGAATTTCATGCTCAGAAGAAACTTCCAGAGAAAGAACAACTTCTGATGCGAAAGCTTGCTCAACCTAGAAAAAATATTGAGTAAGCATAGAAGACATACTTTAATATAGCAGTTTGAATGATGTAAACTAGTTAGCATGCTCCTTGAATAGCTCCCTGTTTTGAAGACTGAGTGGTTTCTCGAGAATCATGAATGTTTCTAAGGTGCTTTCAGTTGGTGTGGTTATTCCTCTGTGAAGAACTTGTGACCTACTCTAAACTCACATCCTCTGTGTCCTCATTCCTTCCCTTAGCCTTTTTCTTTTTTTTGTTGCTAAAATTCTTGGCCACTGTAATTGCATACATCAGTAATTTAGGGTACATTGGTTTTGTGTATTGAAATATAGCATTTCTTGGGAAGCTGTTGCTGCAGCAGTGAGACGGCAGAACTCATAGATTTTGAGTTCTGAGAGTCTTGTAACGTATTCTCCAGCCTATCCGTACACTTGAACTTTCAGCACTTTATCTAGTACTTTGCATCTTTCTCTTGTCTAATAGACCAACTAACCTACCAGAAATACCCTATACCGTTCCTATCTCTGTTGTCGAAGAAAGATATGGCTTACTCGGTTCAGTATATCGCTCGATGTTTAGTTGCCAAAATTTTAGTTTACTAAAATTGCTGAGCAAATATCACCAGAAAGATCTGCATGGATGCAAAAGGATGAATAATCCAAGGTGAGCTAGGAAACTAATAAAGTTAACTACAAGAAAATTGATGACACATGGTGGATGACTTTATGATTATATCAACACATGATGGATGATGATGCAGAGAAAACATATGAAATAAAGGAGCCGGCTGATGTCTGTAGAGTTACAGTCTGACTTCTGACCTTATACATATATGCTTAATGTAGTTCATATACTTTGAAACTTATTTTAGGTTTTAAGGAATAGTGACCATATAGTTGAGACTTTATGTGATTGTTTTGTTGCCAAGAAGAAAGAATATCCATATGAAAGTCCATATCATCTGATATTGTTGTCCGCAGAGGATCCTTGCGAGTGAATAATTGTTGGTGGGAGAAAGTCCTGGGGCTATCTCAAATTTTTTGTTTTTCGTTATGTGACCTTGTGTTACTCTTAATATCATGTCAATTATTTGAAGGATGGAGTTATCTTGTTTTTGTTTCTTGGTTGAGACCTTATTGTTCATTGAAATTGATCTATTATCTTCTTTAGTTGATAATATAAGTAGAACGAAATTGCTACCCATGCAGTTCCAGCTGCATAGTCTGCATAGTCAGAAACATGCATCATTTGGGAAACCTAAAATTATAGTATTGATCCCATATCCACTGACAATACATTGTAGTCCAGTGCGAAGCTGTCGTTATACCTGTCTTGTTGACATTCTGATTTCTAAAGATGCTAGCTCCATAAAAGCATCTGCTTGGTCTTTAAGTATGTGCCACTTGTTTCATTTTGTCTGGTTAAATCAAGATATCAGATTGGCCGTAGGTGTTGTGATATAAATTCTATCTATATTTTAGTTTATTATAGTTAGCATTCAGTAGAATTTGATCAAATTCATGCCTTGGAAGTCAGCGTTGAAGTTCTTTCAGCATCTCTTGATATGTCAACTAATTATTGTCAGAGTAAATAATACTTACCTTGTTGTGCTTTTAAAAGGTACTCCCAAAATGAGTTGCTAACCTTTGTTCATTCTAGAAATGTAGCTCATTTTCTCGAATTTGACTCAAACTTCAAGCAATGAAACAAAGTTGTAATTTTCTGTGTATTAAATGAAGTTAGAGAATTGTTTTTAGCATTTAGAAGAGGAAATCTATTTCTGTGTTAAGTTGATCTTTAAGATCCTACATTTTCCAATCGCAGAAAGTTTGAGTTTCAAAGACATTGTGTTTTAAAAATATGAACCATTTCAAACTGGTATGAGATCCATGTTTACTTTGAATGGTACAAAAGTACTTATGTTATACATTCATACTTTAGTGAAGTTGCATACTGAGTTGAGATTAATTATATATTACATTTATCTTTCTTAGCACTTGTTTATAAGACTGCATTTTGCATATAGTATGAGATAATGCCAACTGAATCGATTCCCAAGTTCTGCTTCCTTTGCAATAGTATCTTATTTGTAACTCCATAATTCAATATCTAAATCTCTAAATCAGATTTGCAACTGTTACTAGATCATTACGAAATCCAAGTTGCTGCTCTCGATATATTGTTTCATTAAGTTCATATGGTCCTTACCTCTGCCACCGGAACTAGTAAACCTTTTTTCTACAGTGAATGGCAAATGCCCCAAAGTTCCAATCTACCACTGATGTTTGAGCTACTTTCAGTGGAGTATGATGATTTCCTTTTCATTGTGTATGTATCTGTGGATGTAGATGCATAAAGGGCGAACCAGAAATAGAGGATTATTATGAGATGCACTCAGAGGCTAAAAGGTATAGCAACAAGATCACAGAGGCAATCATGCATTCCTCAGTTTCCCAACAATATCTGACACCGGGAAGGGTGGTTGTGGTGAAAGCACAGCTGGTGAGTACATTAATGACTATAATCCATAGATATGCATGCATGAAGCACTAGGTGATAGATTGGAAACTGTAACTTATTTACATAATGAATGGGACTGTTTGAACCTCAGCCATTATTGAGGAAAGGGAAAATATTTGAAGAAAAAGTTAAGTTAATACTAGCAAATTCTTTGATCCAAAAATCTGGTTAAATATTTATAAGTATTTTATTCTCATATACGACTGATACTCTTTTGTTGTCAGTTTGAGATTATGAAGTCAATTCTTGTTGTCAAATGAAAGGATAGGAACTTTTAGATTCGTGGGATGTTAAAGTCCTATTATTCAAGGCCTTGTTGGGTTCAGTTGAGTAGATTAGATATCAATTCACATTCATTACATTTTTATTTCTGTCATACACTTTGCATAAAGAATGGATCTTTAGTTTTTGTCTTTTTATGATTTGCAGGCCCAAGATCACTTACTAGGAGTCATTGTGAAATCGCCTTCAGCTAATTATAAGCAATACATAGTCTTGGTGGTGACTCCTCAGTTGCCTTCAATCTTGAAAACTTCATCTGATGGTAGAGAGAAAAACGGTGCTGATTTCCAAGTATTAGTACCAAAATCAAAACGTGGCTTGGAAGACGATTATTGTTCTTCAGTCACATCCCGAAAAGGATCTGGTATTATCAATATAAAATTACCTCACCGTGGTTCTGCTGCAGGAGTGAATTATGAGGTTAGAGGGATTGAGAATAATGAATTCTTATCGATATGTAATTGCAAAATAAGGATAGATCAAGTTCGGCTACTTGAAGATGTTAGTGCTGGTGCCTATTCAAATACAGTGCAGCAGTTGCTGACTCTGAAGTCTGATGGAAATAAGTATCCGCCAGCTCTGGATCCTATGAAAGGTATGCGAAAATACTACTTCGCATTTACATCTGTAATTGGTTTGTTTGGTCAGTTAATAAATTCATTCTTGGGCTACATGGCCAATGCGAAGACTCATGGTTCTCTTATCAGCATGTTAAAAGTCTCCAAATCCAGGAGCTAAATAGGACAATTATGAATTCTCATCATAGCTAAAGAGTATATCTATTGAGCTACTTAAATTGATGTTATCACTGATGACTTTTATTCTATGGGCTATGCTTGCATGTCACTGAAGCTATCTCAAAGGGCTCGCGTGCTTGCATGTCAGTCAAGCTAGCTCAAAAGCCTGGCGAGCCTGGTTAAGTATGGCTGCTAGTACTAGAGCTTTTTTTCCCGTGCTCAAGTTAAGTTTTACCAACCTTGCTTTTTCGGGGCTGATCAAGCTCAAGCCTCTCTATGATTGTCAATTTGGACCCTGAGCCTACATAAAGTTTTACTTAAAGAGTGGATGTGGGGCAGGTCTGGACTCTGGAGCAGGGTTGACAAACTCAGACTTGCCCTGTTTACCTTGGTAGGATCTGGGACCGAACCCACCTTGGCCTGCTCCGATACATGAAATCAATGAATCTAACCTGAGAGGTGACTCCAACACGCTTATCAATTTGTCCATATTGCCTTTCGGACTTGGTATTCTTATGGGTGACCTATTCTGATTTCACGCTAATACCAAAAATCCGACTCTAAAATAACCTGAAGCTAAGGCTCCCTGAACAAATTTACTATGTTCTTCTGACTCTTTCTATGGAAAATAGATGAGAGATATGAAGACTTGAAATGCCATAGGGGAAATGAAAGGTGATTAATGGATCTTGAAGCTGAAACTCTTCGTAACATGAAAGACAAATCAAAAGAAAAGGAATGGAAGATAATGTTTAAGGTCGTAGATATTGGTTTAATCTCTTGATGGGGTCCAAATGCAGTCATCCTATTAAACTATATTTATATCCTCGATATCTCAATATATAATAAAGCATTTAGCATCTATTCTAATTAGAAATATTGTCTTTTGGGAGAAGACGAGCACTTCATGCTTATTAGTTTCATCTAGGTTTTCTAGCAGTCAGTTTGATAACATACTTTAGGTGTCCGGTCAATAGTTAAAGTTTGTGTTCTTGAAACTGCAATATACTTACATGTATTACATAGGTATATATGTTATATGTAAGTTTTTGCATGTATGATGCAGAAAGGTACCTTGAATGTTTCAAGTAGGTACCATCGACAGGTCATTCCAATGTGACGTGCAGTATATATGTGGGAATCAGAACGTTCTAGGTCAATATATTAGTTTTGTACTCCCAGAAGTTGAAAGTTCTTTGCTCAATTCACGAATGATTGTCTTTAACATTTTATGTGCTAATCGAGTATCTAACCCAATTGTTATTCGTTTTGGAGCCTTGGTCTTCCTTAGATTTGTCAGCAACTTATAGTTTTTAATTTCTTGATTTGGACGGCTTGATAAGCTCAGCAAATGAAGCCGGTCTTATGCTTTTTAGTTTCTAGAATAGATTATTTACTGTTCGGTGATGGATAATTAGGTTATACTTAATGGAGATCAGAGCCAATGCTGCTATAAATATCTCCTATGATGAGCAAATCTAGAGATGAAGAATTTTCCATCAATACGATTTAGTACCCACTTTAGCTGCTTGGATTCAACCAGGCCAGCCGGATAGGTGCTTATATCTTTGTACCTCATTATATTCTTCTTCTTCTTTTTGACTCTGAACTACCAAGCCAATATCCCCTCGAAGGACTGCTACTATTCCACTTATGTAACCCCCTCTTCTTCCAAGAGTCTTGGTCTTTCCACTTATGTTATGTCCCCTCATCAAAGAGAACCTAAAAAAATAAGCAGGTTCCTCTCTGGGTGGGTCTGGTCGAATCGAAGTCAACCGACTTACATGGAATGGGGGTGGGTTTTCATCAAGCTGGTCACTTGAGTTTATGGCTACCTCTCCTATCCACATTTCTACAAGGTCTACTTTCACGCCGGGCCGAGCCTTTAGGTTGGCCATCTTGTTCAGTCTCCTGGTCTGAACTCTAATTCCAATTAAGAATTCGGTGGGGCCTTTAGAAATTACCATTTAATAACTCATAATCACACCAAATAACTATTTCCAACTCGACAATTTAAAACAGACTTTTCAACTAATCAATCTTTCTACATATTATTAATGAATGAAAATGCAAAAATTTATAAATCTGATCCATTCAGCAACTTTATTTGACAATGTTTTCTATTCTGGCTTCCTAACGGTTTAACTGACAATGGAAATCCTTGGCCAGATTTGAAGTTGAAAGACATCAAGGTTGTTGAAGATTACTACAAATGGACTAACTTATTGCAGAAGATGGCACAAAGTAAGTGCCATGGTTGTGTCAAACTGGAGGAAAACATTATGTTAGCTCGGGAATTGAAACGACATAAGGAAGAAGTGAATGCTCTTAAATTTCAAATGTCAGATGAAGCACTTCAGCAGATGCCCGACTTCCAGGGTCGGGTAAGTGGGTTCATCTCTCCGTATCATTACTTTTCTGAGCAACTGATAGTATTTATGCCAATCTTAATGATTTTATTTAACATACTAGTCCTGCCAATGCAGATTGATGTCTTGAAGGAAATTGGATGTATAGATTCTGATCTTGTAGTGCAAGTTAAAGGTCGTGTTGCCTGTGAAATGAATTCCGGGGAGGAGTTGATATGTACAGAGTGCTTATTTGAGAATCAACTGAATGATTTGGAACCTGAAGAAGCTGTGGCAATAATGTCTGCCTTTGTCTTTCAGCAGAAGAACACTTCTGAACCTTCTCTTACACCAAAGCTCTCTCAAGCTAAAGAGAGGTATCCTAATTTTTCAACAGCTCACTTTTTGCATATACTCGCAAAGTGTTTCATGGCCATTGTATGTCTGAAGTTTTGACAATGATCTTTGCCGACATTTTGCTAACATGTGTTATGTCAGTTTTCTTGTTTTTCTTTTTGTTTATTATACCTAGAATTATGATGTATATATTTTATTCCATTTCCTTACATTAGCTTTCTGTTATCTCAAAGGATTTCCTTGACAAAACCTGAAGCTTGTTAAGGAATACAACACTCTAGATAATCGAGACCTGTTCAGGGGAAATAAAGAAACAGTTCAATTTGTTTGTGTTTATCGTTCCTAGTAATTGTTGCTTCAGCAGGTAAGATGCCTTGGTTTAAAATGCTAACAAACTTCATCAGCAATTTTCTGTAGGAATGACGTTGAATATTCCAAATAGTTCTTTACACCATGTTAAGATCAAGGGTTTGAGTTGGAAAATGAAGCAGAGGAAGAAAACATGGAAAAATAATACCTTATTCTGGTACAAGGATTTGGTGAGGGAAATAAAATATTTTAGGAAAATAATTTTGGTTCTCTGGTTGGCATGGAAAGTACTCTCTAAGACAAAATTTGAGGGAAAATTTTAAGTAATTGTGGAAATCTAATTTTCCTCAAGAAAGGTGATGAAAATGAGAAGTGCCCATAGGAATGGTTATTTCATCATTGCCTTCCTTGTAGTTGAAGTACTGTTTCTAATTTAACTCTCAAAAAAGCATTGAAATAGATAGCGCAATGCATACCCATAATCATGTTTGTATAAAACATTTCCTTTGCAACCAAACATCTCTTATTAAAGTCCAAGGTCCAAACATAGTGTTAGTGTTCCAATCCAAAATTATTTGCTCGTTGTTTGCTTTTGAAGTATGATGATTGAATTGTTTCTGCTAAATGGATTTGTTTAAACTCACTTACCAAAGTTTCTAAAATTTTTATCTGTTAGTTAGTTGGTGTGTTGAGTTAGATTACTTATATCACAAACTTAATTGCTTTTATATCTTGAAAATTACTATTACCTCAAGCTAAACTGTCCACAAAACCCACAAAATTATTTTCAATGTAGAGAATTAACTTCTTCAACTTTTCATTATGAAAAGCCCATAGTTGATTTTTGACAAAATTACCCTTGACTTCTTGGATTAAGGAATAATTTATTTCCCATTACTTTTTCTTTATGTCGTCCTAATTGGTTTGTATGAGAGATGGTTTTAATTTTAATAGATTTAAGTTTTTGGAGAAAAATAATGTGTTGAAACTCTAGAGATATGAATTATTTTAAAGATGATTTTAATTTTTAAAATTGGATTATTAAAGTTCATAAATAATTTTTTCTAGAAGTTTTTTAATATATGAGATTTTAAATTTTAAGTTGACAGAATTTATTAATGTAAGTAGTTAAGTTAATTTTATGAAAATATGGGGTAAAGTTTAACAGTTAGGGTTTTGGAACATAAAGTTTGTGGAATGGGTTCTTTGGATGCAAAATTTTATTTTTAAAGGTTTTTTTTTCTAATTTATTTCAAGGGATAAATAATTAACAAAATATGTGCTTCTCAGATGCTGAATGTTGAATTTCCTGTATTTTCAGATTGTACGATACGGCAATAAGACTTGGAGAGCTTCAGGCAAAATTCAAATTGCAGGTTGATCCTCTGGAATATGCCCACGAGAATCTTAAGTTTGGTCTAGTTGAAGTTGTATATGAATGGGCAAAGGTATTCTTTCTTTTCCCTTTCGTTCCTCCCTTCCTTGGCTCCGATCCCAACTTCTGGTTTTGCCTTTTGCATGTCATTTTAGTTTAGGTTGAGTTTGTTCGAAAGACCACCCCAAAATAGAAGCTTGGGATGTTGTTGATGAATTGTACAAAAGTAGGAATATATATTTCGTATGAGTGCCAAAAAGGCAAGGTCAAGCAAAAGTTCTGAAAAAAATTCAAGGTCATGCTTGACTTAAAACATTCAAGTAAGAGAGCAGATCAAGCTTGAGCTTGAGCATAATCATTAACCTCGTGCTTGACTTGTGGTTGCCATGTTTAGCTGATCAGTGTTGCACCATACCGGTGCCGCCGTCATTGGCGGCTATAAATCCCAAGCATTGATGGACCTGACAATCTTCACTTAACATGTGTCTTGCCCTTCATGGTCACATGGTGACATGGTCAATTATTCTATTCCTGTCTTGATTTTTATCGCCTTCATGGTCACTACTTCCACGTTTTCACCTTAATTGATAACCCTTCCACTACCTCACAATTCCAAAGCCTTTGCTGCCTGCACCATGTACTGAAGGTATTTCTCTCTGCATGTGTGTGAGCGTGCAAATTTATGGGCCTGAAAGTTTAGTTTTAGATCTTCAAGAAGTTTCTTACGTTTACTTGATTGTTATTGCTTTAAGTTTTTCAACCGTTTCCCATTCGATGATTGATGTTGTAGGTGCATTAGTTTCCCACTAATATATTTTTTGGTTACATATTTATTAGGCCATAAAAGATATTCAAGTACATAATAATATGCTATCTATACCATATATAGATCGGTGAATTGGTGTTTCAATTATTTTAGTACGTCAATTTTAATATTTAATTTAATTTATTAATTCATTTATTAACATCTCACTCCCCATTATCTTTCAATAGTTATTCATTTTTTTAATTTTTATTCATTTTTTGTCACTATTTTTTTTATAAATTTAATATTAACTTATTATTTATATATACTTTATCAAACAATAAAAATATGTAAATATTTTTTTAAAATGATATTTATAGAATTGTGCCAAAAATTATTGGTATATACAATTGAAGAGGGGACAATGTTGGTACGTCTTTTCTTGTCTATTACTTTAACCTCTTCAAAATTTGACCATTGTAAAGGTGGTGTTCTTGCTTCCCTTTTGAGCTGCATGTGAGCTTTGTTTCTCCTCTCACACATTATCCTTTGTTGAATGATCATGGCTGTGTGGATACTGATACAATATAAAATAGTAGGTGGATACAGGAAAATGAAAAATTATAAGATACGTCTTGGATATATCAACTAAATAACATATTTTATTTAGATTAAAGAAAAATAGTATAATGTTAAGAATAAAATTAAGTTATGGACTATGTGCATCTCATACTAGTAAAACAATATCTAATTAGAAATATATCATGATACAAGTTTTTAATAGTCAAATTTATGAAATGTTTATTAATTATTCTTCTGTCACATAATTCATATTTTATTAATGTTAAGACGTCTAATACATGTGCTGCTGAGGTTGAATGCGAGTTTTTATTTGAAATATTCTTTTGTAAATATTTTTTATGTTGTTGAAGCATATCTGAGAGTAACTGGGAATATCGTATCCCATCAAGCTAAAGGTGCATCTTTTTCGAAGTACGCAAGATGTTTGGAAAGCTGTTGATGTAGACTTCAGCTGTTATGTTATGTGCCTTGTCTACTGTCACCCCCTTCCCACTGCCAGCTTTGGATACAACTAAATGCCGGAGTCAAGTTCCTCAGTATTATCAAAGCACAAAGAGTAATTCGCAAGATAGACTATAAAACCCATACAAAACCCAAAGCCAGCAGCACAACCCAAAATCACCATGCATGTCAAATCCCATGAACAATCAGGCCAAGCTTTAGAGTTCTTAATAAATCTAACCCATTTAACTATGCAGATTCAGTAATGCTACTTGCTCTGTGAATTGACAGGGTACACCATTTGCTGATATATGTAAACTTACTGATGTTCCTGAAGGCATGATTGTCAGGACGATAGTAAGGTTGGACGAAACATGCCGTGAATTCAGAAATGCAGCTGCAATCATGGGTAATTCTGCACTTTACAAGAAAATGGAAACTGCTTCTAATGCAATAAAGAGGGATATTGTTTTTGCTGCGAGCTTGTACATTACGGGTGTTTAGTTCTATCCAAGTCCTAAGGCATTGGTTCATGCGAATCCTAACATTAGCTATTTGTTGTACACTATGGAATGCCTTGTGCTAGGTTGATGCAAGGTGAGACTTCTTTTATCATGTGAAAAATATTCTCAGTTTGAGAGAACAGGGAAAGAAACATTAGCTCTTGGATGGAGATGTTCTAGTTTTTGTGCTATTAAATTGGATTACTTTTGGTTGAAGGCATTGCAGTACTATATACTGAAATCTCGCTTCTTTGAGTCACTTAAATTGGATTAAGACCTTATGAATGAAAACTCTCAGTGATGTGATGGTTCTTAGAGGCGGTGTCCTCGGTCGCTTAAGCAAAGACTATGCAAAAGGTTGCTCTCAGAAAACAGAAGGTGATAGCTGGATGATCGTTTGGGTTTCCAATCGAACTAGTAAATATCAATTGGGGGGATGCAACCCCCAACTTTTTCCATCAAGAAACACCTTGACCAATGATTTCTGCCTTGGATGTGCTGGGGGTCCGTCGAATGGTTGCATTCCCTCATTCTGACTCATCAAATGGTTTTTTCATTCTAAGTTTCAGAAGGGGAAAAAGCGTCTCTAGTGCTGATATTCCTGCGTCGATGGAGTCATGTTATTAGTTAATCTTGGTATTGGTATGCATAACCAGTGAGAAAGGACTGTTTTATCTGTGATTACTGCAATTTTAGTAAGAAACTAAAACAGATTGAAAGTAGATGCTACAAGCCTACAATATGATGGTAAACTTAGAAAAGTCTCATCTCATTATTTTTCCTATACTCTGTCCTTCAACTTCACTATTGGGTTATCATAGACCATGGGATTTGGAGTGTAACATTTAAATTACTTTCTCAACTATTGAAACATGCAAAACCACCAAGCATAAGAACTGCCTCATCTATTGCCATTGGATCTTGTGCCTAACGTGTGTGTGTGTGTGTTTCTTCTTCTTTTTTTTTTTTTTCATATTATCATGGGAATACTGCAAATTTGCACCACTTATTTACATCATTGGGTTTGCAAACAATATTGAATATTTCACGAATAATAAAGTCTAATTATGGGTGTCATGGAACGGCCTCAAGATTGCTCAAAATCATGAAACTTACGAGCTGGAGATTGGCATTGATCTATAATCCTCTTGCATTGTTTCAACAGACCGCTAGCCGATTATTGGGTGCCCAATTTACTCGAATTTGTGGCGGGTATTAAAATATACTATTTGACAAAATTGGGTATCCGACCCAAAAACTTGAAACCCAAAATACTTGACCTGTGCTCACCCGTGTGTGTATATATATCCTACTTGGTTGAACAATTTTGCAGTCTTGATCTAGAGTATGCCTAAGAGCAAACGGAATTTAGAACTGATTCAAAACCACATTTGAAGATCAATAAGGAGCCACCGGGGAGAAGCTCTAATTATGCAAACAATAGGCCACATGATTCATCACCCTGCAAGAAAATCACAACACCACCACAACATTAATCAAGAAAGGCAACACCCACTTAGTACGACAATTGCCACCAATATAATAAAGAATTCAGGAAAGACGGGTAAAATCCATATTTCCCCCCTGTGACATCTCAAATGTTCAAATAAGTCCCTATGATTAAAAAAATACCATATACTCCCCTATAAAATTTAAAAAGGTGCATATTACCTCCCTGTAAAATTCATGTTCCCAAAATTGCCACTAAATATATATATTTTGTCCTTAAATTATCAAACCATCCCTATATTTAAATTATACATATTTTAAAAATATAATATAGGAAAATATAATTTAGTTATATGTATATATATATATATATATATATATATATATATATATATAAATTTAAAAAAATTAAAACGAAAAAATGGAGATTACTCACCGACGGACGAGAAATTGGCGGTGGGTAGGGTGTCAAAATGATTGTTGTCGGAAGGTCTTTCCAACGGTGGAAAGCACACGCGAGAGGTCGTCGGATGTCGGAGAAAAAAGCGATAGAAAATTGGGGGCACGGGTTAGGGGCCAATATGCACTTTTTTATTTTACAGGGGGTTATATGATATTTTTTTTATCATAGGGGCTTATTTGAACATTTGGTATATCACAGGGGGGTAATATGTATTTTACCCCAGGAAAGACACTATTAGAACACAATATCAAACAAACAAAATCAACATGGTTAATTGTTGTTAGAAAAAAGGGTGATCGAATGATTGGATATGATTATGCAAATCGTGTTGGAATTCACTGTCCTTAAACAAATATATTGACCCTTATTTATAAGCCATCGGGTTACACAATATTTGTTCAGGGATAAGATGCAGTGAATGTTTTTCTTCCTGGTTGTAGAAGAGAAAACTGAAACTGTTAATTATATCCAAACGTATTGATCTGTTCTATATAAATAGTCCAGACAATGGTCCAGACAAGCAGTTAAAACTGCTCTGAGAGCGGTTTAGAGACGAGACCCCAGTTAGGGGCGCAACCCCCTTGACCCCTGCTTGGTTGGGACTCAACGAGTCTAAGTCCTAAACAAGTGTGCCCTACACACTTCCTAACATGTTTAGAATTCGACACGCTCAATTACACTAAATAACTAACAATTGAAGGATTAGACAGATATTCAGGCACTTATTGAGCGATACTTCTCGGGTATCTTTCAGTCTTGCAATTTTTTGATCAAAGAGATTAGCTATGGCACCATATGTTTGAATTCCACCAAAATTTTTACTATGATCATAATATTTCTTGAAATTTATGTAACTTCATTTCATTTTTGCCAAAATATTATATAAGGATCATCTCAGACTACGAGACCAACAAGGTATTCAATAAAGAGGAAGTGACATGGCCTTAACATACCATCGATAGAGCTCGAAAAGACCAAAATAAGCTGAAGCGGCTGTCTGACGAGATTTGGATGGCATTGCTCCTAACTCGGGCTACTTTAAAAGAACAAAGCGAACCGTGTAGCCTATCCGTAGTCTGCTACGATTGTATACTAATGTAGGTTGTTTTCCAACGGCCTAACACAAGAGGAAGTTGGTAAATTTTAACGCTTTAATTCTAATTTGATTTAAGTAAACAATTAATGCTGATATATATACATATATATTATTTATTTATTATTTTTATAATATTTGGATAGAAGATCCAACTAGGCAGGTCACTGAAGTTCATAGAGGTTATCTCCAACTGCTAGAAGAAGAATGTCATGGGGACTAAAGCAATGGCCTGATGGCCACGAACGTAACAATAAGCTTACGTAATTTTTTATTAAATATTTTAGTGTATTATTACTAATTCTATTTTCTTTTTTTTTGGGAAATTATCAAAATTGCTGGAAGAGCATACCTTCCACTTGCAATCGAATGTAGCTGAGTCGACTACCAGCGAGATACCTGAGGAGGACCTTGGGATATCAGCATTAGGTAGCTGCAAGAAGGGTTTGCACCGCCTCCATTAGGAAGTCGGGCTATCTAAGAGATTCAACACGAGCTCTAAGTCCTCGAACATATGGTGGGGTTGATGATACAACATCTTAGGATCCAATGGCTACACATCAAGGTGCACAGTGGGTCGGGCCGACTCAGGACCGGCACAGACCAGCCCGAAAAAGCCCGATCCAGGACCAGGCCACTACTTTTTATGACCGGTCCTAGGGTGGTCCTGGGCCTTTAAATGGTCCCCAATTGGGTCCATATATAAACTCAGGCCCAGCTCATGAACCAGCCCGGTTGAGGCTCGAACTAGGATCAGACCAGGCCCAGATTAAGCCCAAATGTGCTTATTTTTTTTGTAGAATAAAAATTTTCTTTTCAACAATTATATAAATTTATAGTAGTATTGTAAAATAAAATAAATAATAAATTAAATCGCACAAAAAATCATAACTATAAGAAAATAATAGTTAATTACATAATGAACTTAGATGATAATAAATTCAAAAATAATTTATAATAAACTTTGAAGAAAATAAATAAAAGATATTAATCAATTAAAGTACTAAAAATTTAGAAATAGAACAATAATGACAATAATTCTTAGAGTTTCAAAAGTACAAAAAAGCTATTAGAATAGTTAGTTTAGAAAAATAAAAAAAATTATATGTCATGCATTTATTATTATATAAAAAAATTGGCCCATCAGGCCCAACCCAAGCCCGACTCAGGACTAGGTGGTCCCGGGCTGAGCTGGTCTTAGGTTTCAATACTTGGGACCGACCTAGGACCAGCCCGATCCCAAACGGGCTTGGGCCAACCTAACCCATTTTTTTATTGGTTCAATCTGGTCCTGGATCGGGCTAGCCCAGCTCGGCCCACTGCGCATCTTGAACTACACGCTGCACTACCTAGTGCCGACACTCCAATCACCTCAACTGTTAACCTGCAAGCGGACCTAGCAGAGCAGTCTCGTTGTGAAGATCAAGAGACAAGAGACTTAATTAAATTAGAGGTTTAATTTAATTTACTTCTGTAATATTGAAAATGAGCAAATTACATTCTATAAAAAAAAGGAAAAAATGCAGGGCGCCCCCCTGTGATATAGGGTATGTGCATGATACCCCCCTGTGATATAAAAAATACCAAATTACCTCCTTGTGAAAATTTTAATCTAGCAATTAGACCCCTGCGTGCGGAAGGTGTGTCACAAGCGCCCAAATTGCGGCTGGGGAGTCATTTTTCGCTGTGTTCGGACAATTATACCCTTTATCCTGAAATAAAGGGGAAAAAGTAAAAGTACTAATTTTTATATAAAATATATAATATTAATAAAACATACTTTTTTTTTTAAAAACAAAAAAGATACCCCCACCCCTCACCGGCCGCACCGCCCCTTCCCCCTCAGTCCACCGCCTCAACCTCCATGCCCGTCGCCGTCCTCCATGCCAACCGACGTCGCCCGAGCTGCCACGCCATGCCCAGTCGCGCCGCTCCCCCAAACCAGTTGCGTCGCTGTCGCCACGCCCAAACCACCACCCCTTCCACTCCCCTCACTGCGCCTCCCTCCCCCGCCCATTTCCCCAGTCACCGTGCCTCCCTCCCCGCCCCTTTCCCCGTCCAAACCCCCTTCCCCAACTCCCAACGCAGCGCCCCCCCCCCCGCCCATTTCCCCAGTTGCCTCGCCTCCCTCCTTGCCCGTTGCCATCGCCGCCCCTTTTCACTCTTTCTCTGTTTATATATATATATATATATATATATATATATATACATTTTATAATGTGTATAGAGAGAGAGGGAGAGAAACCGGCGTGGGAGGGCGGCGGATCTGGGTGAGGGAAGGGGCCGGAGGAAGGGGGTGGCGATGGGAGAGGAGGAAGGAAGGAGAAGGGGAAGGGGGAAGGGCCGGCGGATCTGGGCGCGGGGATGGCGGAGGTAGCGACGGCGGAAGAGGAAAGAGGGAAGAGGAATGGGGAGGAAGGGGAGGAAGGAGGAGGAAGGGGGGAGGGGAGGAGGCAGCGGCGATGGCAACCCGGTGATGGCGGTGGCAGGGCGGCGGCGGCGGCAGCCTAGTGAAGAAGAAAGAGAATATATATTATATATAATTAATATTTAATATATTCAATATTATTTTTATAAAATATATATGCATTAATATATATATATATATATAATATACTGTAATTATATAAATACATTTTATATAGTGTATTTTAAATTAATATTTATATATGTATATATTAGGTAAATTTATAAATGCAATTTAAACCGTTGATTTTAAATTAAGTAAGATCTAAGCCATTGATCTATAAGTTGAATTTGGACCTTTGATTCAAATTAGATCCAACGGTTCTTAAATAATCTAGAATTTAAAAAAAATAAAAAATAAATAAGCCATTGATCTAATGTTGACTCTGCAGTCAACCTTTCATATATAAGGAGGGGTGTTTTAGTCTTTTCCCCTTTACACTAATGTTTAATTTCTGCAGGGAGGCAGTGTGCTTTGTTTTTAAAATCTCAAGGGGGTAATTTGATCTTTTATTTTTCACAGGGAGGTAATTTGCTCTTTTGGGATAACACAGGGGGGTATTTTGCTTTAAACCCATAAAAAAAATATAACAATGTATCCCCTGTTTTAAAAGCACAGGGGGCAAATTGCTGCGTGTTAAAAAAAATAGGAGGGTAAACTACTAATTTTTTTTATAGGGAGTAATTTGCACATTTGCAATATCATAGATGAATAAATTGCATTTTTCCTATTAAATTAGTAATTTTATTTTTTTTTAAATGAACATTTCTAGAATAATACCTTGGTATTTAAGTCAATTAATTCCAATTTGATTTTTTTCACACATTGAATTTCCTATCTATTGGATTTTGTACTAAAATTTCTTATTTAACATATTTAATAAAATAACTAAAAATAAATATCCATCGTGGAATACTCTAAATCCATCAGATAATTAATTAATTAATTTTGAAACTGAATTTTGCACTAGATATGCCATAGCAACATCAATCCCAAATTTACACTTAATTTGTGATGGGAGTTCGTCACAAACCAAATGACAAAATCTTCAATAAAAATGCGTCTCAAATCCATTTGAAATTTTGTGACACAAAACCATATTAAAGTTTCGTCGCAACGTCCCTCTTCCTTGTTAAATTATGACGAGGAAATTATATTTAATTAATTTGCGATGAATTTCAATCAAGAAAACTATTTAGAACTTTCTTCGTTCATTTTCAATAGTTCCATCACAATAGTCCATTGCAAAATAATTTTTTGTTTTTTGTTGGAAAAGACGGACACTGCATCGAACATTAGTTGCAAATTCCTTTCCAATTTCTCCTTACATGTATTATGAATTAAATTTTGCGACAAATTTCTTGGATTTTCGTTATAATAAAAGGTTTTTCCAACAATTTACGTAAGGAAAACATGCAAGCAACTTTCTTGTTATAGAAAAATACAACAATTTACGTCCCTATATTTTTAAAAATAAGGCAATTTACATTCATGTCTAAAGAGGTAAATCGTATGATTTTAAAGAATACAGAAAGGTAAAAATTTGCTATTTTTTTTAGGAAAGTAATTTGCTCATTAACAATATTATAGGTTTGCATTAAATCCGTATACATAATTACCATTATAATTAAAATATCAAAGTGATTTTTTTATATGATAATCAAACATTTCTAACAAGTACAAATATATACAGAATACTACTTATATAATTAATTAATCATCATGAAAAATGATAGACAACAGCTGATTAACCTTCTAAATTCTTTCTAAGTTCTATGATCTGATACTTAATCATTTTCAATAAGACAAATTGCATTCTATACTCTGTTATGTGACTGCATTAATTTCTTGGTTCTTGCATGAAGGACGAAAGTTAGCAGTGTCCCTACTACACATAGAGAACCCCATATGATGAAAGTCGTCTGGTGGCATTCTGGACCAATGCAATCCCCTTCTCCAGAGGCATTCTTCCCTCTGTTGTAGAGCAGTGCAGCAAAGTCTCCAAACAAGAAAGACCCTATAGGTATATTAGAAACCAAAATATTATGATTCACACCGAAATTCTTGGCTCCAAAGAGTTGGGTGGTTGTCGAGACGGAGATGGAGGTAATTGCACCAGTGCATATGCCTATAATGGCTGTGCTGGCGTAGAGTGAAACGTCGTGCAGGTTGAGTAGCAAGAAGAATGCTCCACACATTGGGGCCATCACGGCTCCCATGGCTCCAGCTCTTGAAAGCTTGCGTTTGCTTCTGAAACAATTGATGGCGATACGTTAGAAGCATTAAGTGTTGTGCATGTCTATCTAATCTTAAGTGGGTGTTTGTGAAAGAAGCCAAAAACGGGAAATTCTTGTCTGGACTTGGCTTGATCGAATCTAAACCAATCAAACGACAAGTGCAATACACTACCACGTCCGAACAAGAATTTTTGGTCACATAAATAGAGAAAGAGTAGTTGTGGTTGTCATGGGAGAGAGAGAAACATACTTAGGGAAAAAGTAGTCAAGAAGAGATGGCAGGAGACGGCCGAAGAAACTGAACGCAGAAGACAGTGAGACGAGTGAAGAAGTCCCAGAACAGCCTCGTGATTCAGCAATTTGTCCCAAGTTGTTTAGGTACACCAAACCAAGTGTAGCACCGAACAAATAAACAAAGAAGTAGAGCCAGAACTCCACTCTTCTTACCATCAGCTTTGCTCCGATCTCCTCCACCACTCCAATTTCAAGAGTATTCCTTTGAGTATCTGAAGATTTCTCCCCATTCTCAATTGATGCAAGACCCTCATCATGTACAACAATCAAGCACTTCTGCTGTATCTTTTCTCTGATTCTTTCCACGAGTGGAACAACCAGCGGCAGGAACAAAACACAATCATGCCCACAAGAACCACGTACTTAGGCATAAACCTCGAGCCCACCGACCCCAAACTGGTGATCACAGCAAACAGTCCGGAGACAATTGTGATCACGAACATGGTAGAGAACCCTCTTGTCAGTTTCCTTGATTTCCCCCCATCGACATTCCTTGCTAACGGGGCCGCCCCGATGCAACCTATTAGAGGTAACACGGAATTCAAAAGGAGAAACACTTTGGCCCTCTCAGCGCCTGAAGTTGGAGCCACAACATCCACTATATTGGTGTAAAGCTTTGCGCTCAATCCCACGTAGCTGGTCGACAAACTGACAGCAATCTGGCGATCCAGGGGGAAGTTACGTATGGCGATAATGTAACAGACCGTGTTAATCCAGCAAATGCTGTTTCCTGCTAAAACAGTCAGTAAAAAAATCTGCCAATAGGATAAAGAGGAGACTCGGTTTGCGAGGAAGAGGAACTGGATTCCGTAGCCGACGAGACCGAGGAGGGAGCCAATGAGCAGGACCAGCCAGAGTGGGAAATGGGCTGCAGCAATCCCAGAAATCCAGCCAAGAAGCTTGCCGGCATCGGAAGCAGACGCAAGATTGTTGAGTTGTAGCTGTGATATGGAGAGGATCCGCTTGAGCTCAGATGAGTAAGCAGGGAAGTTTGAATTGGTACCGTTGATGGATTGCAGCCACATTGTGGCAACCAGACTCAGCCATTGGAGGGCCATTGATGAGAAGGAGAGTAGTCTGTCCCGGTGATGGCTGCAGTTTTAGGTGAATGCATGGATTTCTGAGGAATAGCCTTCGGCTTTGGGGGCTGCTTTCTTCTTTTATGGGAAGGGGGCGGCGTGGGGGGCGGGGGCGTCGGAGCATGAATTGGACTTTCTATTTTAATATTTTTATTACTTTAATTTTATTTGCTATATTTATGTTATGTATGATTATGATCTATTTTATTTAAGGAAAAACTGTTATATATATATATATATATATATATATATATATATATGGTATTAAATGGAATAGAATTATGTAATAAAATTTGTATGTATAGAAAATTTAATTAGAGAGGGGTGATTGGAGAATGAATTTGGAAACGAGGATTATAATCAGGGGTTGTCATCAGCCGTCTAAAATAAGTTGATGAAAATAACTTTTTTATTATAAATTTTATTTTTGAAATGGTTAAATTAAAACGATGAAAGTTAAAAGTTATCGGCAACTTTTCATCAAGTTATGCAGCTTATTGATTAAATTATTAGACGTAAAATTATACATTTGGTCATATAACTTTATATCATTAGCACTAAAATTTTTAGTCCTGTAATTTACTTTATTTACATATTTAGTCTTGATTATATCACATTTGGTCCTTTTTGACAAATTTAGTTCTGTATAGATAATTTTGGTCTTGATGACTCATAGTTGCAAGATAAAAAAAAAAAGATTTATTATAGTATGAATGAGACCAAAATTGCCAACGCATGATCAAATTTATCAAAAGCTATCCCAAAAACCCCTTTATAAGTCCAGATCTCATTTAATATATAATCTTTTAGGTGGTTGGATCTTCTACATATTAGAATTTTGTCTTTAATATTAAATTTTATTTCTTCAATGAAAGTCAATTTATATATGTCTTTGTATATATCTAATTAGATAGGTATAACACACTTGACACTTTATATAAAACTAGCAGTTGTGGCACGCCGTTCCTGCATGCATATAATAAATATTTTTTTATATTCTAGAATATATTATAAATAAGAGCAAAATATAGAAATCAGTATATGACATTAAAAAAGAAAATTAACTTATTAATTCATGTATAATTTGGAAAGTTGAATGAGTTAGTTAGCTTATTACTTAAAGGGCATTTTTAACTTTGCAAAAAAATTGGTGCGGTGGTATCACTAACCGCCGTTTGTGAGTATGAAACCCCTTTATTTTTTATATTAGTATAGATACAGAATGGAGCTTACATCTACCATCATCAGTATTCTCCTAGTAATATTTTTATACTTGTATTATAAAAAAAAAATTTTTCGTTATATTATAAATAACCATGATTTTAAAAAAATTATGGTAAATTAATAGTACTAACCGCGTCTAAATAAAATTAATGTCAAAACTTATATTTTTACTATGATTAATCAAAATTTATCATGACTTTTAGCTACGTCAAAATATTTATCATGGTTTTAGCCATAACTAATGTTATGGCTTCACTGCAGATCGAAATAATGGCTAATGATCGTTCACTACAAGAAAATAATTTAATAGCAATGATAAAAATAAGGGTCGAGCTAATTAGTAAGCGAAATTCTCGTTGCTAATATTTGTTATTTAATACAAGAAATTTATTTAATAATGAATATAGCAACGAAAAACTTGCTAACGAATTACACAGTGAATTATTTAAAATATATATTAATTAAATAAAGTAAATTAGCAATCAATTTTTTTTGTTTGCTAATTAATTTGATGCTGATTTTAGCATTTATTTTTTTGTAGTTGTTGAGCAATTTTCTTCTAATGGTTGCGGAGCCATGATTAATTTATATTCATCATAATTTTTTTTTATTTTCTCCATAGTAATATAATATAGAGAAAAAAATAAATTTCTTCTAAAATTGTAACAAGGTAAGTATAATATATATAAAATTAAAAAAATGTGATTATAATAAATATTATTATGGAATTAATATAAGATAAAGAAGTAGTCACAACACAACACAGATCAGAGCAACCACGTACAAGTAATAGCAACAAACAAATCATTGCCGCAAATACCACAAAAAAAAAAAAAAAAAAAAAAAAATAAAACACCCCATTAATTACCTAACCAAAAATCAAGTACTCCAAACATAAAATACTATACATCTTTTTTAGGGTTCATCTCATAATGTTAGAGGAAAATATAGATACATTTTTGTTTTCTTGTAAAATTACAACTATATCTTCGAGGGTTGTTAACATATTATTTTTTATGGAGTATTTGTGTAAGCTTTGCCTCTGAATAAGAAGTGTACGTAATTGTATATATTACAACTATAATCTTAGAAGGTGCATATTTGTAATTTTATAAAAAAAAAAAAGAGGAAATATTTGTATATTTTGACCCAATTCAGAATGTGCCAATATAATTTATCCTTTGTTCACTATTACTTTATTGTTTACTGCAAACCAACACATATGCAAGGACACATCGGACCACCTTCGCCTACCACAACACACAACACCACGTACGGAGTGTTTGCAAGAGCTTCTATTTTTTCAAAAATAATTTTTGTAAAAAAAGTTGAAATTTGCAGTGGAATCAAAAGTGGATATTATTTGTAAAAAAAGTGAAAAGTGTATCAAAGTTAAATTGGACAATATTTGGAGAAAAATCACTTTTAAAATAAATTTAATTAATTAAAGACCGTTTTGTTCCTATATGTTAAACATTTACTATTCTTTTGCTTATTATTTCACTTGTTAAATAAATTTAAAAATATAAAAATATTAAATATGTGAAAGTGTAAATTTAATTATTATTAAATTATTCAGATTATTTGAAAAACTCAATACCAACTTTAAATATACAATTTTAAAAATAAATATTGATTTAAAGTTGAATTAAGATTATTATAGTAAAGATATAGTCATAAAAAATAAAATTAAATTTAGTTACAAAAAAACCAAAACAGCTAGAAGAACTACAACAAAATCAATTTCATAGCTAATGAGATGGATTACTAATGGATATTCCATAGAATTGTGTATTAAAATTATTCAAAACAAAAGAAAAACGAAAAAAAGAAGAAGAAGTATGTAGGCAACAAAATTACTACAAATACAGTAATTCCGTAGCTAGACGATATCGATGAAGAATGAATATTTGGTAATAAATTATGTATTAAAAATATCCAAAGAAAATTAGGTATATAGGCAACCAAGTAGCTATAAATATTGTAACAAAGTGTACATTAGTTGAATTTTTATTTCTTACACTTCTGTTGCAATCTTCATTACTAGAGCAACTACTTAGCCACAAAATTTTGTGTAGGGAATAAATTTCAAAATAAAAATAATAGACTATTTAATTTACAAAGTGAACTATGGAATTATCGTAATTTTGTAAACAAAAATTACTACAAAGTCTCATTTGCAATAGAAACAAAAATGATTATGAATTTTCCTTTCACATAGTAATGAATACAACTACAGAGCTTCTATATATTTTTATAGTGATGACACTGCTGCTACTGAACTTTGTCAAAAAGGCATTAAAAATTAATTGCTATAAAATTTTCACTTCCATTGTGACAATAGTAGCTATAGATGTTCTGTTGCTATGTGTGATACCTCGTCGCACATGAATTATGAACTAATAAAATAAGCACTATATATATATATATATATATATATATATATAAGCATTGATCAAAGAACTCAAATGCATCCGTTGGATATCCCGTTTCGACGAGTTGCTCAGAATCGAATTGCAGGATGCACTAGAGTAAGTTTGGAGGCAATTCTTGTATCCAACAGACTCTCGAGCTTGGGGCATATCAAATGGTATCAGAGACCAACAAGTAGAGTCAGAATCTACGTATTATACGGGACAAAGTGCTACGTTTGTAGGAGTGGCCCTAGAGCATGACACTATAAATATAGCAATAAAAATTCCGCAGTCGAGATTATAAATATTAGTAAATATACGCATCAGATATTTTGTCATTACTGCAGTAAAATTATGTACAAAACCTACATATATTATATACATGTGGCCTTGGAGCATGACACTATAAATATAGCAATAAAAATTTCGTAGTCGAGATTATAAATATTATTAAAGGCTTAATTATATTTACTGGTCCGTATGTATGAGGTAATGACAAATAAGGGCTGCATATAAAGGGGTGACAATTTATACCCTAAAATTAATTTTTTTAAGCAATTAGAGGACTCCGGCACGAAATTTAAAAAGTGGCTGAATTTTGCTGACATGGATAATTCTACGGATTTTTAAATTGGGGGAATTGTTTACCGGGTATAACTGAAAAAACCAACCCACATAAACGCTGTCTAGACAAAAAAAGATAGATAATTAGTCCACGCTTATGTGGTGTGGGTTTTTTCCAGCTATGTCCAATCAGTAATTTTTTCAATTTAAAAAGTCCTAAAAATGCCAATGTCCGCAAAATTCAGCCACTTTTTAAGTTCCAATAGCCGGAGTCCTCTAATTGTTTGAAAAAAGAAAAATATTACATACAATCCGTATTTTACCACTATCCTATATATACGATGTATTAAATACAATTTTTATAATTATTGATACAAATATATAAACATCTACTACGACAGGGGAGAAACGAAAGCCCTACTTTTGGTAGTGACGCAAACCACCAACGATTGGAAAACCGTAGGCCACTACATTTTTGTATGTACACTTAAACAGCATCCCTCCATCTCCGGTGTTAGTAGCAACACATTACTAACATCACATGTGTTACCGACTATGTGGTGATAAAAAATAAGTGGTTTAATGTAATTTACTTTTATGTGATATTATAAATAAGTAAATTATTTTTATATAAAAAAATAATAAAAATTTATTTATCTCTTCATATATTTTTTAAAATGAAGCAATTTACCTCTCTGTCTAATGAGATAAATTATTTCATTTTAAAAAATATAAGGGGATTAAATTGCTACATTTGTAAAAAACAGAGAAGTAAATTGTTACTTTTTTTATAAGGGGTTAATTTGCTCATTTACAATATTACAAGGGGATGCTTGTAATTTTCCTCTAAAAATAAGTGCAAAATAGATATTATATAGTCAATGGGATCTAGCCTAGTTGGCGAAGCTGAAACCTCATGATTTTAGAGATCATGAGTTCAAATCCCGCCTTATACGTGGGATGTTGTGTCCACTGAATAGTAGGTGTGTTATTCTCAGTGAATAATATGTGTTGTTTATACTGTAATAACAAATGTTAATTAGATTTCGTTTTTGATATTATTAATCAAAATATGATTGTTATGATATTCGACAATAATTATTGTAATCAATTTATTTCAAATAATAATAATTCATTGCTCTTACTTGAAAAAAATATATTATACAAATCAAACATGAAAAATGATCACATTTGTGTGGCTGAAGAACACAACATGATCGATGAGGGTTAGATACTCTGTTGCATGGACATGAACACGGTGATACGGACATGATACGATACAGACGCAACGATACGAACATGATACGATACGGACATGGCGACACGGAAAATATAAAAATATTAGGACATGATACGACACTGACACAACTATATATAATATATTTTTAATATATATTATCTCAAATTTTCATAAAATTAAAATGTGCAATATGAAGAATATTAAGACAAAATATAAAATAAGCATGTCTTACATCTATATTAATCGAATGTGATTTAAAAAATATACATAATCAGATTATTTAAAAAAAAAAGCAATGAATTTTTTTTAATAATTTAAATTTGTTAAATTATCATGAATATCTCTCGAATTTTTAGTAATTTCATCACAATATTTTTAGTTTAAGAGGAGTGGATTAATTCTTTCTCTTTTTTAATTAAGCCTAAAATTTATTTTTTCTTAAAGACAACCCATTTTTTTTTTTTGAAATTATATATAAAAAATTCAAAACATGTCCAAAACGTATCGGATATGCCAACAACCGTGTCGTGGAGCATCCGACGTTGTGTCCTTTTTTTTTTTTTTTCTTGCGAACATACCAAGGTCGTGTCCAATACGTGTCCAACACTATATCGAAGAATTTTTTGAAGGATCCTTGCATTATAGGTTAGATTCTTCTTTTTTGAAATATTAAGATTTTTTTAAACCTTTTCTTAATTTAACCCTACTTCAATTCTCACGGGTAGCTTGGATTTAACGTTATTTTACTAATTTTATGATTTACGAGGGCCATTAAATAATATTTATTCTTTTCAAGTTATATCATGACCCAAGATATATAATTAATATATAGTCAATGCATAATATTACTTGATATCATTCATAAAAGATATGCTATTTGGATGTGGCACATTTCCTGGCGAAGCCAACAATTTCCCATGTTATTGTCACTATTACTACTCCCCATTGACTCCTTTCCTATATAATTAATTATGTAAATAATAATAATAATAATAATATATATAATAGAAGTGCCTCCTAGAGATTGATGTGCCTGACTTTTTGATTTAGTACTAGGAGACAAGTACATGTTATTTTTGTGTTTAAAAAAAATATACAGTTTCATTTATTTATTATTTCTGAATTATTGTTAAAACATTGTGTACGGATGAACTACATAATAAATGCAAAGAAATTAATATTTTAGAGGAAAGATTAGATATTACGTCGACTTAAATGTAATTTATCCACCGTAATATATGAAATGAGTAAAATAAATTCTTGTGAAAAAAGAATTAGTAAATTATATCCCTTGTATTCGAAAAAAAAGTAAATGACCCCTACCAATGGTTTAAAATTAGGAGTGATAAAAAAAAATTAAAACCACCCAAAATCACCCGAATAAAACCAAATCGAATTGTTTTTCATAATTTATTTTTCAAACCTCAATTCTAAGTTTAGAGTAAAACCGCATTGCACTATTGGTTTGGTTTTAATTTAAAACTTAAAAAAATCGTCAAAAAAATCGAACCGCCACCGCTAAATATATAATTTACTTTATAAATTATATATGTAAAATAATTCGATAAGATAATTAACTGTTTATAAGAATTTCATATTTGAATTATATAATTCCACAATTCATATATATGTTATCAAAAATCCATATTACAAACTATTTTTGTACAGTTTATATTTGGATTTAAAAAAAAAGTTTAATTCTTTAAACCCATTCAAGTTTAAGAACATTTGATGATTGTCTCAATTTTTCATTCATCCCCCCCCCCCCTCCCTCTCCCTTTTTTTTTTCTCCCCCTTTTCTTCTTCTCTCTTACTGCTTTCTTTATTCTGTATTTCTACCTTTTATCTCTGCTCTCTCTAAAATCGACTATTGACCTTTACTAAATTTAGTGTTTTCTTGTTGAATTAATATATATGATCTTATAATTTAAGCTACTTAAAGTTGTGGAGAGTGTTGGTGGTTTATGGTGCATAACATTGGATTTTTATTGCTTGCTACATACAAAAATTTGTTTCATTTCTAGATTTTTGGTAGTCTCAATGTCTTATTTTTATTATAAATATTAAAATTGCCAAACCGCCCGCAACTGCAGCTTTGATTTTAATTTTAAAAGTGACAATTTAATTTTTTTTTTAAAAATCGCCAATGGTAATCCAATTTGAAAATAGGTTAAAAAAAAATAAAACCGCACCGTGAGCACTCACTAGTTTAAATAGGGAGATCACATGCTTCATTTTTCAAAATATAGGGGATAATTTGTTATTTTATTTTTATAGAATTTTTTTTGCTCATTTCTAATAGGGTAAATGGTTCATTTAGTCCATTAAGTTTTCATTTAGAATCAATTTAGTCCCTCAAGTTAATTTCTTAACTTTAGCATCCTTAAACTTTAAATTTTATCCTAGTTTGGTCACCTGACCATTTTCCGGCAAAAATGTGGTCGGATTTTGACTTTTTGGTGGGTAAAATAGTCAATAAGTCTGATTTTATCACTTTAGTCCCTTAAATTTGTAAAATTATCAAATTAGTTCTTTTTTTAAACAAAAAACAATATTTTTATATTTTTTAAGCTGATATACTGTAATTATCATTTGTAAATAATGAAAATTTTGAACTTTTGTGGACATAATAATATTGTTTAACTTAAAATAAACAATCTCTTTTTTCAGTAGTTAAAAAAATAAAATTATGAAAAAATTTATAATACTTATCTAATCTGAAAATATAATAAAAATATTGATTCAGTAATTTTTTATATTACCACTTAAAGATAAATCTAAAAAAGTTAAACCTTAACAATATTTATTAAATATTTGGAAGGATTAAAAAGTTGGTAGATTATACTTTTTATGTAGATTTTTTGGTGCATTATATATATATATATATATATATATCATATTAACCATATAAAAATATTTTAAAAAAAATGACTAATTTGATCATTTTACAGATTAACTTAAAGGACTAAATTGATAAAATCAAACTTAAACTTGATCATGTTACCCTCTAAAAAGTCAAACTCCGGCCATGCACATTTTCCCCCAAAAGCGGTCAGAAGGACCAAATTGACATAAAGATTAAGGTTAGGGATGCTAAAGTCAAGAAATGAACTTGAGGGACTAAAATAATTTTAAATAAAAATTCAAGAAACCAAATACAACATTTACCATTTCTAATATCATAGACGGTAAATTGCATTTCTCATATTACGTTTCACAACTTATAATTAGCCCATTTGATATTTATGTTTCATTATTTTTTAACTCATCACATTGCACCCCGCATCCCGTAACTCCCAAATTTGTAATTTTATAAGTTCCAAGTTTTAATTTTGTTAAATTTGTAATAAAAATATTAGTCTATATATATGTCTTAAGATTTAATGGTGCTTGTGTCGTGCTCGTGATGGTTTTATTAAAAATTTAACAAATTAAGGCTTGAGATTAAAATTGCAAAATTATTCAAAGTTATAAAATACGTACAATGTCCTAAGCTAAAACATAATGGAATCGAAATCGCAATAAAATTAACTTTTGAAATATAAAATATAATTTCTCATATTCTAGATGTTCTAGCTTTTCATTTTCTTCAATGACAAATTAATTATATATGACTCAGAGACTATGTAGGCTGAACTCCCCAACTTTTTGTGCCTCCTCTTGCAGTCCTAATTCATAGGAATTATGGCATGCATGTTATATTATCTTATATTATATTTAAAATAATATATTTATTTTTTAATTAAAAAGAGACGATTAGAATAATTATTTTTTGTTATATTATTTAAAGTTGAAATATATGAGTAAGTTTGAAATCATGAGTTCGAATCGCATTATGTGTGTCTCACTTAGTGTAAGTTCGTCATAATGAATATTTGTCTCATTTGATATAAATATATTATAATATGCATTTATTATAATAAGTATTTATCTTATTTAATATGAGTTTTTTTAATTGAATTGACGTAATTATATAATCATCGATTTATATATATATATATATATATATATATATATCTTAATTGATCAAATAATTTAATTTCTTGTTTCCTCTCCAACTTTACTCCTCCAAAAAAAAATTTAAAAATTTCGTTTATAAATAATTATTTCAAATGAAAATAGCTAACTAATAAATAAATAATAATTTTAAAATATTTAATATGCAATAAATTTCAAATGTGCCACTATGATTAGTTAAAAGAAATGTTCAGATCGGCTGTGTCAATTAATTCGCGAGCAACAAACATATTTTTCCTCATGTTTTGTTTCGTTCGTGAAGTTAATTATATAAATATAATATTATGAATAGATCAAATCACTTTTTTTTTATATGAAATGAAAGGTAAAATTAATTAATAAATTAAATCATGTGGGTTAAAAATATTATAAGTATGAGGAAAAGATTAATTACATTTTTTAAAAAAATTATTTATTAATTTGATCGATGAAATAATTAATTAATAGTATAAACTTATAAACCATCTTTCGATGTGTATTTGCATTGGGAAAGAAACACTGCAGAAGCATCTGATCTGGGTACGAGGATTGAGACCACGTCATGCACGTACCTGCATCAAATTATTTATTTATGCCAAGCTAGCTTTTAGGTTACACGACTTGATAAAAATGACAAGTGGCACGGATTAAATGCAATTCATACCCGTGTTAATAAAAAAGTGTAAAAAAATTATTGTAAAAAAATAAAATATAATTTATTCCCTTGTGACATTTAAAATATTATAATTTATCTAGGAAAATTGTATAAAAATGATGCAATTTTTAGTATTATAGGAGGGTAAATTGTACTTTGTTTTTTCATAGGGATATTTTTGTATTTTTTTTATTAATATAGGAATAAATTGTATTTAAACCCCAAGGGGGAATAGGAAGATTGTTAGGAATAACTAATGTGTACTCATGGGGTGTTGTAATGGTAGAGAATTAATGGTAGAGAAAATTGTAAGATTAAATGTAGTGAGATAATTGGGATTGTTTGAAAAAAAAATGAAAAGTGGAAAAATTTTGAAATTGAGATGTTCAAGAATATATTTTTAATATTTATAATTTTATTGATAAGTTGAAAAGTTAGTATAGATCTGCTTACTTTTAACTTAGGAAAAGTTACGCTCTCCTTTTTAAGATTTGATATAATTACATATTGAATCTCTATAATTTAGAAGATTACATATAGTACTTCTAAGATTTTGCTTCCGTCTAATAATAAGTTTATTCGTTAGTCAAAATTTATCGAATTCGCTAATATTGATAAAAAAAATTGGATAAAAATCTATCTTTGGCCCTGTTGACTTATGATTGATTTATTGTAGAATAAATATTTTTATAGCCAAATTATCCTTATGCATCGTCATAAGTTAATGCATGTGAGGAGGTATATCTCACCTATAAGGATAGATTAGTAAGAATGCTTTTTGGTTTTTTACTTGCAATAAGTTAGTAATAAGTCAATCGAAAATAAATATCAACTTTCATTCAATTTTTTCTTATTACTATCAATAAATTCAGTGAGGGACCTATATATTAGAAGGAAGCAAACCTCAAAATATAAAATATAATTTTTCAAATTAGATTTGAAAAATTATATTTCATATTTTGAGGTTTGCTTCCTTCTAATATATAGGTCCCTCACTGAATTTATTGATAGTATTAAGAAAAAGAAAGTATAATTATCCCTTTAACTTAAGTTATTTTAGTTTAACTATTCAAAAACAAAAATTATATATAAAAAATACCCTTTTCACCTCAATTTCAATAAAAACATGATAAAGTACTTCTTTTCAACTATTCCAAACACCCTTACATAATAAATGCTTTCTTGTTTTGTTGGAAGAAGCTCTCACAAGTTTAGGGAGTGTTTGCAAAAAATTGTCTTTCTAAACAGAATTCCTTAGCCTATAGGTAGAACAAATAAAGAAAGGTAGGCCGTACAAGATGGAAAAGGCCTTTTAGCGCATCCATATAAGAATATCATCCCACCAAGCAAGGTCTTCAACTCTCACGCTGATTGAAGCTACAAAGTCCCCGGTTGCTTCCCTTTTTAGATGCTTCAAGGATCTTTTAGATTCACATATTCCTCCGGTTTAAAACTAGATAGCTTGTACTAGCTTACATGCTCCATCGCTTGTGCAGGCCCCCATCAATTCCTTTGAGTTTCAGTCTTGCGATCGTACTCCCCAGGTGGAGTGTTTCATGCGTTAGCTGGGTCCCTGATCCGCACATGGTGGAGACTCAATAATCTAGAGGGTTCCAAACCTTAATTCCCATTGTGCTTGTTGGCACTAGGCTACGGCCCTAAAGTAACCCACGCCACACTCCCAGGAAAAGCTCGAACGACCTTCTCACTATATTTATATAATAGTAATGGCTTAAGGGTTGAACAGAAAGGTGAATACGAAAACGGAGACTCAAATGATACAAGTCTTGGATAAGAATCTACAACGCACTAGAACACCTTTGTTGACGCCCGTGATTTTTGTGAAAAAAAAAAAAAAACAGTTGGAAGTTGTAATAGAATCAAAAGTGGGTAGTGTTTGTAAAAAAAGTAAAAAGTAGATAAAAGCTAAATTAGATAGTGTTTTGACAAAAATCACTTCTAAAATAAACTTAATTAATGAAAAACTATTTTGTCCCTGTTAAAAAGATACTAGCTTTTTTACTTATTATTTCACTTGTTGTTTGCCACTAATAATTAAAAATCATAAATTGTATTTCGATTAGTATTTCATATTTATATTTTTAAAAAATATATTTAATTTAATAATGCTTCCACTAAGTTATATAATTATTGATCCGTACATAATAATTATTGCATGATTGTAAAAAATAATTATTTTATTAATTAATCAAATAATAATATGTGAAAAAAATAATATAATTAGATGATATAGCACATAAAATAGAAAAAACTTAAAATATTAAATATGTGAAAGTGTAAATTTAATTAAGGTGAAATCTAAATTATTTGAAAACTTCGCTAACAACTTTAAATATACAATTTAAAAATAAATTAGAAATGATAAAGTTGAATTAAAATTATTATAATAAAGGTAAAATAGTAAAAATTAAAGTTGAATTTATTTACAAAAAAGACAAAGCAGCTAAAAGTACCCCCCAAGCCCAAGGTGGGCTTGGGATCCTCTACTCCCAAATACTACTACATCTTCTATTGCACTATTGGATTCTTGACATGCGGCCAAATAAAATTGAAGAGAGTTTTGTAAAGGTGGGGAACAGGTGGCTCGGAGAGAGAAAGATATATTGATATAAATAAAAAAAAATTGACAAGAGAGAGAAAAGATGTTACAAAAAGACAAAATAAAAGATTAAACATAAAAATGCATTTCCAACACCAAATATATTCAAATTATCAAAACTAGTAAGTATGACACATTTTAGGTGTGTACATAATTTTTATAAAAGATTTAGAAAAAATATTTTTTAAGTTATATCATTTACTTTTTATAGAGTTAAAAATTATTTAAGATATATATATATAAGATAAAAATTTGGATGAGAAAAAATAAATACTAAAAGGTAGTTATGAAAAATCATGATAATTGAGTGGAAAAGTTGAAAAAGTCATTTAATTTAAATAAAAATTAACATACCGATAAATTGAAAATACCAATAAGGTACTCTTCAATTATACATAGTATAGATAAATGGATTAAAAAAAAAATCCATTTTGTTGTTGTTCATACTCAATAGTTCAGGCGGCAGACCTTTCGTCGAATAAGATGAACAAACAACAAAATGTGCTTTCTATTTCTATTTCTATTTTTTTAAAATTAAGGGAAAAAAAGACTAAAAAGAAAAATTACTCCATGAAAATTGCTAAAAAAAATTACGGAGATAAAAAAAATATGAGTTTATATTTGACTTTCAATCTAGAAAGTGATAGCAAAACAAAAATATAATATATAAAATAATTAAGATGACCATCCACATCTACTGATCTACATAAAATTATTGCTAGATATCTATGACTAGTTTCACCATTTTAAGTACATGATCTTGGTGTGACTTAATCTTGTTGATTTATCTAAGAGAGATTTCCCACATCCTTGTGCCTTGATTACTTGTTGCTGCCATGGAAAATAATATAAATAATTAGAAATGAACATAATATTATCAAAAATTAACAAAACTTCTCAGATTGGTTATATCACTTGTAGTAACTGTGTTAAACTTGTTTGACTTGGGTGATCTATTTTTAAAGAATAACGAATGAAATTGAGTTGATGCTGAAAATTTGGATCAAAATCCTAGATAAAAAAACTACATAAATATAAGATCACAATAACAAGAAAAATAGTTTGTTCAAAATATAGTATGGTTAAAAGATAAATAATATATTTTTTCAAACATACCTGTGCAAATTGAAATGGTTCCAGATGTGACAAGGAAGATTTTTCAGTAGAATAAGTTATATATTGATTACACCCATCCATTTTAGCTACCTAATTTATCATAATAATCTTAATAAATATCAAATGTACTCATTTTCCTGTATAACCTAAAGAGAAAATATCAAGTATAACAATTGACAAGTTTAATTAATTGAATAAATAACTGTAATGCATGGAATAAAAAGGGTAAATTGCATAACATCCCCCTGTGTTTTAGTGAAATAGCGTAAAATTCCCCTGTGTTAATTTAATAGGCAAAAAACCCCATGTGTTTTATAAAATATAGCAAAAAACCCCTATCTGTTAAAAAAAACGGAGAGTGGCTCACACTCGCCTTTTGTGCGAGTGGGCTTCACTTTTTGCCTTTTTGATGATTATTTTAAGTATATAAATGTCCATTTTGTCCCTTTCTTTCATATCTAAATACATTTTAAAATTTAAATTGATATATTTATATTATTTTATTTATATAAATATATATATTATATTTGAATTCAAATTATATATTGGGTTCAATATATTACAATAAATTATATCCATTATGAAAATATTAATTTAGATATAATAACAAATAAACAATATATATTTTTTGAAAAACAAAGTTTTTAATTTAAAACTCAAAATACAAGTTTAATATTATAAAATTATTTTTAAATTAAAAACTTATATGAAATATAATTTAATAAAAAATACCTAAACATTTTTAAAAATTAAAAATTTAAATTTAATACAATACAAATTTTAAATTATTTTTAAGTAAAAATAAAATATATAAATCAATTATAATAGTTTTTTCTTCTCTTCTCCGTCGCCGGCCACTGGTGTCGAGGCGACATCGCCCTGGATCTGGGCGACCTCGCCCAGATCCAGGGCGACGATGCCTGGATTTGGCCGCGCCCCTTCCAAAAGGGGGCGGCGGATGGGGGCTACGCGAGGTCGCCCTCTTTGCAGGGCGACGGGACAACGTCGTGGGGCCGTCGCCCAGAATAGTCTGGGTGACATCGCCGTCGCCCAATTCGGGTGGCGACGGCCTCGCCGTGCGGCAAGGCCTTTGCCACCTTCAATTATATTATATATATATTTATATATATATTATTATATTATATATATATATTGTATATATAGTGTATATATAAATAAAAAATATATATAAACTACTTTAGATATGGACCGTTTATTTTTTCAATTGAAGATCAATGGTTATTATATGAAGGGTATAACGGTCAATTTATCAAAAATTTAACGCTATTAGGGTTTACTTAATAGAAGGGGACAGTATGCAATATTTTAAAAACACAGGGATTTTTTTACCTATTTTTTTAACACAGGGGGCTTTTAGCTAAAATTAGAAAACACAAGGGGAGTTATTGCAATTTACCCGAATAAAAATGATACCTGCTTGTTATTCTTTGTATTGACACATAGAGTTGATTTATTTGTTGAAGATACAATTGAGTTCTTGCAAAATTTTGGTATCACTTCAAAATACTTGTGATTTATTTATATGCAACTTGAGATTAATTTGGATTAGTAGATAATTGATGTTAGAAGTGTTTACAGATTATTAAACTTAGAAGTTGAATATTAATATATAGAAGTAGAAGATTTATGTGATGATAGTTGAGATGTTCCACAAAATAATCCTTGTCTTATAAAAAGTAAATAATATAACTTTAAAAAATATTTTATTCTAAATCTATACTATATAAAAAGGAAAAGACCATTTTTACTCACAAAAACGGCGATTACTTATTCCGCCGTACCGATTTTTTATAAAGTCAAAATTTTCCATAAACTAATAATATAACTAACTTATTGAAGTTTTTAAATTTTTTTTAACTGATAAATTATTTTTTTTTTAAATTTAATATATGGTTTATATATCTTACTCTTATATAATATATTTTAAAGTGTGAAAAATTATTTATTATATGCACGCACGGACGACGTGCCACAACCCCTAGTATTTTAAAAATTATGTACATACCAAAAATGTGCCATACTTATTAGTTTTGATAATTTGAATATGTTTGGTGTTGGAAATACATTTTTATGTTTAATCCTTTTATCTTGTCTTTTTCTAACATCTTTTCTCTCTCTCTCTTGTCAATTTTTTTTTTTATATCAATATCTCTTTCTCTCTCCAAGCCACCGGTTCCCCACCTTTACAAAACTCTCTTCAACATTATTTGACCACATGTCAAGAATCCAATGGTGCAGTAGAAGATGTAGTAGTATTTGGGAATAGAGATCCCAAACCCCCAAGGTGCTTCTAGCTTTTAGGCTAAAGTGTTTTTTATTAAGTCATGTAATTGCCACATGTACAACTTAGTCTATTCCCTGTATAAATTCAGATATCCAATCCATCCGAATACAATACATCTCCACATTAATGGCAAATCACATCATGGCCCCAAGCACCGGCCGCAATTTTCCGGCCAAGCTCACAAAACAGGTCGTCCTTTGTTCCCTCATCGCGGCGTTCGGGGTCTCATGTTTGGTTACGACATTGGCATATCAGGTAAGTACATTCATGAATGGTTGAACGCTTTGTTTTCTTTTTCTGATTCAGCAGTGATGAATTGATGGGTGTGGTGCAGGCGGAGTAACGTCGATGGATGACTTCTTGTTGGAGTTCTTCCCAAGTGTTTACGAGAAGAAGCACAGAGCGAAGGAGAATAACTACTGCAAATACGATAACCAGTTGCTCCAACTGTTCACGTCGTCGCTGTACCTGGCGGCGGTCGTCTGCAGCTGGGCTGCGGCGTTCTGCTGCAAGAAGTTTGGGCGGAAGCGCACCATGCAGATGGCGGCGGCCTTCTTCTTGGTCGGAGTTGTTCTCAACGCCGCCTCGGTTAATCTTTACATGCTCATCGCAGGACGGATTTGTTTGGGTGCCGGCATCGGATTCGGAAATCAGGTACGTTCATCATCTCCATCCAAAATTATAGGTGGTGAGTTGGTGCTGTGAACAATCTACTTTTCAACTACTTAATTGTTAATCTTGAAGTTACTGTTCAAATTGATGTGATAACTTAAAACTCAATAGGATGTTCATATTCATACGTATCTGCATGACTAACAAAAACTTAAATCAAGCTGCATTGTGATGATGCAGGCAGTGCCGCTGTTCATATCGGAAATCGCTCCGGCACAGTACCGTGGAGGGCTTAATGTTTGCTTTCAGATGCTGATCACAATTGGGATTCTGATTGCCAATGTGGTGAACTATTTCACCTCCAACATACACCCTTATGGCTGGAGAATCTCTCTGGGCGGTGCTGGATTTCCAGCCATATTCCTGGGCTTGGGATCCCTTCTCATCGTCGAGACTCCCACCAGCCTGATAGAGCGTGGCAAGACAGAAGAAGGCATCAAGGCTCTCAAGACAACCAGGGGTGTAGAAGATGTCCAGAAAGAGTATGAGGAAATAGTTAAAGCCACTGAGACTGCCAAGAAGATTAAGCATCCTTTCAGAAACCTGATCATGAAACGATGGAGTTGGCCTCAGTTGTTCTGTGGGACTATACTACAGGTATTCCAGCAGTTCACTGGGATCAACGTCATCATGTTTTATGCTCGGGTGCTCTTCCAAACCATGGGCCTCGGTGCAGATGCGTCTTTGTTGTCAGCAGTCGTCACTGGCTCCATCAACTCCGTCTCCACATTGGTTGCAGTCTTTGGGGTCGATAAGTTTGGAAGAAGGAAGTTGCTCATACAAGCAGCTGTCCAAATGCTTATTTCTCAGGTACATATTATTTGATTCCCTATTGTTCATAAGATGATCTGCTTTAGAGTTTAGACGTATTTTTTATTACTAAGAACTATATTTTGACAACCACAATAACATTAGATTGACACTTGATATTTTGTCACTAAAATTATCTTTCGTACGTTATAGCGAGTACATGACATGATTAGCCAGAGATTGACCTAGACATGTTGATGTGGTTGTTTTGTTAGGTTTTCGTAGGAGCAATTCTCACACAACATCTGAAGACAACAAACGCGATACCCATGCCATACGCTTACTTGACGGTGTTTCTAATCTGTGTATTCGTCATGGGTTTGCGTGGTCATGGGGTCCTTTAGGATGGTTGATTCCGAGTGAAATATTCCCTCTGGAGACGCGGCCGGCTGGATTTTTCTTTGCTGTGAGCAGCAACATGATATGCACCTTCATCATAGCTCAGGCTTTTCTGACGATGCTGTGCCAGATGAGGTCGGGGATCTTCTTCTTCTTCGCGGCGTGGATCGTAGTAATGGGCAGCTTTGCTGTGTTCTTGCTGCCGGAAACAAAGGGAGTTCCCATTGATGAAATGAATGAACAAGTTTGGAAGAAACACTGGTTTTGGCATAGGTTCTTCAAGCCAGAAGATGAGCAACAAGCCAAGTGTTGAGGAAGAGCAGCTCATCCCACTCCAACTTACCACACACACACACACACACACACTAGCTTTGTTAGCTATATACTTATACATATTATACTTCAGAGGATTTTTCCTATTTCTTTTGTTCTTTTTTTGTTTTTGATTTTTTTCCTTAAAATTTCTTGAAAGTCTACAATTGAATGCTATTCATTTATTTTTTACTAAAAGATTCCGTTTATTACCTACGTGTGTGCATATTGTGCGCACACACACACACACACACACACACATATATATATATATTATACTATACTAGCAGTAGTTGCACGCGATCCTCGCGCACATATATATTATTAATATACATTAATCAATGTGATTAATTGCGCATTTTTGTCAATTTTAATATTTAATATCAAGTAAAATAAAATTAAAGAATCATATATATGTACATATATCGTCTAAATAAATATGTGATTCAAGATATATATATCTAAATATTTACAAAAATATAATTATAAATATTGTAACAAAATTATACATATTTTTTTTTGCCTGGATTGAAAGAAATTAAATATATATTAAGTAGTATAATAACACAAATTTGACTTTCTCGCATACTTATATACACGGATATTGGCACGTCACTTTTGATAACGATAATCTTAATATTATAATTGTGCTAAAGAAAAAATAAAATATTATGTAAATATAAATACATTTCTAAAAGAATAATATTTTTTTAAAATTGATTCTATACTACTTCGATATGAGAATCATTATATCCTCTTACGCACTTCCTAATAATAAGTCTAAATATATTCATTAGAGAAAGTTATTTAATTGTAAAGAGGTGTAACAGAATTTTGATAAAATCATATCCAAACAAAGTATTTCAACACAAATTTTTTTTCGTATTTTCAATCAATAAAAATATATATGATTAACAAAATATACTTACTAGTGTAAATAATATTCTTTTACAATATTCTATGAAATATAGTTAATTAAAATTATTAAAAATATTGTCTAATCAATATACTTAATATATCCTTAATAAAATTTCAAGTTAGTCATTTAACATTTGAATAATGTAATTAATTGATTAAAGAGAAGTTTAATTAACATATTTAAGAGATAGAGGGAGACGTGTGGTAGAGAAAAAGGGGTGATGGGGGTATTTTTGGTAGTTTAATAAGTTGGTATGAGAACTACCTTGATATGTGAAAATTCCATTTTTGTCCTTTATAATTTAATAAATTCATTTTGCAAGACAAAAAGAATGAGTGAATTATACAAAAGTAAAGGGCAAAACTATGTAAAATAACATACGATAACTTCCACATTAGACACAAAAGAAGGTTTCTTTTTATAATTAGTATAGATATAAAAATATGAATTCACAAGTGTTTGTTCGTCATTGTGAAAGGATATATATATATATATATATATATATATATGCTATATATAAAAGTATGAATCCACAAGTGTTCGTTTCCCATTGTGAAAGGACAACTACACCTTACTTAAGTACTCCTTTTAATAATAAATAAAAATTAATTATAAATAATAGACTTCTATTAAATAATAATAAAACTATTAGTCGGCCTAGACTCCTAATTGCTCCAAACTACTTAGAGAATGAATGATATATTAAATTAAAAAAATAATATCCAACTAAACAATAACAATGTAATAATTTTGATAACTGAAAATGAAGAATAAAAGTAGGATGGCTAAAACAAAAATAGAATAAAAGTAGGATGGCTAAAACAAAAATAGAATAGGATGGCTAAACAATAACAATTTATTATTTTCAATTTTAAAATTTAGGGGCAAACTTGTCATTACTTAATAAACTTGAGAAGAAGCTAAATTTAATAGTCAAAAGTACTTGTGGAAATCAAAATTTCACCATTCAAAAAAAAAAAAATCAAAATTTCACAAAAAAAAAAAAAAAAAAGATAATACAAAAAAACTATTGGATTAACTTAATAGGGATAAAATAATTGGCAATAATAGTTATCAAGATTCCAATAGAACTTAAAAATAAGATTTAAAAAGGACATAAGAATGAGGTTATGTGGCAAATAGATCTGCATTCTGCATTCAAAATTATATCCTTTTTAAAATTTTGCTTGAATTCTTTTTTTCTTTGAGTTGATTTCTATGATGTTTTTCAATTTAATTTGAGATAGTTTAATTGTTAAAAAGTCTATAAGAATTTATATTAGATGTAGTTATATTAAAATTATAAAAAGAACTACAATATAAAAAATCTTGTTGTAAAATTGACATTGTGTTTAAAACATAACTAAATTGACCGCTTGAAATTTTACCAGAATAGAGCAAGTTTTTGTTAAGACTTTCTCAAGAATATATTGAATTAAAATAAAATAAAATGATTGCATTTTCGAAATTATGTGTAAGATAAGTTTTACTTGTGGTTTAGCTGCATGATTAGATATATTTTTGCAAGTAGCATAAATTGATTAGATGTTCTAAAAAGAAGAGTACTACAAAAGAATTTGCATTTTTGAATCTTAGATTTTTTTTTTTTAAATAAAAAGAGTTTGGATTTTAAGGTAATAAGAATTATAAAAGAATTGTTAATTGATTGTTTAAATTTAAAAAATATTTTGATTTGATCATGAAGAACTAACATAAATGAATTTAATTGAGTCAAAATTAAAATAAAATTGAGTAAAAGACATAAATAGAATTTATTTTTATTTATTTTAATGACAAATACTTAATAGATTGTTGAAATTAAGAGCAATATTAGTGCTTTCAAGTTTAGTATAATAAGTTATTAAATTGTCTTAAAATATATAACCTGTAACATGAATTTCTCTACTAATAGAGAAGTAAATATACCAAAAAAACGTGATAAGGTTTATAGCAAAATTCATATAATTTACTATAACATACACAATCTAAAAATCTATTTTTCTTAGAATTTTTCATAGAAAAGTCAAAGTTAAAACTATATTTCCCAGTAATTGCATCAAAATAATTACATAGTAATACGAAAATAAACATAGTTCAAGAGAAGGAGATTGAAAAATAGAATCAACAAATTCACAAATATTGCAGTGAAACTATATATTCGTTAATGACATTTCTAAAAAAATATCTCAATAAATTGCAACTATTATGCACCATATCATAATTAATATGTTAATACTGAAACAAACAATTATTACTAATGATATTTTTTTAAAATAATTCAAATTTTTATAACATGATTATAATTTTTATAAGTATCTTTTAAAAAATTAATAAAAATTAAGATAGATGTTGATTGTCCATGCGCACGAGGGTGCGCCTAAAAAAATGGATACATTCCCTATTATAAAAGAAAATCGAAAAAAAATATTAATTAATTCACTTAATTTTGATTGGTTCAAAATTTCAATTAAAGTTGATAAAGTAAATGCATCAAATTGATAAAAAAAAAAAAAATCAGCATCTTTAAGAGACAATGAAAATAGTAAATAATAAATTAGAAAGATGAAATTAAAACTCAAACGACATGTAGTGGGTAGATAATAAATAATTTCATCAAGAAGACTCAATAAATTCATGAAGTCAAACAAGAGATTGTCTCCTGCCAACAAAATTGAACAAGCAAAAGAACTACGAAAGTATGTGTATATCACAACTTATTTAGTAATATTTTTATCTAACTTTTAAATTTTTATCGAACATAAAGCTTTTACAATAATTTTTAAAAGTTCAAATTCATTAAACTTAATTAGTAATATCTTTTCATTTATTTATTAATTTTCAAAATAATATTTATTAATTTATGAAATACTTTATATTTGTTATTAATTAAACTTTCTTAATAATATAAATATTTTGTGAGTGTGATAAATATTAGGCAAAATTAATATTTTTTGTCCTGTAACTTTAGGTTGTTATCACTTTTAGTCCTATAACTTACTTCATTTATACATTTAGTCATTTTTTTTTTGACGAATTTAGTCTTCAACATCTCATATTTGGTCCTTTTTTTGACAAATTTAGTCCTGTGTTGACAATTTTGGACACATTCACACTATAATAAATCTCATTTTTTTTGTCTTGTAACTATGAGTCGTAGGACCAAAATTGTCAATACAGAACTAAATTTTTATAATGATTAATGACATCATATGAATGAACTATGTATCTTTTTTCTTAAATTATGGGGGAAAACATTTACTGTTGTATAACTCATAATTATATTATTTGAACATACTTATATGCACCAGTATCACCTTCAACATAAGTAGAATTATTTATTTTAGGAGTAAAAAAGATTTAGCATAAATTTTCATATTCTGATGGGTCTAATATTATAGAGTAAAATTCATCTTGATATACGAGTTTGCCATTAATTTTGATATATTTATTTCTTCTTTGTTTGAACCATTTGACTTTCAAATTTTATATTTTGATTATTATACTTGATAATAATTTTTTGGTTATTTTTCACTAACTTTTTTTAATAAATATTTATAAAATAATTTTTTATTTACTAATTAATTATATTAAAAGTAAAATTCAAGACGTATTGCAACCTCCAAAAAAAAATCAATTTTCATTTTAATTTTTTAAAATCTATAATGTAAAAATTTAGGCTATTGAATTAAAATTTAAATTTTTGCAGTCAGATTTTAGTATATATGTTTGATGAGGAATACTTATGTCCTTTATTTTTCTTATATTAATTAATTAGAAGAAAATTCTTTTGTGGACTTACTTGACGATGTATAAGTTATTATTCAGTGATACATTTTTTTATAATATAAAAAATAAATATACTAAAGAGTACCAAAAAACAATAAAAATATAATAATTTCAATAACCAATTATGAAAAATAAAAGTAGGATGGCTAAAATAACCATAATAACAAAACTCAGGCACAAAAATAAATTTTATCCGGTATTTATATATATGTTTGAGGGAATAACTTTTTGTTCACCTTTTAAGTTTATTGTGTCATCAGTTATGACTTATCAATTCAATCATGCAAAAAAAAAAAAAAAAAAAAAAAGAAAAAAAAGTTCCTTATACAAGCTCAATACACTCTGATTTAATTATGCAAATATATAAAATTTATAGAGTTAAATTAGGTCTTTTCATAAAATAAAAATATTTATAAACAAAGAATGAGAGTAGAATGAGATCTATTCTTGAGCACTCAAAACTTGAAAAGAAGCAAAATTTAATTGTCAAAAGTTGTGGAAATCAAAATTTCACAGAAGATAGAAAAAGGATAATAGAAAAAAAAAACTATTGGATTAACTTAATAGGAATAAAATAATTGACAGTAATAGCTAACAAGATCCCAAGAGAGCTTAAAACAAGATTTAAAAAGGATGTAAGAATGAGGTTATGTGGCAAAAAGATTTGCATTCAAAATTATATCCTTTTTAAATTTTGCTTGGATTCTTTTAAAATCATAAAGAGAACTCGAATATGAAAAATCTTGTTGTAAAATTAAAAGTGTGGTCAAAACATAACTAAGTTGACCAATTGCAACTGTTAAGTAAATTTTTTAACTAAAAAGAAGTAAAATAATAGCATTTTCGTACCTATGTGTGTAAGACAATTTTTACTTCGGGTTTAGCTGCATGATTAGATATATTTTTGCACATAGCATAAATTGATAAAATGTTTTCTAAAAGGAAGAGCACTACGAAAGAATTTGCATTTTTAAATCTTAGATGTTTTAAAAGAGTTTGGATTTTAAAGTAATAAAATTATAAAAGAATTGTCAATCGGTTGTTTAAATATAGATAATAGTGTAGTTTGATCATAAAGAACTAACAAAAATGAACTTAATTGAGTCAAAAATTAAAATAAAATTGAGTAAAAGGCATAAATAGAATTTATATTTATTTATTTTAATTTCATATACTTGATGGATTGTTGAAATTAAGAGAAATATAAGTGCTTCCAATTTTAGTGTAATAAGTTATTAAATTGTCTTCAAATATATAAACTGTAACATGAATTTCGCTACTAATATAAAAGTAAATAAAATAAAACAAAATATGATAAAGTTTATAGTAAAATACATATAAATTACTATAACCTACACAATCTAAAAATCTATTTTTCTTAAAATTTTTCATAGAAAAGTCAAAGTTACAACTATATTTCTCAATACTTACATCAAAATAATTACTTGGTAATATGAAAATAAACAATGTTCAAGAGAAGGATATTGTATGATATATTTTAATATATACTTGTATTGTCTTAACCTTTTTTAAATTGACAAGTAATTCATTGATGATTTTTTATATCTATTTTTAGTTTTATATTTATATCAAGATACAAGTATGCATTATGCAATCTATTTTATTACTTATAAATTTATGTCGAAATTTAGTAATTCTTGTGAATTAATCTAAAAATAATGATAATAATGATGGTTGAACAATTTTAAATAGTTTTATTATTTTATTATTATTATTATTATATATATATATATATATATATATATATATATATATGAGATCAAAAAGCTTAATTGACAATTACTATGTCTTAAAATCTAGCCACCCGATTCATACCAAAATTTAATATATATATATATATATATATATATATATATATATATATATATATATATATAAGCTTATGTCCATTAGTTCATATCTGAAGGTATGATTTAAAATCACATGGTCTGATTCAATGATACACCATTTTGAATGATTATTCTTATGTTTCAAGTACGATATCTTGACATCCGTACACCGAATTAGTCTAAAAATTTACCAAATATATTTTATTGTAAGTTTGATCATATCTAACGGTTTGATCTGAATTTTAATAGCCTGATTAACTCATGCTATTCAACAATGTAAAATAATAGTTATATCAATGTAATACTAACATTTATGAATAAAAAAATTTATTGCAGATTGTGAACTTATATCAATCTCAACTATAAAATATATAAAGATAATAAAAATAATAAAAATAATAATAATATTAATAATATTTGAACAATTTTAATTATTTTTTTCTTATTTTAGTATATATATAACGAGATAAAAAAGCTTAATCAGTAGTTATATTTTAAAATTTAGGCGCCCGTTTCGTACCAAATTTAATATATATATATATATATATATATATTATATCATATCAAACGGTTTGATTTAAAATCACATGGTCTGATTCAACAATACATCGTTTTGAATGATTACTCTTATATTTCGAGTATGATATCTCGATATCTATATACCCAATAAGTTTGAATATTTACCAAATGTATTTTTCTGCAAGTTTGATCATATCTAAAAGTTTGATCTGAATTTTAACGGCCCGATTAACCCATGATGTTCAACAATATAAGATGATAGTTACATCAATGTAAAACTAGCATTTATGAATATATAAATTTATTGCAAATTGTGAACATATATAAATCTCAACTATAAAATATATAAAATAATAATAATAATAATAATAATAATAATAATAATAATAATAATAATAATAAATAATAATAATAATAGTAGTAGTATAGTAGTAGTAGTAGTAGTAGTAGTAATTAATAATGTTTGAACAATTTTAATTATTTTTATTCTTATTTTAGTATATATAAAATGAGATCATAAAGTTTAATCAATTTAAAATTTAGGCGCCTGATTCATACCAAATTTAAATATATATATATATATATATATATATAGACTGTGTCCATTAGATCATATTAGACGGTATGATTTAAAATCACATGACCTGATTTAACAATACACGTCTTGAATGATTACACTTATGTTCTGAGTACGATATCTTCATATCCATATACCCAATAAGTTTGAAACTTTACCAAATATATTTTTTTGTAAGTTTGATCATATCTAACGGTTTGATCTGAATTTTAACGGCCTGATTAGCCCATGTTATTCAACAATGTAAGATGATAGTTACATTAATATAATACTAACATTTATGAATATATAAATTTATTGCAAATTGAGAACATATATAATACTAACATTTAATTTTTGAAGATATTGATTATTTATCGAGCTTAATGTATTTTGTTATAATGTTCCTCATTTAAATACATTTTGAGAAAATATAAGTTTAATAAAAAATAACTTAAATTATATATAGAAATATATAAATAAGAGATAAATTTAATTTTTTATTAAAAAATAAAAAATTATAACTTAAATTATATATCCAGAAAATATATATTTTTAAAAATATATCTATAAATAAAAAATATTATTTAATTTTAATAAAAAAATTTAACACACTTTTTTCCATTAATTTTTAATTTCCCTCTAATTTTTTCATCTAATTTTCCCCCTCATTCTCCCCCCCCCCCCCCCCCCCCACCACGCCGCCTGCAACCACGCCGGCCTAGTCGCCCACCAGCGTCGCCCTCGCCTAGCCACTGCCGACCGCCGCCGCCGCCTCCACCCACTGCCGTAAACTTTATCTCTTCTATTTTCTCCTTTTCTTTGTGATTTTCTTAAGATATACTTTGTTTTGTTTAAAGGTTATTAACATTTTTGTATTTTTGTTTCTTTTCTTTAGAAGATTTGAGGAAAAACTAAAATTTTCAGGTATGTTTTCTTCTTCTCTTTTTCAAGATGGTTTATTTTGGTGTTATATTGTTGTAAATGATGATTTGTTGTAGATGTTAAAAATACTTTACTTTGGTTGTATATTATTGTATATTTTGGTAATATAGTGGTGTTAAGAAATTGAGTAATGGTGTATGTAATAGTTTATATAATGGTATTAGAAAGTCTCTACTTTATTGTCTTGTTTTTGAAATTTCATATTTATATAATAGTGTTAAAAATTTATATTTTGGTTTATGTAAAGGTGTGTATATTATTGTTTATTTTGTTAGATATATATCATAATGGTGGTATATTTTATATGTTTAGTATATATTGCAATTGTGTTAAAAGTAATATTTAGTATATATTGTAATGGTAAATGAAATATTGTCTTATATATTATTTAGTTTCTATCATAGGATGATTGTGTTTATGAGGTGAATGGAATGATTGTGTTGATGAGATGAATGAGTGTTGTTGTTGATGATTGTAGATTAGGATTTTATAATTAAGTTAAAAGCTATGAATTTAAAAGTTTTAATTAAACTAATTTAACTAAGTTAACTATGAATTTTAAAGTTCAACAAAACTATTTCAACTTAGTTAACTAAATTTTATTAGTTCCAACTAAACTAATTTAACTAAGTAAACAATGAATTTAAGAATTTCAATTAACTATTTCAACTTAGTTAACTCAAACTTAAAAGTTTTAAATAAATTAATTTAACTATGAGCTTAAAAAGTAGTTTCAAGTAAATTAATTCAACTATGAATTTAAAAGTTTCTACTAAATAAATTTAACTAAGTTAACTATGAACTTAAAAACTTCAACTAAACTTTAAAATTTTAACTTAATTAACTCAAACTTAAAAGTTTCAACTAAACTAATTTAACCATGAACTTAAAAATTCTGTTAAATAAATTTAACTAAGAACTTAAAATTTTCTAGTAAACTAATTTAACAAAGTTAACTATAAGCTCAAAAAACTTCAACTAAACCTTTTCAAGTTAGTTAACTCAAATTTAAAAGTTTCAAACAATCTAATTTAACCATGAACTTAAAAATTCTATTAAATAATTTAACTATGAACTTAAAAAATTTCAACTAAATGTTTTTTTAACTTAGTTAACTCAAACTTAAAAGTTTCAAGGAAACTATACTAATTTAACCAAGTTAACTATCATTAAAAGTTTCAATGAAACTAACCTAACTAAGCTAACTATTATACAAACTATATTTAGGAGCATATTTTGCTTCAAAGATATTCCATAAGAGAGTAAGAACTCTTGGTTTCAAAAATTTAGTGTAAGATTTCAATTTAGTTTATTGTTTTATTAATTAAAGTTTAGTTATGTTATCATATTGATGTGTTATATCTTGTAGGTACGACGTCGGAAGATGTAAATGAATCAAAAGATCGCTTCAGCACAATGATCCATCATCCGGCCAACCATCTTTAGATAATTGTAAAAATGATGATGACCCCCATATTGAATATTGGACATGTTTTGTGTAGTGGACGTGAAACATTAAATTTTTGTGTAATGGATATATTTTGACATGTATTATTATCTTTCTATATTTTATTTTGATTAAATATCTTTTATGTTTGAGTTTAATAACTTATTAATTATAGATTAAATATAATTTTAATTTAAAAATTATAAAAAGTTTGAAAAAAAATATTATAAATGGAAATTATAAAAAAATTTGCGATGGATTTTAATAAAAATAATTATTGTGAAATTTGCAACGGATTGAAGTTCATTGCAAAAATGCATTGCGTTGCAAATAATGCATTGCAATTTTGCAACAGTTGCCGTTGCAAAATAATTGCAATGAAATTTTATTGCAAAATGTTGTTGCAATAAAATAAGAAATTGCCACAAATTTTGCAACGGAAATATTATAACAAAGTCGCTACAAAATTTTGGCAAGATCCGTTGCAAATGTCATCGCAAAAGTCACTGCAAAATTCGTTAAAAAATTAAAGTTTAACAACACTATTTGCAACGGATTTTTGCCACGCACGATCGTCCGTGGCAAAATTTGCCACGGACGGAAAAAGTCGCTGCAACTATAGCATTAATACTTATAGTAACGGATAAATTTCCGTGGCAACACCGTACAGCCACAGATTTTATGCAAATTTCGTGGCAAATGTCCGTTGCAAATTCCGGAATTGAAAATTAGAATCAACAAATTCACAAATATCGCAGTGAAACTATATATTCGTTAAGAATATTTCTAAAACAATTAATAAAGAATAAGATAGACGTTGATTGTCCATGTGGGTGCGCCTAGAGAAAAATGGATACATTCGCTATTATAAAAGAAAATAAAAAATAAAACATCGATTAATTCATTTATTTTAATTGGTTCAAAATTACAAGTAAAATTGATAAAGCAATTGCATCAAATTGAGAAAAAAAGGGAAAAAAATGATTCGGTATCTTTGAGAGACAATTAAAATAGTAAACAATCAATAAGAAATAAGAAACTGAAACTTAAATGCATGCAATGGGTAGATAATAAATAATTCCATCAAGAAGACTCAATAAATTCATGAAGCCAAACAAGAGACTTTTTCCTACCAACAAAATCGAACAAGAAAACGAACAAAGAAATCATGTGTACATAAACTTATTTAGTTATATTGTTAAACTTTTGAAATTTCATTGAATTAAAACTTTTACAATAATTTTTAAAAGTTAAACTTAATGAATAAGGTCTTTTCTTTTGTAAAGTATTTATTAAATTTCAAAATATAAATATTTATCAAGATAGTAAATATCACATAGCAATGCACGTGGTTCCTACTAGTTACAGTAAAAGAGCAAACTTTACAATTTGAAACATAGAATAAAAAATCCCAAACCAGCATCGCGTAAAGCTCACATGGTGTTTTCCAACTAAAATTTGAAACCCCGATCATCAAAGGACTACATTTCACAAAATTTGTAAATTGGTTGTAAAAGTATCGAACAATGTATTATATAGATCGCTAAAATTAAATCAGGGAACGTTAAAGTACAAAATTAATATTTTCTCCTTGAAAATGTAAATTAATGTAAAAAATATTCAGTTTTCAATTCAAATTTCGTTTGAAATTAAACTAGTTGAGGAGATGATTAATTAGGTGCTTAATTGGGTTACAAAAGGATGAAAACTGCAACAGAACTCCAATCCTATTTGAAGTCCTACTCCTACGTACTACAAGTTCATTCATAACTCAAATTTTAGCCTTTGTTTCTTTCTTCTCTATATACACACACACACGTACAACTTAGTCTATTCCCTGTATAAATTCAGATATCCAATCCATCCGAATACAATACATCTCCACATTAATGGCAAATCACATCATGGCGCCAAGCACCGGCCGCAATTTTCCGGCCAAGCTCACAAAACAGGTCGTCCTTTGTTCCCTCATCGCGGCGTTCGGGGGTCTCATGTTTGGTTACGACATTGGCATATCAGGTAAGTACATTCATGAATGGTTGAACGCTTTGTTTTCTTTTTCTGATTCAGCAGTGATGAATTGATGGGTGTGGTGCAGGCGGAGTAACGTCGATAGATGACTTCTTGTTGGAGTTCTTCCCAAGTGTTTACGAGAAGAAGCACAGAGCGAAGGAGAATAACTACTGCAAATACGATAACCAGTTGCTCCAACTGTTCACGTCGTCGCTGTACCTGGCGGCGGTCGTCTGCAGCTGGGCTGCGGCGTTCTGCTGCAAGAAGTTTGGGCGGAAGCGCACCATGCAGATGGCGGCGGCCTTCTTCTTGGTCGGAGTTGTTCTCAACGCCGCCTCGGTTAATCTTTACATGCTCATCGCAGGACGGATTTGTTTGGGTGCCGGCATCGGATTCGGAAATCAGGTACGTTCATCATCTCCATCCAAAATTATAGGTGGTGAGTTGGTGCTGTGAACAATCTACTTTTCAACTACTTAATTGTAAATCTGGAAGTTACTGTTCAAATTGATGTGATAAGTTCAAACTCAATAGGATGTTCATATTCATACGTATCTGCATGACTAACAAAAACTTAAATCAAACTGCATTGTGATGATGCAGGCAGTGCCGCTGTTCATATCGGAAATCGCTTCGGCACAGTACCGTGGAGGGCTTAATGTTTGCTTTCAGATGCTGATCACAATTGGGATTCTGATTGCCAATGTGGTGAACTATTTCACCTCCAACATACACCCTTATGGCTGGAGAATCTCTCTGGGCGGTGCTGGATTTCCAGCCATATTCCTGGGCTTGGGATCCCTTCTCATCGTCGAGACTCCCAGCAGCCTGATAGAGCGTGGCAAGACAGAAGAAGGCATCAAGGCTCTCAAGACAACCAGGGGTGTAGAAGATGTCCAGAAAGAGTATGAGGAAATAGTTAAAGCCACTGAGACTGCCAATAAGATCAAGCATCCTTTCAGAAACCTGATCATGAAAAGATCGAGTTGGCCTCAGCTGTTCTGTGGGACTATACTACAGGTATTCCAGCAGTTCACTGGGATCAACATCATCATGTTTTATGCTCCGGTGCTCTTCCAAACCATGGGCCTCGGTGCAGATGCGTCTTTGTTGTCAGCAGTCGTCACTGGCTCCATCAACTCGGTCTCCACATTGGTTGCAGTCTTTGGGGTCGATAAGTTTGGAAGAAGGAAGTTGCTCATACAAGCAGCTGTCCAAATGCTTATTTCTCAGGTACATATTATTTGATTCCCTATTGTTCATAAGATGATCTGCTTTAGAGTTTAGACGTATTTTTTATTACTAAGAACTATATTTTGACAACCACTACAACCTTAGATTGGCACTTGATATTTTGTCACTAAAATTATCTTTCGTACGCTTATAGCGAGTACATGACATGATTACCCAGACAGATTGACCTAGACATGTTGATGTGGTTGTTTTGTTAGGTTTTCGTAGGAGCAATTCTCAAACAACATCTGAAGACAACAAACGCGATACCCATGCCATACGCTTACTTGACGGTGTTTCTAATCTGTGTATTCGTCATGGGGTTTGCGTGGTCATGGGGTCCTTTAGGATGGTTGATTCCGAGTGAAATATTCCCTCTGGAGACGCGGCCGGCTGGATTTTTCTTTGCTGTGAGCAGCAACATGATATGCACCTTCATCATAGCTCAGGCTTTTCTGACGATGCTGTGCCAGATGAGGTCGGGGATCTTCTTCTTCTTCGCGGCGTGGATCGTAGTAATGGGCAGCTTTGCTGTGTTCTTGCTGCCGGAAACAAAGGGAGTTCCCATTGATGAAATGAATGAACAAGTTTGGAAGAAACACTGGTTTTGGCATAGGTTCATCAAGCCTGAAGATGAGCAACAAGCCAAGTGTTGAGGAAGAGCAGCTCATCCCACTCCAACTTACCACACACACACACACACACTTGCTTTGTTAGCTATATACTTTTACATATTATACTTCAGAGGATTTTTCCTATTTCTTTTGTTCTTTTTTTGTTTTATATTTTTTTCCTTAAAATTTCTTGAAAGTCTACAATTGAATGTTATTCATTTATTTTTTACTAAAAGATTCCGTTTATTACCTACATGTGTGCATATTGTGCACGCACATATATATATATACTATACTAGCAGTAGTTGCACGCGATCCTCGTGCACATATATATTATTAATATACACGCAAACGCGATGCGTGATCAAATAAAAAAATACGAATACATTATTAATATACATTAATCAATGTGATTAATTGCGCATTTTTGTCAATTTTAATATTTAATATCAAGTAAAATAAAATTAAAGAATCATATATATGTACATATATCGTCTAAATAAATATGTGATTCAAGATATATATATCTAAATATTTACAAAAATATAATTATAAATATTGTAAAAAAATTATACATATTTTTTTTTTGCCTGCATTGAAAGAAATTAAATATATATTAAGTAGTATAATAACACAAATTTGACTTTCTCGCATACTTATATACACGGATATTGGCACGTCACTTTTGGTAACGATAATCTTAATATTATAATTGTGCTAAAGAAAAAATGTAAATATAAATACATTTCTAAAAGAATAATATTTTTTTAAAATTGATTCTATACTACTTCGATATGAGAATCATTATATCCTCTTACGCACTTCCTAATAATAAGTCTAAATATATTCATTAGAGAAAGTTATTTAATTGTAAAGAGGTGTAACAGAATTTTGATAAAATCATATCCAAACAAAGTATTTCAACACAAATTTTTTTCGTATTTTCAATCAATAAAAATATATATGATTAACAAAATATACTTACTAGTGTAAATAATATTCTTTTACAATATTCTATGAAATATAATTAATTAAAATTATTAAAAATTTGTCTAATCAATATACTTAATATATCCTTAAATTTCAAGTTAGTCATTTAACATTTGAATAATGTAATTAATTGATTAAAGAGAAGTTTAATTAACATATTTAAGAGATAGAGGGAGACGTGTGGTAGAGAAAAAGGGGTGATGGGGGTATTTTTGGTAGTTTAATAAGTTGGTATGAGAACTACCTTGATATGTGAAAATTCCATTTTTGTCCTTTATAATTTAATAAATTCATTTTGCAAGACAAAAAGAATGAGTGAATTATACAAAAGTAAAGGGCAAAACTATGTAAAAAACATACGATAACTTCCACATTAGACACAAAAGAAGGTTTCTTTTTATAATTAGTATAGATATAAAAATATGAATTCACAAGTGTTTGTTCGTCATTGTGAAAGGATATATATATATATATATATATATATATATATATATAATATATATGCTATATATAAAAGTGAATCCACAAGTGTTCGTTTCCCATTGTGAAAGGACAACTACACCTTACTTAAGTACTCCTTTTAATAATAAATAAAAATTAATTATAAATAATAGACTTCTATTAAATAATAATAAAACTATTAGTCGGCCTAGACTCCTAATTGCTCCAAACTACTTAGAGAATGAATGATATATTCAATTAAAAAAATAATATCCAACTAAACAATAACAATGTAATAATTTTGATAACCGAAAATGAAGAATAAAAGTAGGATGGCTAAAACAAAAATAGAATAAAAGTAGGATGGCTAAAACAAAAATAGAATAGGATGGCTAAACAATAACAATTTATTATTTTTAATTTTAAAATTTAGGGGCAAACTTGTCATTACTTAATAAACTTGAGAAGAAGCTAAATTTAATAGTCAAAAGTACTTGTGGAAATCAAAATTTCACAAAAAATAAAAAAAAAAGATAATAGAAAAAAACTATTGGATTAACTTAATAGGGATAAAATAATTGGCAATAATAGTTATCAAGATTCCAATAGAACTTAAAAACAAGATTTAAAAAGGACATAAGAATGAGGTTATGTGGCAAATAGATCTGCATTCTGCATTCAAAATTATATCCTTTTTAAAATTTTGCTTGAATTCTTTTTTTCTTTGAGTTGATTTCTATGATGTTTTTCAATTTAATTTGAGATAGTTTAATTGTTAAAAAGTCTATAAGAATTTATATTAGATGTAGTTATATTAAAATTATAAAAAGAACTACAATATAAAAAATCTTGTTGTAAAATTGACATTGTGTTTAAAACATAACTAAATTGACCGCTTGAAATTTTACCAGATTAGAGCAAGTTTTTGTAAGTAAAATTATGGCGCACTTTCTCAAGAATATATTGAATTAAAATAAAATAAAATAAAATGATTGCATTTTCGAAATTATGTGTAAGATAAGTTTTACTTGTGGTTTAGCTGCATGATTAGATATATTTTTGCAAGTAGCATAAATTGATTAGATGTTTAAAAAGAAGAGTACTACAAAAGAATTTGCATTTTTGAATCTTAGATTTTTTTTTAAAATAAAAAGAGTTTGGATTTTAAGGTAATAAGAATTATAAAAGAATTGTTAATTGATTGTTTAAATTTAAAAAATATTTTGATTTGATCATGAAGAACTAACATAAATGAATTTAATTGAGTCAAAATTAAAATAAAATTGAGTAAAAGACATAAATAGAATTTATTTTTATTTATTTTAATGACAAATACTTAATAGATTGTTGAAATTAAGAGCAATATTAGTGCTTTCAACTTTAGTATAATAAGTTATTAAATTGTCTTAAAATATATAAACTGTAACATGAATTTCTCTACTAATAGAGAAGTAAATATACCCAAAAAAACATGATAAGGTTTATAGCAAAATTCATATAATTTACTATAACCTACACAATCTAAAAATCTATTTTTCTTAGAATTTTTCATAGAAAAGTCAAAGTTAAAACTATATTTCCCAGTAATTGCATCAAAATAATTACATAGTAATACGAAAATAAACATAGTTCAAGAGAAGGAGATTGAAAAATAGAATCAACAAATTCACAAATATTGCAGTGAAACTATATATTCGTTAATGACATTTCTAAAAAAATATCTCAATAAATTGCAACTATTATGCACCATATCATAATTAATATGTTAATACTGAAACAAACAATTATTACTAATGATATTTTTTAAAATAATTCAAATTTTATAACATGTTTATAATTTTTATAAGTATCTTTTAAAAAATTAATAAAAATTAAGATAGATGTTGATTGTCCATGCGCACGAGGGTGCGCCTAAAAAAATGGATACATTCCCTATTATAAAAGAAAATCGAAAATAAAATATTAATTAATTCACTTAATTTTGATTGGTTCAAAATTTCAATTAAAGTTGATAAAGTAAATGCATCAAATTGATAAAAAAAAAAAAAAAATCAGCATCTTTAAGAGACAATGAAAATAGTAAATAATAAATTAGAAAGATGAAATTAAAACTCAAACGACATGTAGTGGGTAGATAATAAATAATTTCATCAAGAAGACTCAAAAAATTCATGAAGCCAAACAAGAGATTGTCTCCTGCCAACAAAATTGAACAAGCAAATGAACTACGAAAGTATGTGTATATCACAACTTATTTAGTAATATTTTTATCTAACTTTTAAATTTTCATCGAACATAAAGCTTTTACAATAATTTTTAAAAGTTCAAATTCATTAAACTTAATTAATAATATCTTTTCATTTATTTATTAATTTTCAAAATAATATTTATTAATTTATGAAATACTTTATATTTTTTATTAATTAAACTTTCTTAATAATATAAATATTTTGTGAGTGTGATAAATATCAGGCAAAATTAATATTTTTTGTCCTATAACTTTAGGTTGTTATCACTTTTAGTCCTATAACTTACTTCATTTATACATTTAGTCATTTTTTTTTGACGAATTTAGTCTTCAACATCTTATATTTGGTCATTTTTTTGACAAATTTAGTCCTGTGTTGACAATTTTGGACACATTCACACTATAATAAATCTCATTTTTTTTGTCTTGTAACTATGAGTTGTAGGACCAAAATTGTCAATACATAACTAAATTTTTATAATGATTAATGACATCATATGAATGAACTATGTATCTTTTTTCTTAAATTATGGGGGAAAACATTTACTGTTGTATAACTCATAATTATATTATTTGAACATACTTATATGCACCAGTATCACCTTCAACATAATTAGAATTATTTATTTTAGGAGTAAAAAAGATTTAGCATAAATTTTCATATTTTGATGGGTCTAATATTATAGAGTAAAATTCATCTTGATATATGAGTTTTGCCATTAATTTTGATATATTTATTTCTTCTTTGTTTGAACCATTTGACTTTCAAATTTTATATTTTGATTATTATACTTGATAATAATTTTTTTGGTTATTTTTCACTAACTTTTTTTAATAAATATTTATAAAATAATTTTTATTTACTAATTAATTATATTAAAAGTAAAATTCAAGACGTATTGCAACCTCCAAAAAAATTCAATTTTCATTTTAATTTTTTAAAATCTATAATGTAAAAATTTAGGCTATTGAATTAAAATTTAAATTTTTGCAGTCAGATTTTAGTATATATGTTTGATGAGGAATACTTATGTCCTTTATTTTTCTTATATTAATTAATTAGAAGAAAATTCTTTTGTGGACTTACTTGACGATGTATAAGTTATTATTTAGTGATACATTTTTTATAATATAAAAAATAAATATACTAAAGAGTACCAAAAAACAATAAAAATATAATAATTTCAATAACCAATTATGAAAAATAAAAGTAGGATGGCTAAAATAACCATAATAACAAAACTCAGGCACAAAAATAAATTTTACCCGGTATTTATATATATGTTTGAGGGAATAACTTTTTGTTCACCTTTTATATTTTTCCAAAATAATCCATGAATTCATATTTTCAATTGCCTTCTCTACAATATCCAGGGGAGAAACTCAATAAATTAAGTTTATTGTGTCATCAGTTATGACTTATCAATTCAATCATGCAAAAAAAAAAAAAAAAGAAAGAAAAAAAAGTTCCTTATACAAGCTCAATACACTCTGATTTAATTATGCAAATATATAAAATTTATAGAGTTAAATTAGGTCTTTTGATAAAATAAAAATATTTATAAACAAAGAATGAGAGTAGAATGAGATCTATTCTTGAGCACTCAAAACTTGAAAAGAAGCAAAATTTAATTGTCAAAAGTTGTGGAAATCAAAATTTCACAGAAGATAGAAAAAGGATAATAGAAAAAAAAACTATTGGATTAAGTTAATAGGAATAAAATAATTGACAGTAATAGCTAACAAGATCCCAAGAGAGCTTAAAATAAGATTTAAAAAGGATGTAAGAATGAGGTTATGTGGCAAAAAGATTTGCATTCAAAATTATATCCTTTTTAAATTTTGCTTGGATTCTTTTAAAATCATAAAGAGAACTCTAATATGAAAAATCTTGTTGTAAAATTAAAAGTGTGGTCAAAACATAACTAAGTTGACCAATTGCAACTGTTAAGTAAATTTTTTAACTAAAAAGAAGTAAAATAATAGCATTTTCGTACCTATGTGTGTAAGACAATTTTTACTTGGGGTTTAGCTGCATGATTAGATATATTTTTGCACATAGCATAAATTGATAAAATGTTTTCTAAAAGGAAGAGCACTACGAAAGAATTTGCATTTTTTAATCTTAGATGTTTTAAAAGAGTTTGGATTTTAAAGTAATAAAATTATAAAAGAATTGTCAATCGGTTGTTTAAATATAGATAATAGTGTAGTTTGATCATGAAGAACTAACAAAAATGAACTTAATTGAGTCAAAAATTAAAATAAAATTGAGTAAAAGGCATAAATAGAATTTATATTTATTTATTTTAATTTCATATACTTGATGGATTGTTGAAATTAAGAGAAATATAAGTGCTTCCAATTTTAGTGTAATAAGTTATTAAATTGTCTTCAAATATATAAACTGTAACATGAATTTCGCTACTAATATAAAAGTAAATAAAATAAAACAAAATATGATAAAGTTTATAGTAAAATACATATAAATTACTATAACCTACACAATCTAAAAATCTATTTTTCTTATAATTTTTCATAGAAAAGTCAAAGTTACAACTATATTTCTCAATACTTACATCAAAATAATTACTTGGTAATATGAAAATAAACAATGTTCAAGAGAAGGATATTGTATGATATATTTTAATATATACTTGTATTGTCTTAACCTTTTTTAAATTGACAAGTAATTCATTGATGATTTTTTATATCTATTTTTTAGTTTTATATTTATATCAAGATACAAGTATGCATTATGCAATCTATTTTATTACTTATAAATTTATGTCGAAATTTAGTAATTCTTGTGAATTAATCTAAAAATAATGATAATAATGATGGTTGAACAATTTTAAATATTTTTATTATTATTTTATTATTATATATATATATATATGTAATGAGATCAAAAATCTTAATTGACAATTACTATGTCTTAAAATCTAGCCACCCGATTCATACCAAATTTTAATATTATATATATATATATATATATATATATATATACATTAGTTCATATCTGAAGGTATGATTTAAAATCACATGGTCTGATTCAATGATACACCATTTTGAATGATTATTCTTATGTTTCAAGTACGATATCTTGACATCCGTACACCGAATTAGTTTAAAACTTTACCAAATATATTTTATTGTAAGTTTGATCATATCTAACGGTTTGATCTGAATTTTGATAGCCTGATTAACTCATGCTATTCAATAATGTAAAATAATAGTTATCAATGTAATACTAACATTTATGAATAAACAAATTTATTGCAGATTGTGAACTTATATCAATCTCAACTATAAAATATATAAAGATAATAAAAATAATAAAAATAATAATAATATTAATAATATTTGAACAATTTTAATTATTTTTTTCTTATTTTAGTATATATATAATGAGATAAAAAAGCTAAATCAGTAGTTATATTTTAAAATTTAGGCGCCCGTTTCGTACCAAATTTATATATATATATATATATATATATATATATATATAGACCGCGTCCATTATATCATACCAAACGGTATGATTTAAAATCACATGGTTTGATTCAATAATACACCGTCTTGAATGATTACTCTTATATTCCGAGTATGATATCTCGATATCTATATACCCAAAAGTTTGAATATTTACCAAATGTATTTTTCTGCAAGTTTGATCATATATAACGGTTTGATCTGAATTTTAACGGCCCGATTAACCCATGATGTTCAATAATGTAAGATGATAGTTACATCAATGTAATACTAACATTTATGAATATATAAATTTATTGCAGATTGTGAACATATATAAATCTCAACTATAAAATATATAAAGATAATAATAATAATAATAATAATAATAATAATAGTAGTAGTAGTAGTAGTAGTAGTAGTAGTAGTAGTAGTAGTAGTAGTAGTAGTAGTAGTAGTAGTAGTAGTAGTAGTAGTAGTAGTAGTAGTAATTAATAATGTTTGAACAATTTTAATTATTTTTATTCTTATTTTAGTATATATAAAATGAGATCATAAAGTTTAATCAATTTAAAATTTAGGCGCCTGGTTCATACCAAATTTAAATATATATATATATAAGACTGTGTCCATTAGATCATATTAGACGGTATGATTTAAAATCACATGACCTGATTTAACAATACACGTCTTGAATGATTACACTTATGTTCTGAGTACGATATCTTCATATCCATATACCCAATAAGTTTGAAACTTTACCAAATATATTTTTTGTAAGTTTGATCATATCTAACGGTTTGATCTGAATTTTAACGGCCTGATTAGCCCATGTTATTCAACAATGTAAGATGATAGTTACATTAATATAATACTAACATTTATGAATATATAAATTTATTGCAAATTGTGAACATATATAATACTAACATTTAATTTTTGAAGATATTGATTATTTATCGAGCTTAATGTATTTTGTTATAATGTTCCTCATTTAAATACATTTTGAGAAAATATAAGTTTAATAAAAACTAACTTAAATTATATATAGAAATATATAAATAAGAGATAAATTTAATTTTTATTAAAAAATAAAAAATTATAACTTAAATTATATATCCAGAAAATATATATTTTTAAAAATATATCTATAAATAAAAAAATATTATTTAATTTTAATAAAAAAATTTAACACACACTTTTTCCATTAATTTTTATTTTCCCTCTAATTTTTTCATCTAATTTTCCCCCTCATTCTGCCCCCCCCCCCCCAATTTTTTCTTCTCTTTTCCCTCACCCCCTTTTTGCAGCCCATTTCCCCCTTCCTTAGGTTTTTCTTTCTTATCTTTCCTTTTCTCCCTCTCTCTCTCCCCCTCTTCTCCACATCTTTTCGCCGCCCCACCCCCGCCACCATGCCGCCGCCTGCAACCACGCCAGCCTAGTCGCCCACCAGCGTCGCCCTCGCCTAGCCACCGCCGCCGCCGCCTCCACCCACTGCCATAAACTTTCTCTCTTCTATTTTCTTCTTTTCTTTGTGATTTTCTTAAGATATACTTTGTTTTGTTTAAAGGTTATTAATATTTTTGTATTTTTGTTTCTTTTCTTTAGAAGATTTGAGGAAAAACTAAAATTTTCAGGTATGTTTCTTCTTCTCTTTTTCAAGATGGTTTATTTTGGTGTTATATTGTTGTATATGATGATTTGTTGTAGATGTTAAAAATACTTTACTTTGGTTGTATATTATTGTATATTTTGGTAATATAGTGGTGTTAAGAAATTGAGTAATGGTGTATGTAATAGTTTATATAATGGTATTAGAAAGTCTCTACTTTATTGTCTTGTTTTTGAAATTTCATATTTATATAATAGTGTTAAAAATTTATATTTTGGTTTATGTAAAGGTGTGTATATTATTGTTTATTTTGTTTGATATATATCATAATGGTGGTATATTTTATATGTTTAGTATATATTGCAATTGTGTTAAAAGTAATATTTAGTATATATTGTAATGGTAAATGAAATATTGTCTTATATATTATTTAGTTTCTATCATAGGATGATTGTGTTTATGAGGTGAATGGAATGATTGTGTTGATGAGATGAATGAGTGTTGTTGTTGATGATTGTAGATTAGGATTTTATAATTAAGTTAAAAGCTATGAATTTAAAAGTTTCAATTAAACTAATTTAACTAAGTTAACTATGAATTTTAAAGTTCAACAAAACTATTTCAACTTAGTTAACTAAATTTTATTAGTTCCAACTAAACTAATTTAACTAAGTAAACAATGAATTTAAGAATTTCAATTAACTATTCAACTTAGTTAACTCAAACTTAAAAGTTTTAAATAAATTAATTTAACTATGAGCTTAAAAAGTAGTTTCAAGTAAATTAATTCAACTATGAATTTAAAAGTTTCTACTAAATAAATTTAACTAAGTTAACTATGAACTTAAAAACTTCAACTAAACTTTAAAATTTTAACTTAATTAACTCAAACTTAAAAGTTTCAACTAAACTAATTTAACCATGAACTTAAAAATTCTGTTAAATAAATTTAACTAAGAACTTAAAATTTTCTAGTAAACTAATTTAACTAAGTTAACTATAAGCTCAAAAAACTTCAACTAAACCTTTTCAAGTTAGTTAACTCAAATTTAAAAGTTTCAAACAATCTAATTTAACCATGAACTTAAAAATTCTATTAAATTAATTTAACTATGAACTTAAAAAATTTCAACTAAATGTTTTTTTAACTTAGTTAACTCAAACTTAAAAGTTTCAAGGAAACTATACTAATTTAACCAAGTTAACTATCATTAAAAGTTTCAATGAAACTAACCTAACTAAGCTAACTATTATACAAACTACTATTTAGGAGCATATCTTTGCTTCAAAGATATTCCATAAGAGAGTAAGAACTCTTGGTTTCAAAAATTTAGTGTAAGATTTCAATTTAGTTTTTGTTTTATTAATTAAAGTTTAGTTATGTTATCATATTGATGTGTTATATCTTGTAGGTACGACGTCGAAAGATGTAAATGAATCAAAAGATCGCTCCAGCACAATGATCCATCATCCGGCCAACCATCTTTAGATAATTGTAAAAATGATGATGACCCCCATATTGAATATTGGACATGTTTTGTGTAGTGGACGTGAAACATTAAATTTTTGTGTAATGGATATATTTTGACATGTATTATTATCTTTCTATATTTTATTTTGATTAAATATCTTTTTATGTTTGAGTTTAATAACTTATTAATTATAAATTAAATATAATTTTTTAAAATTATGTATAAAAGTTTGAAAGAAAAATATTATAAATGGAAATTATAAAAAATATTTGCAATGGATTTTAATAAAAATAATTATTGTGAAATTTGCAACGGATTGAAGTTCATTGCAAATGTCGTTGCATAATTTGCAACAGTTGCCGTTGCAAATAATGCATTGCAATTTTGCAACAGTTGCCGTTGCAAATAATGCATTGCAATTTTGCAATGAAATTTTATTGCAAAATGTTGTTGCAATAAAATAAGAAATTGCCGCAAATTTTGCAACGGAAATATTATAACAAAGTCGCTACAAAATTTTGGCAAGATCCGTTGCAAATGTCATCGCAAAAGTCACTGCAAAATTCGTTAAAAAAATTAAAGTTTAACAACACTATTTGCAACGGATTTTTGCCACGCACGATCGTCCGTTGCAAAATTTGCCACGGACGGAAAAAGTCGCTGTAACTATAGCATTAGTACTTATAGTAACGGATAAATTTCCGTGGCAACACCGTATAGCCACAGATTTTATGCAAATTTCGTGGCAAATATCCGTTGCAAATTCCGGAATTGAAAATTAGAATCAACAAATTCACAAATATCGCAGTGAAACTATATATTCGTTAAGAATATTTCTAAAACAATTAATAAAGAATAAGATAGACGTTGATTGTCCATGTGGGTGCGCCTAGAGAAAAATGGATACATTCGCTATTATAAAAGAAAATAAAAAATAAAACATCGATTAATTCATTTATTTTAATTGGTTCAAAATTACAAGTAAAATTGATAAAGCAATTGCATCAAATTGAGAAAAAAAGGGAAAAAAATGATTCGGTATCTTTGAGAGACAATTAAAATAGTAAACAATCAATAAGAAATATGAAACTGAAACTTAAATGCATGCAATGGGTAGATAATAAATAATTCCATCAAAGACTCAATAAATTCATGAAGCCAAACAAGAGACTTTTTCCTACCAACAAAATCGAACAAGAAAACGAACAAAGAAATCATGTGTACATAACAACTTATTTAGTTATATTGTTAAACTTTTGAAATTTCATTGAATTTAAAACTTTTACAATAATTTTTAAAAGTTAAACTTAATGAATAAGGTCTTTTCTTTTGTAAAGTATTTATTAAATTTCAAAATATAAATATTTTATCAAGATAGTAAATATCACATAGCAATGCACGTGGTTCCTACTAGTTACAGTAAAAGAGCAAACTTTACAATTTGAAACATAGAATAAAAAATCCCCAAACCAGCATCGCGTAAAGCTCACATGGTGTTTTCCAACTAAAATTTGAAACCCCGATCATCAAAGGACTACATTTCACAAAATTTGTAAATTGGTTGTAAAAGTATCGAACAATGGTATTATATAGATCGCTAAAATTAAATCAGGGAACGTTAAAGTACAAAATTAATATTTTCTCCTTGAAAATGTAAATTAATGTAAAAAAATATTCAGTTTTCAATTCAAATTTCGTTTGAAATTAAACTAGTTGAGGAGATGATTAATTAGGTGCTTAATTGGGTTACAAAAGGATGAAAACTGCAACAGAACTCCAATCCTATTTGAAGTCCTACTCCTACGTACTACAAGTTCATTCATAACTCAAATTTTAGCCTTTGTTTCTTTCTTCTCTATATACACACACACACGTACAACTTAGTCTATTCCCTGTATAAATTCAGATATCCAATCCATCCGAATATAATACATCTCCACATTAATGGCAAATCACATCATGGCGCCAAGCACCGGCCGCAATTTTCCGGCCAAGCTCACAAAACAGGTCGTCCTTTGTTCCCTCATTGCGGCGTTCGGTGGTCTCATGTTTGGTTACGACATTGGCATATCAGGTAAGTGCATTCATGAATGGTTGAACGCTTTGTTTTCTTTTTCTGATTCAGCAGTGATGAATTGATGGGTGTGGTGCAGGCGGAGTAACGTCGATGGATGACTTCTTGTTGGAGTTCTTCCCAAGTGTTTACGAGAAGAAGCACAGAGCGAAGGAGAATAACTACTGCAAATACGATAACCAGTTGCTCCAACTGTTCACGTCGTCGCTGTACCTGGCGGCGGTCGTCTGCAGCTGGGCTGCGGCCTTTTGCTGCAAGAAGTTTGGGCGGAAGCGCACCATGCAGATGGCGGCGGCCTTCTTCTTGGTCGGAGTTGTTCTCAACGCCGCCTCGGTTAATCTTTACATGCTCATAGCCGGACGGATTTGTTTGGGTGCCGGCATCGGATTCGGAAATCAGGTATGTTCATCATCTCCATCCAAAATTATAGGTGGTGAGTTGGTGCTGTGAACAATCTACTTTTCAACTACTTCATTGTTAATCTTGAAGTTTTTGTTCAAATTGATGTGATAAGTTCAAACTCAATAGCCGATGTTCGTATTCATACGTATCCGCATGACTAACAAAAACTTAAATCAAACTGCATTGTGATGATGCAGGCAGTGCCGCTGTTCATATCGGAAATCGCTTCGGCACAGTACCGTGGAGGGCTTAATGTTTGCTTTCAGATGCTGATCACAATTGGGATTCTGATTGCCAATGTGGTGAACTATTTCACATCCAACATACACCCTTATGGCTGGAGAATCTCTCTGGGCGGTGCTGGATTTCCAGCCATATTCCTGGGCTTGGGATCCCTTCTCATCGTCGAGACTCCCACCAGCCTGATAGAGCGTGGCAAGACAGAAGAAGGCATCAAGGCTCTCAAGACAACCAGGGGTGTAGAAGATGTCCAGAAAGAGTATGAGGAAATAGTTAAAGCCACTGAGACTGCCAAGAAGATTAAGCATCCTTTCAGAAACCTGATCATGAAACAATCGAGTTGGCCTCAGTTGTTCTGTGGGACTATACTACAGGTATTCCAGCAGTTCACTGGGATCAACGTCATCATGTTTTATGCTCCGGTGCTCTTCCAAACCATGGGCCTCGGTGCAGACGCGTCTTTGTTGTCAGCAGTCGTCACTGGCTCCATCAACTCCGTCTCCACATTGGTTGCAGTCTTTGGGGTCGATAAGTTTGGAAGAAGGAAGTTGCTCATACAAGCAGCTGTCCAAATGCTTATTTCTCAGGTACATATTATTTGATTCCCTATTGTTCATAAGATGATCTGCTTTAGAGTTTAGACGTATTTTTTATTACTAAGAACTATATTTTGACAACCACAATAACATTAGATTGACACTTGATATTTTGTCACTAAAATTATCTTTCGTACGCTTATAGCGAGTACATGACATGATTACCCAGACAGATTGACCTAGACATGTTGATGTGGTTGTTTTGTTAGGTTTTCGTAGGAGCAATTCTCACACAACATCTGAAGACAACAAACGCGATACCCATGCCATACGCTTACTTGACGGTGTTTTCTAATCTGTGTATTCGTCATGGGGTTTGCGTGGTCATGGGGTCCTTTAGGATGGTTGATTCCGAGTGAAATATTCCCTCTGGAGACGCGGCCTGCTGGATTTTTCTTTGCTGTGAGCAGCAACATGATATGCACCTTCATCATAGCTCAGGCTTTTCTGACGATGCTGTGCCAGATGAGGTCGGGGATCTTCTTCTTCTTCGCAGCGTGGATCGTAGTAATGGGCAGCTTTGCTGTGTTCTTGCTGCCGGAAACAAAGGGAGTTCCCATTGATGAAATGAATGAACAAGTTTGGAAGAAACACTGGTTTTGGCATAGGTTCTTCAAGCCTGAAGATGAGCAACAAGCCAAGTGTTGAGGAAGAGCAGCTCATCCCACTCCAACTTACCACACACACACACACACACACACACACACTAGCTTTGTTAGCTATATACTTTTACATATTATACTTCAGAGGATTTTTTCTTTTTTTTTTCCCCCTTAAAATTTCTTGAAGGTCTACAATTGAATATTATTCATTTACTTTTTACTAAATGATTCCGTTTACTACCTACCTGTGTGCATATTCCCCCCGCGCGCGCATATATATATATATATATTATATATTATATAAGTAATTTATGCTAGCAAATAAAGCACATTCGATAGGTGTGCTTAGTTTAAATTAAATTTATTTATTTAAATTAAAGAAAAAGATAATATAATGAATAATTACCAAAACAGGTAAATGTATTAATTTTAAATGTGGAAGAGTAAAAAATAATTGATATGGAATAAACTAATTAATTGGAGATTATTATCTAGATAAAGAAATTATAAATATATTCATGTATTGTAATTGAAATTTAGTCCCTTAGGCATAAATTTGCATGGAAAGAAATAATATTTCTATTAAAACATTTTTTCATGTAATCTTTGCATGTGAAAAAAATGTTTTATCAAAAGTTAATATTTTTTCCTGGCCAAAAAAAAAACTAAAGTTTTGTCAAAATATATATATTTAGTTTTATAACATGCTTATTTACAAAAACTATTTTAATCCTGTAACATGACTATTGAGTCAGCTAGGAGGCCTCTGCTCGGCCCGGCCCGGCCGCAGGACCCATGCCCTAGTTATAGCAGTCAGTCCTAGCCAGCACCTTTACCATTTGTTATCAAGGAAGCTTCCAGGTATATATTAAGGCATCTTATTGAATAACAATATGGCTGAAGAAAATACAGTCAGCACATCTACATTACAAGTTAACACTACAAAGAATTACAGAGAGGGTTGCGCCTTGAGGGTATTCCCTTTGCAGTATGTAGAGTCACATTTTGCTGGCAGGTACCCTAAACAATGAATGCCCTTCAGCAACAACCTCCCCAGTTGTTTTATTTTCAATAAGAACAGTTGTTCCAAAATACCGACCAACCCGGCCTAAAAATCTCGAGGTAATCTCCAATTCATCCTGCCAACAAACCAATATACAGAAAGAAAGATTAAAAGCAGCCGACAGGTCCTTTAGTTTCGAGTTTGAGCTCGATTCACAAAAAAAAAAAAGAATTCTTCTGACTCAAGCCATTCGTGCCCCTAAATGGAAATTATCTTAAGGTAATGGTTTGATGTTCCTTTTAAATATTCATGCAAATGGAATCACCAAGTTCTCTTGATATTTACCAGCATCCCAAACAATTTCTTGATCCTTGTTTTCTGGCCTGTTTTTAGTTCTCAGTTCCTTGCTTACTCGCATTCTTCCCCTTTTTCCTGGCCATTTTTCATCTGTCAACATTTCATTTTAGTTCTAAATTATTTGACTGCTACACCTACACTCTTCCCTCTTCTTTGCTTTTTCAGTTATGTTCATGTAACAAACAAGTTCTCAAATTTTAATACAAATTGACCGTGTATTATAGTTCTTGCAGTATGATTATTACCTCCTAGTGGGCTTGAAACATTGGTCTCCTAACTAAACTAATGAGGAACCTATCCCTTACTGACAAACTAAATATGGTAAAATTCTATAACCTAATTTTCATGCTGGCATCAAATCTCAAATTGATTACTCTAGCATAAAAATAAAAATAAATGTTCATGCAGTTGATTCAAGCGTACAAGCTTATTGGTTTGATACCACTTCAGGGAAAAATCAATCAAAATATCAACCATATGGACACATAAAAGATTTGGGATTAACCTGATGCAATAGAATCCTTAGGTAATAACCAAATTGAATCAGCTATAGACCTTGGTTTTGCAACAGAATTTTCAGTAACACCTGGTTTTAAGCTTGTCTAATCGCCTTCGACTAATGCAATAATTTCCAATACTTCTTGATCACATTCACTTTCACTCGGCCACTTTCAGGCTGCCTACTTGGTTGTGCACACTTTGAACCCTTAATGAAAAACTCTCTTCTAGATGCTCCAAGAAGAAATAGAGAAAAAATTATGATTTAGAGGAGAGACTGTTTTCTGTTGAGACAAAACATCTAAACATGGTACACACAATTTATAAGTTGCACTTCCATCATTATCAGAAAAGCCCAACTCCAACACCATGATGGAAGGCTTCTTAATTATAAAGAAGATAGCTAGGATTCACAGCCACAATAACTTTCCCATTTCTCCTTCAAAATTTTGGAAGTTAATTGCTGAAGCTTATATAGCCCTTTTGATCTTTGGTGGATGATCCCTTTGCTATTATGAAATTCACAAACTTTTTCAAGAAAGCAATATAAAAGATCAAGATAGTTCTGGTCAGCACAGAGCCTAGAGAAACAATGACCTGAATTCAACAGTCCACCCTCCACGACTTGATTACCTCTTCATTTGGATTTTGGATTTCAGTAAACAAAAACACTACGGAAAATGTTTTCCACACTCCAGATGATACAACTGTGGACTTTAAGTTTTATTGTGTTTCCTTTTCCTTTTATCACAATAACCAAGGTCCAACTATAGCTTGAGTACAAAAGAGAGTAGGTCAGAACATCAAGTAAAAGTTAATGGAGAGATCTTGAACAATTTCTGCGACAAAGGAAAAGCGAGAACAACCAAGGACCAAACCAGGACCAAAAAGAAGGATCATACAAATATCATCATGCCCAAAACAAGTTTCAAAGGCCAAAATTGGTCCATTGTAGCATAGTTGTGAATGTCCCATTCAGATTCCTCTACAGAAAGCTTTAAGGCAACAAACCTTCCCCTTAAGATCTCTAGATGCAATGGAATTAATTCAATCATAAAAAGTCTAGCAAGCAAGAAGCACGACAGTGCTGGGGGCTAAAGTCAAAACACTAATTAACACTTCATGCTATCAACCAAACCAAAACAGAGATATCAGACACAATCTCTTACATGTCTGAATACCCAGAAAGTTTAGAGAGCTTACATTCATCTTTGCAGCCGAGATATAGGAGATTGACATGTCTACGGACACATCCATCGGCTGGCCGCCCTTGTTGATCACTGCAGCCCCTATTTCATCAATTAGAGACGCAATCGCACCCCTAGCCAAGTTCCCATCTCCGTCCTACGGTTTATATACCAGAAAATCAATGTTTATCAACCACATACTTCCATTAGATACGAGGTCCGTCGTTGTCTTACAGTGAGACGAGGAGGCACTCTGAAAGAGAGAGAGATGCAACCAGGTTGAACTCGATCGACCCTCACGCCTCTTAGGATGAAATACTCGTAGAAGCTGGATTCCAGATTGGGTTTATGCGGAGGGAAGGTGAGTCCAGAAACGCGAGCAGCGCCATCGCCCGCTGCGCCCTTCTCCAGAAACTCTCTGGCCTTCTCCATGTGAGCTCTGCTAATTATCTCTGCCCTGATCAAACTATCTTGTGATTATTTATGACTCCTGTATTACTTTAATCAAGGTCAATTTCAAAACTTATAATTGTTATTGGGATAATTACTGTGGCTGAATTTGATGTAATTATATATAAATTATGAAAATATTATATTTAGTATTCGATATTTATTTTTGTCTAATAAATTATATAATTAACATTTGCTTTGCTCTTTATTTCCTCACCAAATATTCCTATGCAACAATTATATTTTTTATGGATATTTATAGGGTGTTGTGGAGGGACCTCGCAGAAATAATCTTCAAGAAAATCTACCTAGAAACTTGCTCTAAGATTTTCTTTGGCCGATTCTGAGTAATTGATGAATCTCTATAAGCGAATGACTCTTTGTAAGGGCCCATCTCAAATACGGGTAGAGCGACTACGAGTTTTCTTCTTCTTTAATTTAGCCTTTCTTTCCTTCTTTCAAGGGTGGGGGTCCAAAAAAGATCTATCCATGTACCTCATAGATTTTTATGTCCAACAAAACCTTTTAACATATGACTTAATCTAAAATTTCAAATGAGTCATTTGCAGTTATTTCCAATTTGGTCTCTTCTATTTCCCAAAAATCTATTCAGAATATGCTTGTAGACATCGCTTTGCCTAAAGGATATGTGTGCATTACTCCTCTCCCATCTCAGCATGCGAACAATCTTCCCTAGGGTGTCTCACTATATATGCTGCCCAATTTAGCTTTGCTCTGAGGTTTCCTCTCCTGACTTCTTAGTGCAGTTTTTGAAAGTGTTAGGAAATCCTCCAAGTCAACTCCTTCCTAAATCCTATAGGTTAGTAGTGGGATTGCTCCTATGCTCAAAGTGAGGAATCAGTGGAGAATCTTCTGGGTGTTTTGCCCCTAAGTTATCTTCGAGTGAATGCTTCTTTTATTTTTTCCCTGGTTCTGGCCTCATGTTCTTACATGACAAACCCTCTTCTCACGAGGCTTGGAAAGCACGCTTTTTTTACATAAAGAAAGAGGAGTGGGAGGTTCCTATTACCTATCGTTCTACCTTAAATGATCTACCCTCTTTGAATCTGAGGAAATGGTTAAGGAGAGAGTTAAAGCAGCTCGGTTATTGGATTATGGTTTTAAGGCCTAAGCTTTATTGGAGGTGAACCTCCTTTCTTTAGTTGGTGTGCATCCGGTGCCATATCCTTGTGTCGACCCTGAGGATCATTTCACTAGACTCCGTAAGCATCCTATTCTCCTAACCATGTTTCCTCTATTTATTTGATTGTATGATCTTTCATTGTTTGTAGAGATCATGATGAATCAGGCGATAATAAAAAAAATTAATCCTGATTATGTCCCTTCAATTCCTTCGAGCTCCATAGGCACCAAGTCTGCCATTATGACTCCTTCCGATGTCCCTTCTTCTAGTACACCTCGGTCAATGACTCAGCCTCCCCTTCTCACATTTGACGTCCTTTCCACACAGGACCCAAGTCATCGAGGTTGAGACCTCTTCAAAGAGAGTACGCCTTCTAAACTCTTTTCGAAGTCTCTCTTTCTTCTCCTGGGGTTGCTACTTCTCCCATTGCTCCCCCTATTGAGCTCGTACGAGCCTCTCAGAAGCAAGCTCGTGTGGAAGAAACTGCTTCTGAAGGAAAAACCTCCTCCCAAATCTTCTTCAATTTTAGTGACTTTCCCTGCTCTTGTCCTTACCCCGAGGCTCGATCCCAACGGTGGTACTTTTAATATAAGTCGAGCTGTAAATAAGGCTAACTCAGATGCTCTTTCCATCCATTCTATGCAACATTTGAGTCATTTTCTCCTCTCACATACAGCTAAGGTAAGGGTTCTCTTTCTTTGTCATTCGTTGTTTACATATGAATACTCATTGTTATTTTTTATTTTGTTTTAAACTCCTGCCACTATAACTGCTATGATCGAAAAGTATGAGAATGCAACTAGGAACTTTGAACTTCCAGGAGATGAGCTTAAAGAAACCAGTTCCTAGATCACGTCTCTCTAGAAATATTTGGAAGAAGAAGGGACTCGCTCCAAAAAAACTCGAATCAAAACTTCAAGAGGAAACAACTGTGCTCAATCTCAAGTGGAGTAGAAAGAGGGTTTAGTCGTCATGCTGTTAACGAAGAAAGAAGTGTTGAAGACTACTATGGCTCAGGTTTATGCCAAAGGTCGATAATATGAGCTAACTGTTGGTCATGCTTCTACGGTGTCTTTGTATAAAAATGCCCAAGTTTTTGCCAACAAAGTGTTCTAGCTGGGTTCCTCTTTCTATGTAGATGGTTTTTCTATTTGTCTAGAAGAATCCGAGAATTTAGGTAACTTTCCCCCAAACTTTGATTTAAGTTATTTAAATATCAGAGCTGATAGTTGTAGTCGTATGGGAGATGCTGACACATCTGGGGGTATATTAGCTTGCGACGAGAGATCTCTTTTTTTGTTTTGTATTTGGTTGATAGTGCCCCCTTTTTGTTCGTGGGGAATTTACAACAATGCATACTCATCGTATTATATTTTATTTCAGGAGTTTTTATCGTGTAGATTTGGCGATCACAATGTAGTTTTCATTTTTCAAGAAGAAATTACAGCCGATTTTATTATGCTTTATTTGTTATAACTAGTAGCACTTATTACATTCATTCGACATTACAAAGGCGTTTTGTAGAAGCTCTAATTTCTTGACATCTTCCAGCAGTAGAATTTCTTTAGATTGTCAGTATTCCAAGTTCGGGGGATCTCTTTTCCTTCCATAGTAACAAGTCTGTAAGTTCTTTCCCGAAATATTGCCTTGATTTGATAAGGCTCTTTTCACTTGGGATCCAACTTACCTATCGCTTTCTGTGTTTCTACTTTCCGCAAAACTAGGTCTCCCATTTTTAGGATCCATTCCTTAACACCGACGAGTTGAAATACCTTATTATATTCCTTTTTATAATTTTCCAATTTAACCGTCACCACAACTTCCTTTCTTCCGCCAAATCCAATTCATAGAATCGAGAAACCATATTTTCTTATTCATCGTATTCTACCACCCTAGATGTAGGCTCACTTATCTTTGGGGAAATCAAAGCTTCGAAACCATATACCAGCAAGAATGGCTTTTTTCCTTTACACGTTTGAGGAGTAGTCCTGTAAGCCCACAAGATCCTAGGTATTTTGTCTATCCATCCAGTTTTAGTTTTCCCTAACTTGGTCTTTAGGTTCTGCAACAATGCTCTTTTAGTTACTTCCATCTGCCCATTAGCTTTTGGGTTTCCTACTGAAATAAAAATTTGATAAACATTCCACTGTTGCACCAACTCTAACATTTTCCTCATTGAAACTATGTCTCATTATTAGTATTGATCTTCCTAAGAATTCCTAACCGACATACTATACTTTTCCAACGAACTATATGATGTTGATTCTCATTGATCTTTGCCAGTGGCCCAGCTTCCACTCATTTGGTTAAGTGATCGAATGCTACTAGAAGGTATTTCTTTTGTCCCTTAGCTCTGAAAAAAAGGTCCTACTAAGTCCATTCCCTAATGATCATATGGCTAAACAAGGTTTTGATTTTGACTCTTAGGACATGGTGTAGGTGACTGTGAATCTGACACAGTTTACATCGCCTTATGTATTGTGCAGCATCGTTCTGGATAGTTGGCTAAAATTACCCATTTCTCATTATCTTAAGTGCAAGGTTTCTCCCTCCTAAGTGATTCCCGCAGCTCCCCTTGTGAATCTCTACCATCATTGTTCCTGCCTCTTCAGGTCGTAGGCAGCTTAAAGCAGGCATAGCAAAATATCTTTTAAAAATATATTCCCCTTTAATGAAAAACCGACCTGCCACTTTCTTTATTCTTTGCGCTTCATTCGAATTCGAAGGCAGGCTCCCTATTTAAAATATAACCGAATGTTAAATCCACTTCCTTGTTCATTCCCTCAGGCATAATGCTAAGCAGAGAGAATTGGATCATTTCTATTCTTTCTATTCTACTCCCTATATGAGCAAGCACATCTGCTCGTATGTTCTTAGATCAAAAATTTGTATCAACTCGAATGCTTCGAATTGCATCTTTCTGTTTTCCACTTTGTGTAATAGGTGTATCATTCTTTCGTCTTTAGCTTTGAATCCTCCATTAACCTATTCAACTACCAGCTAAGAGTCACTATACGCCTTTATTCTTCGTATGCCATTCTCCAAAGCTATCCTCATTCCTACTAATAAGGTTCCATCTTTGGTTTCATTGTTGGAGAGGGTCTCCTCGTATCTTGTGGCGAAGTATAGATCTTCTCCTTCTTGGTTAGTCAATATCACCCCTCCCCCAGCATGTTTGTTTGTTGTTGATCCATCTATATGCAACACCCATTCTACTTTGTCTTCTTTTCTCTCATGAGGTGTTTAGATAGGAAAATCAGTTAGGACTTGGGCTTTAATAGATGTTCAAGGTCAATAGTCTAGATCGTACTCATTCAACTCATACGACCACTTGGTCATGCGACTCCTTGAGTTAGTCATCAAAACTTACTTCAATGGTTGACTTGTTCGCACTACAATAGGGTGTGCTAAGAAGTAAGGGTGCAATTTCCTAGTTACATGCACGAGGGCGAGCACCACTTTGTCCATACGGTCATAATAGGTTTGTACTCCTTGGAACGTATGATTTGTATAGTAAATTAGGAGATGAGTGTCATTTCTATTGCGAGTGACGACAACACTCATAGCTTCTTGGGACATTACTAGGTACATCCACAATTTTTCCCCTTCCTTGGTTCGGTCATTAGGGTGGTCGAACCGATTTAGGGTTGCTAACCTCCCTGTGAACTATTGAACCTCCTTGATAGTTCTAGGTTCTTTCCTCTATTCTATCTTGGAGATCTTGTAGGGGTTTGCCTCGATGCCTCGTTGTGTGACTAGATATGCTAAGAATTTTCCTCCTACTCCAAACACGCATTTATTTTGATTTAACTTTATCTCATATTTTTCCAACAAAGTAAAGCACTCTTCCAAATCGGACAAGTGTTGATCCTTATGAGCACTTTTTACCGGCATATCATCCACATAGACCTCCACGTTCTTGCCTATCTATGAGATAAAGACCTTATTCACCATTCTTTGGTATGTAGCTCCTTTGTTTTTCAACCCAAAAGGAATCACATTATAACAATACAATCCTTGCTTAGTGATGAAACTAGTTTTTTCTTGGTCATTTGGTGCAAGCTTTATTTGATTGTTCCCTTGCTACACGTTTAGCGTGCTAAGCCTTTCACATCCAGAAGTAGAATCTACTAATACATCTATGCGAGGCAAGGGTAGGGATATTTGGACACGCCTTGTTTGGATTCAAATATTACATTGTAACTGGATTGTTCAGAATCTATTATTAGAAATTTTGCAATATATGTAATAGGCAAGGAGACCTCTCCTATTGTTCGAATTGTATACTTCCTTCAAATTCCATGAGAACAGTTGCTTGTGGGTGTATCCATTTTTGTTCTATTCCCATTATCTCCATTGTACTTAAGAACAGTATATCTACTGAACTTCCACTATCAATGAAAATTTGCCTGACCTCAAATTAGAGATGATGGCAGATATTACCACAGAATCCTCATGCAGGAATGTGACTGAATTCATCTTCTTTGGAGAACATGATCAGAGATGCCTCTTCATTCAACCCTCCCTTCTATGTTTATACTAACGAAAACTTAGCTCTGAACTTCTCTTATGTATATCTTTCATGCCACTCTGGATGTTCCACTATAACTCCATCCTTCTTTTATGCCCATAATTTTTTCTGAGGCTAATTTTCTCTATGTGGGTGTTTCGAAGTATGCCGAACGTCGTAGTGAGGGAATCATTTCCATTTTTCCTTTATTTTCGAGCTTCCTCTCTAGGGTACAACCAGGTCATGCAATTGCCCCCGTTTGTGCCAATCTTTTCAATTATTCCTTTAGGTGAAAACACTCTTCAGTCATGTGCCCTCGATCGCAATGGAATTTGCAATACTTCGATGATCTCTGGCAATCTTCATTATCTTTCATCTTGATAGGCCATCGAACATGTTCACTTTTCTCTACCTCAATAAGGGTCTGCTTTCGCATAACGTTAAGAGGAGTGTAGGGTTCGGGTATTCATCGTCATTCGCACTATCTCTCTCATACCTTTTCTTCGGGATTTCTTTGAAACTTTCTCTCTCCTCTGGCAATTGAAACTCTATACCTTTTTGGACTCTTCGATCAAGACGAATTTTTCTGCACTCATTAAGAGTTCAACCCAATTTGTAACTGACTACCTAAACCCATTCCTCAATTCTTATGCTATTATTCCCGAGAGAAGCTTCGGACTAATGTTCAAGACATATAGCACTTCATTAGCAAACCATTGTATGTAAGTTCTCAATGAATCTCCTTCTTCCTAAATAATGGTGAACAAGTGACTTACAGTTTTAGGGTATTGCTTGTTTCCAGGAAAATGGTGTATGAATCCTCGAACCATTTGTTCGAATCCTATGACAAATCTAGAAGGTAACTGGGAAAACCATGGCCCACTAACGTAGTTCTAAAGATCTAACATTACATGGCTATCACTAGGATTTATTAAATCCATGGCTGCGACGAATTAATCCATGTGATGTCACGGGTCTCCCTTCTCCCCTTCATAATAGGCAAGTTGGGGGATTCTTGCGTTTAAGCTACGACCAATATTTCTTTCGAGAAGGGGTTCTTTTTTTATGTTAGATAGTTTCAGGTAGATTTGTCTTCGCAAACTTTCTACTTTTTCCAGGGCCTCTCCTCGTAGATCTCCGAGTGGTACCTCAATTTGCAAGTAAGTTGGTGCTCGACTACTTCCCACAAAGTCATCCTTGCGGGGGCAAGCTAGCACTTCATAGTGGTGACATAAGTGTTCATCTCCTCCATCCATCAAAGGACTCTTGGGCCCCCCTTTAAGTCGCTTTTTCCAGCAACCCATTTGTATCTTCCATCTTAACATACTAATGATTGGATGGCGTTCTAGAAGAACTTGTCCCCCATTGATGGTTGGTTCCTTCCTCTTAGAAGAACAATTTGCTTTTCTCTCTATTTGTCCTCACCAATTGTTCTCGTGTTTCAACTATGCTTCCTATGGGTAAATTGCAGAACACCCCCCTATGTTTTCAAAATTTAGCTAATTAACGCCGTTAAGGTTAACTTAACGGAAGGGGAGAGTATGCAATATTTTTAAAAACAGGTTTTTTGCCTATTTTTTTAACACAGGAGGTTTTTAGATAAATTTGAAAAATACATGGAGGTTTTATGCAATTTTCCCTGTTTTCTATGGATATTTATAGGGACCTATTAGGAAAAATCTTCAAGAAAATCTACCTATGGACTTGCTCTATGATCTTCTTTGGTCAATTCCCTGTGAAGGAAGATTCTTTGTATGGGAAAATTCTCTACAAAGACCCATCTCAAGTATGGGCTAAGCGATTGCAGGCTTTCTTTCTTCTTTAATTAAGCCTTCTTTTCCTTCTTCCACAGGTAGGGGCCCAGAAAAGATCTATCCATGTACCTCATAGGCTTTTATGTCGAACAAAACCTTTTTAACGTACAACTAGAGCTGGCTTTGAGCTTACTTTTCCCTGTCTTCATAGGCCGTATCTATTTTACTTTGTGAGGGAATCCTTGTTCGAACTTTTACCTCCACATTAAGTTTTTTATGCAGATTGCAAGGACAAATGAATCAATTTCCACAAAATAAAAGACTTATTTAAGGAGAAAAATTTTAACCAGCTTTCTTGGACTGCATTGGATTGTGAATCCCACCTCCAATCGACATGGATCGCACTAGGTCTGTGTCATTTATCTCCGACTCAAAACAAAGTAACAGTGGTGTTGAGCTGGTTTAGCTACTTATCTAGCTCAATAGCTCAATCCCAGTAAGTAAATGAGGCCACATATAACTTCATCCAGAGGTAAGTTTGGAGAAAACTAATTGAAAGATTCACTACAAGCATGTTGACAAACATACAAGGACTACAAGCACAACTTAATAAACTCTCTCCGTGGCCAAGTCTATGACTTCACCTGGAGAAACTACCTGATACGACTCACCACAAGCATATTGATAATCATGCAAAGAACTACAAGCACAAGAAACATAAGACACGTGACAAAGTTTCTCCCTAGCAAAGTCCATTTGCGGGCTAGAATGCAACTCTGTAATCATAACATGATAACATGAAACTCTTGAATAGCCAGATCCTTTAGTTAGTTGAAATTATGCCCATTGGCATTGACAAATTTAGAGTGCATCAGCTTGTATTCCCGGGCTTTAACATGTCAACCCGAAGTCATATGGGAACAGAGGGTCAGAATTCTCTCTGGCGTGTATTGGAAGCTGATCAACGCTTCTAAACCATGTCATGGGAAGTCGTCCATGAAATGCATAATCTCCAAAGATAACATCTGTGATTCCCCTGCCTTCTGTTCCAGGCAACCAAGCAACAACTAGGCCGTCTAACTTTTCCAAAAGCGATGGCTCTAAAACCAAAGGCCGTCCAGTAACCAGAATCATTAATGTTGGAACTCTATCAGCGACTAAGCTCGCCAACTCACTTCCATTAAAAGGAATTTTGAGTTCTGGATCATCACCACCTGTCTCAACATATGGGCCTTCACCCACAGCTACAACAGCAAAGGAGAAATCTTGACCAGAAAATGTTTCTGGAGTAGGATTTAGTTCGTATATCACTTCTGTCTTGTCATCCATAACTTCTTTTATTGCGTCCAAAATAGTTGTACCTAGAGAAACAATAACTCCATAAGTTTTATCACCATAAGCATACAACTCCAAAAGACAAATTCATAACTTCTGTTTCCAATAGGTCTGTTTCCTTTAATGATTGTATGTTTCTAACATAATCAATATTGGTAAACAAGAATAATTTCAACATCAGAACAAAGAGTGAGAACTTTAGCTGCATTAACTTGGATAATTTGCTAACAGAATATTAATAACTGAAACCAGTCCTTACCACAAGCACGGAAATTAGAAGCCAAGCTCATTCACTGTAATAGAGTAGGAATCTAGATTAGCACTTTACCATGACAAAGTGCCAATAGAGCAACTTACCCTCAGTGATTCTGCCAGTCGTCCCTTCCCAGGTAATTGTCCACCCGCCACATTGATATCCAAGATTATCAGCATGTGTTCCAGCAACAAGAATTCGTTTGGCCTTCTTGTCTAGAGGGAGCAAAGGTCTCTTTGGATCTTTTCCATTCTTTAACAAAACCAAGGACTTGCGAACAGCTTCACGTGCTAATTCTCTATGTGCCTGGAATGTAAATAGGAAGCATATATTATTTCAGATAGGAAATCTGGTTGCTCTTCTTGATTTTGACCAGCATTGTAACCATATCCCAATAACAAGCGATGTACAAAAATACAGTTAGTATCTCTCTCACCATGCATCCAGAAGATTACAAAGTCTTTTCAAATTTTGAAGTTTAAAATGCATGAAATTTGGTTTTTGCATATTTCTTTTCCTATCTCACTTTTTCTCACTCAATCTTAAAATCCATATGATTAGGCCAGAACAAAGAGGATTCAACCACTGGCTATCCATCGTTGCTTTCAAGCTCTTTCTATGTCCCAATGAAAGACTAACATATCAACCATATCATGATACCCTATAAGACTTGTACCAATCAATTAAGCAGACCTTTTCCAATTAAACTATTGGAAAATAAAAAGCTCATCTGGTCTAGTTACCAGGATGTGCCGGATAAGAAGCCAAGTAATTTAATTCCTTTATTCTAAGTGCAGAAAAGGTTATAGTTTTAGAAGTGCAACAATGTTAATTTTCACTTCCTGTATTAGTGCCAAATTGGATTAACATGAAGTTGAATGTGGACCATATTGCATTATTTCACTGTACTATTTAAAGTGCAAGTTCTATAAATAAGCCAACTAAAGAATTGAAAGTACCTTACAACCAACTAGATCTAGTAAAGATCTATCACTCAGGGGATCCTCAAAAACTCCAGCAATGAATTTGACTCTCAGGATTCTCTCAACAGCATCATCAATCCGGGCCATTGATATCTCTCCAGACTCAACAAGAGACAGAAACTCATCCAAAAACAATTCAAATCTAAAAGGAACCATTACCTGCATATGTCAGTGACAGTCATAAGCATTTAAAGAAGGCCATACTAGCACCAGGCTTTTCATCATCAAATATATTCTCTACCATATCAATTCCAGCATTTACAGTGGAGAGGATGGCTTCTCGGTAATTTGAACCATGAGGGGCATAAAGCCGATCCAATGCCTCCCAGTCTGAAATCACAAACCCCTGCGGCAGATCATTGTTTATTATGCATCGAATTTGCTCAATGAGGTAATACATCAAAAGTGGAGGAAATGGGAACAACTAGAATCTTGAATATACTTACACCAACACATTTCTGCATATATCTAAAAATTCTCATATCAACTATTACATTTCTTTATATATACTACACAGAGAATTGTGAGTCAAAAAGCGATTTACAGAGCAGCTCTCATTTTGATTGGAGGAGCAATTATGACCTTGTCTTAACTGAGATACTTCTCTGCTGAAATTGCATGAAGTGAGAGGTTCATTGGTTGTTTAAATCCATTTTGATTATCTCTAATTTTGCTAGCAGAGTTTCACTAGAAAAGGTTGAGTTTCAAGTGCAAGATTGCAATTGGAAGACGCTCCAATATAGATCTCCATGAGCTAATCAATGCTGAAGCTCAGCTTGCAGACAGCTTTCTGCCTCTCTAAGAGCAGAACAGTAGCTTAGCTAAAGATCATAGAGATATTTTACTACGGGAGACTCTTGCTCACAGTTGTCAAGGGTGTTCATAAAATAGCAGTAAATAGGCCCCAAAATATCTAGCTAGATACAGTTTTCATTAATTTTGTCAAACCAAGGATTGGTGGAAAACAGGAAAGAATAGATAAGAACAGGGCACATACTATAGGGTGTATTCAAGCTTTTTCCATAAGAATAAAGCAGAATTCCAGAGAATGCAGTTATTTGTATGTAACATCTTCATTCTTTACATAAGAACCTTCTTGTGCTTCTAAATCAAGAGGTGATTAAGGGATAAGTTTCAATCATGCTATTTGATCAGAAACAGACTATAGAGCAGCCTGTGACATTTTGAATCTTATAAAGATTGACATATAAAAATATATGAGATTTGCAAGACATATATGTATAGTAATTATGGAGACCTCATTAATAATATTTTGGGGGAATACAAGTGAAAAGAAATGTTTGGTGCCCTTTTGGGAAAATCAAAATATTTCCTAAAACAAAACCAAACATAGCCTAGGTCAGCCAGATGTAAATTTTATTCTCTTTCATTTCTTTGCCTTTTTTATTTTATGTTTTGTGCTTAAAGGTTGTCACCGTTTGTTGATGAAATGTGTTATTTTTTCATATATATCTTTCATCATATGTGCAGTATATTGATATTCTCAATAGTGAATATTTGGTACTTAAGGTGACACATCAGAACTTTTTAACAGATACAAACACCAATATGACACCACATCTCTGAGAACTTTATGAAAGATACAAACAAGATTACGACACAATAAAGTTTCAAAACCACATCTCATAGATCTTCCAAGCACCGTATTAATGATATCTTTATTAAGAGGCTATTAGTACAGAATCGAAACTTGGGTTATTCACCATTTCTTTTGTTTCCCAAACTTTACATCACTACCCACACAGAAATTGAAAAGTTAAAACAATCTCTGTTAATTCATTATGAGATTAATAATGGTACAAGAGAGATTCATTACAGTTTCAACACGATTGTATCTTTATGTCATAATAGTTTTACAAGTCTTCAGTAATAATTTTTTCCTTTGCCGCATTTATACTTATAGATTACTAATGGACACACATATACCATGTGCAAATTATCCGATTCAATTGGAAAAAGAAGAGATTTTACAGTAATCAATTGGTTGTATCACGTTTATATTAAAGCTATGCAAAACTGTTTCCTCAAACTTTCAGAGAACAATCGGACTTCTGTCTGCTAAAAGAAAAATAAGAACATGTAAAGCTTCTATAATACAAAAGTAAAGGATAAATCAAATTAATTTACCTTGAATCCCAGCTTATTTTTCAGAACTTCGGTAAGAAGAAAATCGTTGGTGTGCATTCGCTTTCCATTCCAACTAGAGTATGACGCCATCACAGTGCAAACTCCTTGAGCAAGACAATCAAGATATGGTGCCATGTGGATTCTCTCCAAATCATCATAGGATGCTATAGTGTTCCCCTCATTTGTACCATGCTCAGTACCCCCATCTCCTACAAAATGCTTGGCAGATCCAAGAACATTTTTTCTGGAATCAATTGAACAAATAAATGCAAATATCAGTTGAGGAGAAAATAATTAAATCCCAAAGGACAAGGTCATATCAACCTAAATTTGGCGAATATGCTGAGAAATAAGTGACATTCTTCAAGTGAAGCTAGATTGTCCTATGAGGCAAACTAGACATACTATTAGTTGAGGGAAATCAGGCAAAAGGAAAGACAGAAATGTTGAACGATGGTGGATATCCAGTTTGACTTTCAACATAGGTAATACAGGAAGTCTAACAATGTTTACTGTCCTTTCTCCATAGCTTAGTTCTTAGACCTCAGCCTTCAGTACATCATATGGTATGAAGATTACGTGACAAAGAGATCGAGATGCCAGTTAAGAAATCATTTTTTACCTTCCAGCAAGAAAAGGGTAGCCTATGGGATGCCCTTCAGGGGGCTGTCCTTGCAATCCTGTAACAAGGGAGGTCATTTTTCTGACAATTTCAGTGTTTTCGCTATAACTCTCATAGCATCTTCCCCATCTGGGGTCTCTGCTAACCTGAAAAGGTAATTTCAAAATTTAGTACAAATTCATCTCATAGAAATTCTTTGTATGGGATTTTGTCCAAGATTTTATTGTGTAATTTATTTGCAACCATACACAAATAAAAGACATCCAGACTCTCTTAATTTCAAAGGAAAAAAAAGTAAATTGCACATAAAATTTGGTCAAGAATAACAAAATTTCATTAGATTGTTAAAAGTGAAAAACCATCAAATTGACCTACGTGCTCTTAGACACTAACAATAAGAATGTGATAGAATTTGCATCCGAGAAAGAAAGCGGCACCATACAAGTAGAAGAGAACACAGTTAGCTTAACCAAACATTGATGACGGATGGTTGATATTTGATGAATGGATAAAACTTACTGCAACACATGGAGCAAATGCATAATGGGCTCCTCCTGCCCTAACTTCAAGAGCAGTTACCTCCCCGATTTTCCTAACCAAATCAGCGTCTCTGCATTGCATCATAATAGTCTGTCATAACTAAAAATTAATTAAAGTATTGAGGAATTCCAATTTAGAGGAATATTTTTACCATGTGCCCATCTGAACAGGGGAATCAACAAATAAATACAGAAACTCTTTTAATTTCCGATATTTTAAACAGAGTTACACGTTCAATGGCAAAGAGAATTACAGAGTATTTTTAAATGCTCAAATAGCCTAAAGTGTCCCTGATCCAACATCAAAAATCCGTTGACCATTGTTTCCTCAATCCAGAAGTACCAAAACTTTTCCCAATGACATTCTTTTGTTGTACTGCTGTTAACCAGCTCCTTTGCCCTTATTTCAGCAACTCCCACTTGTCAAGAAACCATTCTTTTTCCAACAAAACATGCAGCTCCACTTTTGCTTCCAGTTAGAGTGTACAAAAACATGATGACAAGAGAAATTGGAGAAATGGCACAATAAAAATGTAGAGGAAATATCAAGCAGGTGTTCATTCAGACTATAAAATATAAGAGTTTCTTGATCATTTAACGTAGACTTGAGAAACAAACAATAAAAACACATGATTATATCCGAATATGGATCAAAACTGTGCCTTCTTCACCCCCGTATCCCACACAATGGAAAGCCGTTGAAGTATTTTTCACTTTCCTAATAGCAAATGAACCAATATGTTAAAAGAACTGCTGACCTAGTGGCTCCAAGGCCAATGTTATGAGGGAAAATGGTAGCTCCATAGACATTGTTGTTGCCATGGACTGCATCGATTCCGTAGATAATGGGAATGCCAAGGCGGGTTTCCAAAGCCGCCTTCTGGAAGCCGTCGATCATGTCAGCCCAGTCGGCTGATTTTGCATTCTCAAAAGGCTTGCTACCACCCCCGCTCAGTAGACTCCCTGCATATCAACAACAGTCACACATACAACCACGGATTAACAGATTAACTCAAAACAACAGCAAATTCCATGCCCAATTTACTTCATGAAGTACACAGCTCGTCTACGATCTTCACCAAACCTTTTCTCCCGCCACTTGACCTAAAATGCGGAGCAGATAACAAACAAAATTCATTCCTAGAAACGTGTGTAAGAGAACGAACCTATGAAGCGGTCCTTAATGGCGGCAGGAGTGGCAACGCTGCGTTCGATCTGGGTCATTTGGCCGATCTTCTCAAGAAGGGTCATCCGAGAGAGCAGGTCCTTGACCCTGGCTTCAATGGGGGCATTTGGATCCTTGTAGATGCATTCCATGGTGTTGATCGCTGGGTTTGAGTTGCCGAATGATAGTGGATAACGGATGCAAGCAACAGCACCTCTCACTCACTTCAGAGTGAGTAGAGAAGTTTGGCAGCGAAGAGTGCGACTATTTATAGGAATTATTACTGCATCTGGTCATATCGTTTGGTGTGCGGTAAAGTTTGAAAAACTAAATAACAATGTTTACCAAAAACGGCAAATTTTGTCCCATCTATTTTGATCGAACTTGAATTAATTATATTATAAATACAATATATTTAATATATAATTAGAGTACAACTCGGTGATTGAATTGATTCGATTAAATTAAATTTGGGCAACAAAAAATTCAAAAATATATAAGAAAATAATAAAAAATAACCACAAATAAATTCGACATCATGAGTTCGAATCAAACAAGACATGTGTTATTTATTTTGTTTTATGTAAGTTTATTATAAATGTATTTCATTATTATTAGTTATATTTGAATTAGTTATAATAAAAAAATGCTAAAATTAAAATTAAAATATTTAGTATTTCCTATTTCCCGTCTTGTCACATACTTCGAGAGTGTTTGCAAAAGTTTCTGTTTTTTGAAAAATGATTTTTGTAAAAAAAAAAAAGTTGGAAGTTATATCAGAATCAAAAGTGGGTAGTGTTTGTAAAAAAGTGAAAAGTAGATAAAGCTAAATTGAATAGTGTTTGGAGAAAAATCACTTTCTAAAATAAACTTAATTAATTAATTATTATTTTGTCCCTATGTATTAAAAAAGATACTATTTTTTTTGCTTGTTAATCAACTTGTTGTTTGTCACTAATAATTATATTTTCCACAAAAATCATAATTTTTATTTCAATACATATTTAATATTTATGTTTTTAAAAATATTTTTAAAAAATATGTTTAATATAATAATGCTTCCACTAAGTAATATAATTGTTGATTCATGTATAATAATTGAACTTGCATGATTGCAAAAAAAAAAAAAAATACTTTATTAATTAATCAAATAATAATATATCAATGACATAAAATAATTATATGATATAGCATGTAAAATATAAAAAACTTAAAGTATTAAATACGTGAAAGTGTAAATTTAATTATTGTTAAAATTCAAATTATTTGAAAACTCCGATATCAACTTTAAATATACAATTTTAAAAATAAATTAAAAACAGTAAAATTGAATTAAAATTATTATAATAAGGGTGAAGTAGTTAAATAAAGTTGAATTTATTTATAAAAATAATAATAATAAAGCAGCTTGAAACACTCCCCAAGGTGCTTCTAGCATTTGACCTAAACACGCTTTCTTAGCCATTTCAAAAAGCAGAAGCTGACATCTCAAACATTTCACAAGTATTTTTTGGGGGGCCAGATATTGAAAAGCAATTTTCTAAAGTGTACGCAAACACTCTCGTCTCTTTTTGTTTAGGGATAATTACAAATAATTAATAACTATGGTCTATTTACATAAATATTCATATCTTTTAAAAAATTATACATTCGCCCACCAGAAACGTCAACATCCTTGATACAAATCAATCCTATTTTTTGAAAAACAATACATACACCTGCCAGAAACATAGATCTGTTTTTTTGTTGTCAAGAATAGTTTCTGTAATTATACAAAATACATGAAAGATTTATGTAAATAAATTATAAATCGGCGGTGTAATATAATTATTCCTTTAATTTAAAGTGTTTGTTTTTCCCTCTCTTCTCTTATCTTATCTCTCTTCTTTCCTAAATATACATATAGTATAAGGATAATTACACTCTTTCCTAAAATTTGGTGTAATTACACATAATTTTTTCGTAATTTGAAAAATTCATCTAATATCTATAATATTTATTTTCATCTAATAAATAGATCTTTTCATAAGCCAAAATTCACGAATTTATGATGAACAAAAAAATTGCAAAAAATCTATCTCTCAAGCAATTTCGACGATACGCATTGCTTTTTCTCATGATTTTTCTCTACATAATTGCTATCTCATATTACATCTTTGTTAACTCTATCTTGATTGGATCCGTACGTTTTTTGTACGTGTCAAACACACGTATTTTCTTTTAATGTTTATTGTTATATTATCTAACGCCATTTAAATTCAAATATAAATTCAATATATCAATATTTCAAATATCATCAAACATACGCAAAATAAATAACAAAATAAAACACAATTATTAAAAATAAATAAAACAATCAAATTTATAAAATTTGAACTGAATACCTCTACCTTACCAATCAAATAAGACTTCGTCAGTTTGTCGCACTTATATTGGCTTAAGTGGTTTGTATTGGGGTAGGTGGGAAGTGTGCATCCCACATGTCTGTTGCTCCGTTGATTCACAAAAAGGGCTATTTCATTACAACCTTTTTTTTATTTTAATACAAGAAAAGATGGAGCTATGATTATTACAACGTGATACTATTCCAATTTATTTAGAGGAAGCACATATATTTAGGAGACCCACACGATAGGCACTGACTCATCACTTTGTCGTTGATCTAAATTTATATTAATATAAAAAGAAAAAAGTTTTATATTTATAAATAGAGGTTAATAATATCGTTGTATTTTTTTCTGTAACAACGTGCCACAACGACTAATAATATAAAAACAAAAGACAGTTTTCTCACAAACGGCAGTTGCGACACCACAACACCAATTTTATCGTTATACCAATTATGCCCCTAAGTTGATTTTCTTTTTTTTCTTTATTGCTTGCTTTCTTTCTTTCTAGAAATATAATGTATTGGTTTATATATATATATATATATATATATATTTTCTTATTTTTAATATAGTTTAAAAATGTAAAGTATTATTGATTTATTATATGCACATTGGGACGATGTGCCACGGAGCTAGTATCAATATAAAAACTCCCCGTGTTTTAATAGCTAAAAATTCCCTGTGTTAATTTTATAGGCAAAAACATCCCTGTGTTTTTTAAAGCAATGCATACTCTCCCCATCCGTTAATTAGGGTTAACGACGTTAAATTTTTCAAAGAATTGATCGTTATGCCCTTGTGACTATAGCCATTGATCTTCACTTGATAAAAATGAACGGTCTAGATTTTAAATTATTTTAAATATATATTTTATATTATATATATAATTATTTAGTTAATATATTTTATAAATAAATATAATTTATTAAACATATCAAAACTAAAAAATAAATAAAATTAATCAATAATATATAGTTTATTAAATATATTTAAACTAAAATAGTAATTTTCTCTTATATATCAAACAAAGGGATAATAAATATCTATAAATATAAAATAATATCAAAAAGTGTTAAAAAAAGAAACCCACTCTTATTTTATGCGTGTGAAATGCACTCTCCATTAATTTCTAACGAAAAAGGGGTATTTTACTGTTTTTTAAATAACACAAAAATTTAATTATCTATAAACATAATATAGAGAATTTCGTGATATTTTCCTAAAATACAGGGAGCGTTATGAAATTTACCCTTTATTTTAATACAAGACAAGATGGAACTATTATTACAACGTGACACCATTTCAATTTATTAAGAGGAAGCACACAATAGGCACTGAGTCATCAATTTGTCGTTTATATCAATATAAAATAAAATTAAATATCTTTTGCAATTTTAAATTTTGCATGTCGATACATTTAATTTTTTTAAATATGAAAAATAATAAAAATCCTCCTAATAAAATAATTTAATATTACGGAACAAAATGTCCTTCTCGCTTATTTCCTATACTTATCACTTTACTCTTTAAAACTATGCTTTTAAAAAATTGTTTTTACTTATTTAAAATTTTACTCAAATCTTATTTCAAAAAAAAATTTAAAATTTATGTGTAATACAAAAACTATTTACAAGTACATAATGCATATAATTTCACAAGAAAAAAAAAGAAGATGTCATATAACTTATAAATTTTATCAATTATATGTACCCACATAATTAAAATAGATCAAATCATTACCCAAAAAATTATAGAATATTACAGATTAATTATATTATATATTTGCATTTTTATAGTGTGTATATATATAAGTTCGATGTAATATTTTAAATTTATTTGATAATTTTTTTTTTAAAAGTTCAATATATATAAATATAACAACACACGAAAAAACTATGTAAATTTTTTAACAGTTATTTAAAAAATATAAAGATTATAAATTTATAGAGTTTATACAGATTCTATACTCAGTATAAAAATTTGGGTAGTTATTATTTTAAATAAATTTCATATAATAATTCAAATTATATTTTAGGAGAATGATTATAATAGACATATTTGATGAAATGTAAATAAAAGGAAATTTTTCTGCTCCGTATCATGAGGGGGCTGTTTGTTATATTTTATAATTTATGGTGGTAAATGCAATTTATGCACAATTCATCGACGCAAAATATATTTACCCCAAAAAAAAAAAAAAAAAACCACTTCTCTCTCAACACAATACCAAATATTCAAATATCAATTATATCCTTAAATATATAATAATATATATTTTTTTAATTTTTTCAATGATCCATTTTTTTAACCACTTGTCCTCGTATCTATCACTTGTTCCACTTTTAATTGTGTATCAATTTTTATTTTTTAAATTTTCATCGTTTCAATCTGACTGTACATATGTAAATATTAAATGAAAAAAATGAGAAAACGACAAAAATCAACAAAAACAACATCTACCTAACTTAGAATATTTATTAATTAATGCCTTGGATTTATAACGTACATCATATTATAATTGTAATTCAGAAATAAATTAAATAGTATATCTTTTGTGTACAAATTATTTTTTAATGAAATGTTGCATTTCCATCTCATGGGACAAGATAACATGTTCCTAAACAAAAAGGCATTGAATATTTAATACACATCAATTGTTCATAACTATTATCCTCTTACCCCCATCACATTCTATTATTAATGTACTTTTTCAAAAAAAATAAAATAAAATTATAACATTAAATAAGGGGATAATTATACTATTCTCTCTTGAGATTTGGTATCATTTATATATAAATTATCTGTAATTTAAAAAATTATATCTAGTACTTTTGACGTTTGTTTTCATCCAATAAATACTTACCTATTAGTAACAAAATTTATTGACATCAACAAAAAAATTAAGTGAAAATCCATATTTACATTCGATTTACTTATTAGAAGTTAATACAAGTCAAATATTTTTTTTTACCAGACTACCCTTATACGTCTTTATACCTAATGCATGTGAGGATGTGCATATTCATGTATGGTGTGTTTAGATTGATGGATTTGGATTGAATGAAGAATTTTGATAAATGATTTCAAATGACTCCGTTTGGAAGGAATTTGAAATCCATCCAAATTCATCATAATTTATTTCAAAACTAAAATGGAAGGATTTGAAATCCTTTGAATTTGGAATTAACCAACCATGTCAAAAAAATTTGTTAATGCAAATGCAACCGTAATGAATTTTACTAATTGATTTCTATTTATTGGACGAAAATAAACATTGAGGGTATTAGATATAATTTTGTCAAACTATATAGAATCTACATGTAATTGTACCATATTCCAGGAGAGGACGGTGTAATTATACCTGAAATAAGGTATAGAGTTTTGTTGCAGATAGAAGGGGAAATTTTTAAGGGTAAGCGAACCTAGAAGGAGTCCTCCAAAAAACAGATTGGCAAAGGCAAAAAGTACAAGACCTTCCCTACTGGGACCATGGTCAAAGCCAACAAAATATTTGGCCCAAAAGGCCCACACGTGGCAGCCACTTTCCCACGTGGCATCTCATCACCCCCGATGTTAGCAACCATATTGGACCACATCAGCCCTATCAAGGAGGACACCCCTTGGCGATTGGGACTCCTTGCAGATGAGGGAGGTCCCCCCAAAATCCTGGACTCCTAAAGTAGAAGGACTCCTTATTGATTAAGAGTCCTCAATGTGCATTATTCCATCGTAGGGGTACACCCCCTATAAATACAGGTTTACTCCTCCATACGAGGAGACCTTCTAAAAACACCGGCTGACACCCTCTAACATCTCTCACACCTTGAGGAGACCTCCCGGACATTCCCCCCATATCTCTTACTCTTTAAATCATCTCAATTACTCTCTAAATCATCTCTCTCACTCTCTAATCATTCTCTCAACACTCTCTAAGCACTCCACTAGCACGTTGTCACGTGTTCATACATTTCTACACCTATATTATTTATCATATCTCGATTTATATTGCATTTATCTACTTTTCTATCTTCATTTTTCGAAGATCCAATACTAACTTGAATGTCGAAATACTAATCCCTTTTTTGTAGGTCCCCTTTTAGGATTTTCATTTACTTCGACCCAAGTCTCGAACGACAGTCCATATTCATTAGACCCGTGTGTTTTTTAAAACACATCACTAGTAATATACCAATTTTTTCCCCAAATGCTCCTACATTAGATTTATTTTTTATTTATAAATTATTACTTCGAAACGCTCTTAATTTTTTTTTAATTATTTATCTAGATAAGATATCCCACTTTTATTATGAAGAATCATTAGCCTTGTCATACACCACTTGGATCCCACAATTTGGTAAAAATATTTGGGACTGCATGATTTAAAAAATTATATGTAGTTTTTCTATAATAAATTGATCTCTTCGTTAGTCGAAATTCAGTGAATTTATTGATATTAACAAAAATCTAAATGAAAATTGATCTTTATGCTCAATTACTTATTACTAACTTATTATAAGTTATATAATTTAATTTTACTTTTTTACTAAACTACTGGTGGAGATAGACCTACTCACTTACGTTAACGTGAAGATGTATAATAAGAGTAGTTTGGTAAAAGAAAATCTAAACGTGCAATAAGTCAGTAATGAGTAAATTGAGGACATAGATTTCGTTCATTTTTTTTTTTTTTGTTAGTATTACCATATTCTGTTAATTTTGACTAGTTGGAGAACCTATTTATTATACAAAATTAAATATCAAGAGTACCAAATATAATTTTTTAAATCACAAAAAATCTATATGTAACTGAATTAAACATAAAAAATGAATGAGGTAATTATCCCTTGAAACAAAAAAAAAAAAAAAAGGGATAATCACACTCCTCCTCCTATTAGGTTTGGTGTAATTATTTATATAATTTTTATACTTTTTGATAAAAAAATTATTGACATGCAATAAGTCAATAATGAGTCAATTGAGGAGAGATATAGATTTTCATTCCTTTTTTTTTAGAGTATTAAAATATTCGGTGAATTTTGACTAATTGGAGAACCTATGTATTATACAAAAATAGATATCAAGAGTACCAGATATAATTTTTTAAGTTACAGAAAATCTATCCGTAATCGAATTAAGTACAAAAAATGAATGAGGTAATTATCCCTTGAAACAAAAAAAAAAAGGGATAATTACATTCCTCCCATGAAGCTTGGTATAATTACATATAAACCTCTTGTGCTTCGAAAAAATACATCTAACACCCCTGATGTTTGCTTCTGTCTAACAAATAAGTCAATCCGTTAGTCAAAATTCACTAAATTTGTTGATATTAGTAAAAAAATTGAATAAAAAATTATATTTACTCTCGTTTGATTTATTGCAAGTCAAATATTTTTTTCTGATTAAATTACTCTAATAACGGTGAAAACATACATCTTCATATGTATTAAACCATCAAGATATATAAGGATAATTTGATCATAAAAAAATTATTTGACATGTAATAAATTAGTAATAAGTCAATCGAGAGTAAATATAGATTATTTTTTAATTTTTTATGAATATCAGTAAATTCGGTGAATCTTAATTAATGAATGCACTTATTAGTTAGATGAAAACAAATTTTAAGGAAGTTAGATATAATTTTTTAAATTATAAAAAATATATGTATAATTACATCAAATTTTAAAGTAGGAAAGTGTAATTATAAAAAAAAAAACAAAAAAACAAGAAATGATTACAAACAACTTTAATAAAAAGATAACATGAAAGTTTGTCTGACATGAATTCGCACGTTGTCCTATTTTTGGAGAAGCGCAATTGGAAATGAAGTGGCACCAAACAATTGGCAGTAGGAAGTAGGAATATCTTCTCCTAATCATCGATTTCCGAAAAATTATTTATAAAATACAAAAAAAAAAAAAAATTAAAATAATGCTATTTAAAATTCTTCAAAATTTTATCCCAACTTTGCCTCGATTTTTAAAAACAAAATGCCTGAAATAGATCTGAGAACCAAGGCAAAGTTGGGATAAATTTAAAAAAAAAACAATTAAATAGCACTTTTTTGAAAAAAAAAAATTATTTGTTTGCATTTTATAAATAATTTTCCCACCGATTTCATTCCAGATCTATTCCGGGTTTTTTTGGTTCAAAAATCAAGACAAAGTTGGGATAAATTTTAAATAGCACCTTTTGAACTTTTTTTGTATTTTATAAATAGTTTTTCCATCAATTTCCTATCAAAAATAATCATAGTGCAATTGCGGTATTTTTAAATTAAAAAAGGTAAAGTGCACCAAATTTCATTGAAATTTAATATAATTACGAAAATTTGCAATATTCTTGTCCCAAAGTTTTTCCCCCTTAATTCCTCGGGGAACTATATGTGAGATCATGATTTTATTTAAGACTCAAAATATACTAATCAATTAATAGATTATACATACGATTATATTATTTTACTAAAAGTATGTAGTTGGTGACCAGTGTGCATCCCACGTGTTTGATTTAGAAATAATTAATTATTGTGGTACGTCGTTTTTATATGCATATAATAAATAATTTTTATATTTTAAGATATATTATAAATGAATTAAAGGATATAATATAAAGAGTATTTTCTTTTTATATTAATATAGATTAGTATAGATGACTGGTGTATTTTAATACATATAGAAGATAAAAATAATATTAAAACATACCACAACTCCCATTTATTTACCTTTTTTTTTTTAATTATCAAAATTTTCATCCCATATTGAAAATTAAATTAATCTTATTTAGAGAGAGAACTAAAAAATTAAACACCTCTCGATTCAAAAGTTTTGAACCCGTCTTATTAAAAAAAAAAAATCGACATTAATTCCAATTCACTTATCTCGGAACAAACAACTCGTTGATGTAATTCCCACGAAGAATCATTAGCCTTGTCATGCAATAGTGGTTAATCTGTCACCAAAAATTGTTTATAAAAAATTGAAAAGCAAGAAACGAAAAACGATAACATTTAGCTACCCTTGGATCTATGATTTAGAGGGTATTTGATTAAATTTATTTATAATATTTTATAAATATCTTTATCTAAGATGTGTATAGTGTTTATAAAACACACACATACAAGAAATGATTACAAACAACTTTCATAAAGAGATAACATCAAATCTTCGTCTGACATGAATTCGCACGTTGTCCTATTTTTTTGGGGAAAATTGTATTTTTGATCCCATTTAATAGGATGTGTTGTACTTTTAGTCTTATAATTTATGGACTTACCATATTTAGTCCTATAGAGTAAATATTGTAGTATTTTTTGTACCGTAAAATAAAATTATAGCACATTTGATCCTATAGTATATAAGTTATGACACATTTGGTCTTATAGTATGTAAAATTGTTTGTATCCTATGGGACCAAATGTGCCATAACTCTTATTGTATAAGACCAAATGTGCCAAATTTTTATCATATGAGACAAAAAATGCTACAACATTTGTTCTATAGGACCAAAAATGCTAAGCCCGTAAACTATAGGACCAAAAGTACAACAAACCCTATCGTATGGGACTAAAGTGCGATTTTTCCTATTTTTTGAGAATCGCAATTGGAAGTGAAGTGGCACTAGCTAGGAAGTAGGAATCTCTTCTCCTAATCACAAACGAAAACATAACATCTGCCCATTATAGAATATTATTAAACATAATCATGATGCAGTTGCTATATTTTTTTAATTAAATAAGGTAAAAGTGCAGGCCAGCTTTATTGAAATTTAATATAATTATAAATATTATTATATTATTTGAGAAATTAAAATACACTTAATTTTAAAATTTATTTAATAATGAGTTTATTCATTAACTTTGAATTAGGTTTTTATCTAATTTTTATTGTGAACAGATCAAAATACGTTTTGAATATATTTTTTTGAATTTAGATATAGAGAAATGTTGCATCTGCCATCAAGTTGAGTTGCTCTTGTGCGTCAGGCTAAGATAGTAAATTATTTGTTATTCTTTTTATTTCATTTAAATTATTGATCTATTGTATTAATTTTTTAATTCAAATATAATGAATGATGTAATGAATTGTATACTATTAAAAAATAAAAATAAAAATGCGGGCAAGGAAGTGAGAGAAGGAAGGTTTACTAAAGAACCAATACGCACATATATATACATTATTTGTTGTGGCATGTTATTTCTATATGTATATAATAAATAATTTTAATATTTTAAATATATTATATATAAGAGTAAAATATATAAATCAATACATTATATTTAAAAAAGAAATAAATAAAAAAAGAAAAATAATTTATCAATTAATGTAAAACTTAAAAATTGAATAAGCTAGTTAATTAGCTTATTAGTTGAAGGGCATTTTCAACTTCATATAAAATTAGTGTGGTGATGTTATTAACTGCATTTTGTAAGTGTGAAAGATATTTTTTTTTTTATATTAGTATAGATATATCTTTTTTATTTTGAAAAGACTGTGGTAATATTTATTTATTTTTTGTGAAAACCCATTCTATATATCAACAGTTAAATTATTAAATATTAATTAACAATTATTCTTTATAATAGTTTAAATTTTTAGATAATGTGGCCGTTTAGCAAACTATTAAAGTCGGACCAACTTAACAAGTGATTATTGGTTGGGATCTCATTGTTGTGCACTGTAAAAAGAGATCGATATGGTAAGATATTAAATATTAAATGATTCTCCTTTCTAATAACTTAAACTTTTAGATGAGATGATTGTATAATACCAACTTTTTGTTCCAAAGATATAGTCATTAAGATTTTGTGATATTAATTAATATTGGATTAAATTCTAAAAGTAGTTTTATTTTACTTTATTCAATTATTTGTAACAGTTACAGAAAAAATTTTATTGTTCTTCAAACGTTAACATTGCCACGATATAATTATTAGTGATAAAAATTATGCATAAAGTTGTTCTTATAAACAACCGGTTACATCATACTATATAAAAAAGAAAACTCATTTTTCACTCACAAATGGTGGTTACTTACAACGCGACACCAATTTTTTAAATAACCAAAAATGTCCTTATGTATTTTCAACCACCCTACTCAAGTTATTCTTCTCATCCATATGATTTATACTATCTATCAATATTAATATGAAAATTTCACCAACACGATTTTTTTATGTCGATAATATCCCTAAATTTATTTTATTTTATTTATTTATTTATTTATATGATGTTTCATTTAGGATCTTATTTTTCTATAATATATTTTATAAGTATAAATAATTATTTATTATATGCACGCAGAGACGACGTGCCATAACTGCTAGTATTTATAATGACAACGTAAACATAGTGACACCAAATAATTATTTTCATTTTGTTGTCACTTGTCATTGTACATATGCCACTAATTGATTCTGGTGATAACTTTACGCACAAACTGTTTGTCGTTGTAGCTAATGGTAATTTTTATAAAATGATTATGACTATTAAATTTATAAAATATGTTATTGAAACGAAATAAAAGTTTCCATCACCAATATTTATATATAATAATGGGTAAATTGTATTTTACCCCCCCCCCCCCTTCCGTTAGTTTCTAATGGAAGGTGAATTTTTTTTTCTTTTTTTACAGATTTTGATCCCTTTTTGAACAAAAAATAACTAATATACCCTTGTTGACTTGTACAATCACACACATTTTTTTTGTTTTAGGATTGTTTTTGTGTTTTTATTATTTACATCATTCTGAAAAAATAAATAACTTAATCCTTAAATACAAAATATATAAAAAAATTTAATATTTATAATTTGAATTGAAAAGTTAAATTAAATATCACAATACAAAAGTTTATATACAACGTTAATTATCTATAAAAATATATTTATTAACTAAAGTAATTATTATCTAATTTACATATACTTAAATAAATTAAATTATTTACTATAAATAGTATATAGATTTAAATTACCATTTTAAGTATTTCAAAATGAAAATTTTATACTTTTTTTTAATTATTTTTAAGTTTGAAAATATAAATTAATTTTCTAATTTGTTAACTTAAAACTAAAATTAAACTCTCTAAAAAAACTAAAATTAAAAAATTAAGAAAAAAATTGACAACGACGACAAAAAATTGGGATCTACCCATGGGCGACGGTGACCGCAGTAGCCTAGGAGTAGGCGATGGTCGTTGTCCAGAGGAAATCGCTGGGCAACGGCAGCGGTTGCTCAGATTGGGGGGTGACGGAGACATCAGCGCCCCCCCCCCCCCCCCCCCCATGGTGACCGGCAGTATGTAGGGTTGGCAATTTTAACCCGAACCCGGAAAACCCGCCCCAGACCCGCCCCATGGGATGCCATTTTTCAGGTTCGGGGCGGGTCTGGGGCAGCTAAAACTTGCCCCGGCCGGGTCCGGGGCGGGTTACGGGTCCTGTCTCAAACCCGCCCCATTGGACCCGGCCCCTGCCCCCATCCAACCCCGCCTCTTTTTTTATTGTATATTATTAATATATACAATATATTATAAATAAAAATTATCTTATTATATATATATATATATATATATATGAATCCTAAATAATTTTTGCATATACCCAACTATATATAAAAATACCAAAAATAAAAAATTAGTTGATAAAAAATTTAATAATTTAGATAAACGTATTTTTTGTCTTATCCAATTCATTTAGATTGAAAATTATATTGAAATATTTAAATCTAAACTGATATTATTTCTTAAAATAATATTAATTTAATGTATTCTTTGTATAAATTAATTAGGTCGGGACGGGACGAAATTTTTAGCATGGCGAGGAGAGGCCGGGGCGGGTTATAGGGCTGGCAAAAATTAAATGAAACGGATCTGGTACGGGTCCAGGCGGGGCGGGGGCGGGTTATGGGGCTGGCAAAAATTAAATGGGCCGGGTCTGGTACGGGTCCAGACGGGGCGGGGCCGGATTATGGGTCTGGCAAAAATTAAATGGGGCAAGTCTTGAATCCGGGCGGACCCGTACCAGACCCGCCCCATTGCCATCACTAGCGGTATGGCGGGGGAGGAGGTTTGTTGGGGTGGGCAGCGGGGGAAGTTGGTGGCTGAGGGTGGGAGGGGACGGGGCTCGGCTGGGGGGGGGGGGGGGTGCTGGATTTTAATAAAAATAAACATTTTATAATTTATAAATATATTTATAATATATATTTAAAATTGATTGAATCTAAACTCTTAATCTTTTATAAATCTAACGGCTAAGATGAATTGACAAGATCTAACGACTTTTATTTCATAAAAAAAGATCCAACGGTCATCAAAATAAGAAATAAATATAATAGAAAGGGCATAACAGTTATTAAATAAAAATACTAACGCCGTCAAGTAATTTTGACGGAGAGGGGCAAGTAAGCTATGTTTATGAAAATACAGGGGGTTTTTTGCCTATTTTTTTAATATAGGGAGTTTTTAGCTTAAGTTTAAAAACACAAGGGGATTTTATGCAATTTACCCTATAATGAAGGAGAATATTAAAATTGTCACTCAATATTTTTTTGCCACTAATATTCTCCTTTTTTTTTTAGCGAAATCATAAAAACTTCGAGTAAATTATAACGGCTCTTTTGAGGTCTACCACAATTACAAATACTCTTTACTATTTGAAAATTGCAAATACCCCCTCGATGGGCTACAAAGGGTATTTATTTGGGTACTTGTAATTTTAGGACGAGCATTTATAATTTTTCAAACAATAAGGTAATATTTATAATTACGACAAACTTCAGGACAATCCTTTATAATATACCTTAATAAATTTTATTATCATTAAATTTAGTTAATCGTAAAATGACTACAATTTAAACACTACAACTAAAAAACTATAGTGATCGAAGTTTGGCAAAATAATTCCACACAGATGTATACACTTAGAATCCATCCGTATCACTGCAATTGCAAACAAATGAATTATTTCATACATTATAAACGGTTATACTTAAAAATAATGACAAATTAATACTATATACCAGGGTCATACAAAATTAATACGAACACTTAAGTCTTAATCATACGTAATTAACATTAATTATAATCATGATCAAAATATTTATTATAAACATTTATTGTAATTAATATTTGAGCCTCGTCTGCAAAACAACAAGTAGTTGTTATATAATCCTAATTAATAAATAGAGGTAAATTACATTTTATCATCCAAGCCATGCTTATTTTTATGCTTTGCCATCGAAACTTTTTTTTTTTTGTGACAACTTATCATCTCAACTTTGTTAAAATTTGCACTTTGCCATATACGATCATTTTTTTGTTGATTTTTCTGTTGAAAAAATATCACATGTTGTGCATATGTGAAAAATATCATACCACATAACGCTTAAATATCACATGTGCATATTGCATGTGATTTTTTTCAACAAAAATTGAGATGATAGGTTAACATGAGGAAAAATTTAGATGGGAAAGTGTAAAAACGGTTATAGTTCGTATAACAAATTTTAATTAACCCAAATAAATATTCATTATAAATTTTTACTTTTAAAAATATTACATTTCTCTGTGGGAAAAAATGCAAGTAATCCCCTTGTGATATTGTAAATGAGTAAATTACCACCCTATAAAACATTTAGTAATTTATCCCCTTATATTTTTTAAAATACAAGAATGTAAGTTGCATTTAACCCTGTAATGCACGGATATTCTGAAAAATTATTCACGTATCGGACATGGCATCGTTCAAAAATTAAAAAAAAAGAAAAAAGAGACACAACATCGAACACGACTGTTGGCGTGTCCGACACGTTTTGGACAAGTGTCCAACACGGTTTGCACACGTTTCGAATTTTTTTTTATAATTTCAAAAAAATTTGGACCGTCTTTAAGAAAAAATGGAGTTTAGGCTCAAGGATAAGAAAAAAGAATTAATTCACTCCTCTAAAACTAAAAATATTATTGATGAAATCACCAAAAATTCAAGAGATGTTCACTATAATTTAACTAATTTAAATTATTAGAAACTTTTCATTGCATTTTTTTTCTAAAATAATCTGATTATGTATATTTTTGAAGCCACATTCGATTAATGTAGATATAAGACATGCTTATTTTATATTTTATCTTAATATTTTTCATATTACATATTTTAATTTTATGAAAAACTGAGAATATATATAATAAAATATATTATTTATAGTCATGTTAATATCGCGTCGAGTTCTAAATTTTTTACATTTTGTGTGTCGTTGTGTCCTTATCATATTGTATATGTGTCCATGCATCATAAATTAAACCCTTTCTTCGTGCGTACCCACATGCTTCTGCAATACTGCAGTAGACATCGGAACATGGTTTAATTAATTATTAATTACTTGACTCACATGATTTATTAATTTTACATTTGGTGTGTCAGTGTAGTACTTTTGATAAAAAAGGAATAATTTCATAATTCCTCGTTTCGGGGAATTATATGTCAGATCATGATTTTATTAAGACTCAAAAATATATTGATCAATCAATAGATTATACATAATATTATATATTTTACTATGCATAATTCTACAAACCAACACATGTTACCTATGGAAAAAATATGTAGTAGGTGACCAGTGTGTATCCTACGTGTTTGATTTAGAAATGATTAATTATTGTGGTAAATCGTTCTTACGTACATATATAAAATAATTTTTATATTTTAAAATATATTATAAATATAAATAAAGTATATGAACCAACAAATCATATTTTTTTTAAATAAAAAAATTAAGAGTATTATCAAAATAACAAAAAATTAGTGTCATGGCATCACAAATAGTGATGGCAATGGAGCGAGTTTGGGCAGGTCTACCCAAACTCGAGACTCATCCCGATGTATTAACATCCAACCCCAATTTACAAACCACCATTTGTAAGTCGAAAGTCGTCCAACCCTCCCTAGTTATTATGGCATACTGTCTCTTTATTCTTACAATAAATAATCTTTTACACTTCAAAATATATGTATACATAAGAATATTATAAACCAACACATTGCATTAGCACAAAACAAAAAAGAATTAAAAAAAAAAAAGAAGAAGAAGAGAAAACTAACTTAAGGATACTATCGATATAACAAAAACATAGTACCATGATATGTCCCTGCTGTTTTTGAGTGTAGAAAGTCTTTTTTCTTTATAATAGTATAAATTAGCATAGATGATTGGTGTATTTTGATACATCCTTTTAGTTTATTTAATATATTTATATATATACATATACACATATAAGACAAAGATAATATTTCAATATGCCACAACTCCCATTTGTTTACTTTTCTTTTTTATTATTATATTGAAGTTTTCATCCCATATTACAAATTAAACTAATCTTATTTAGAAACAAAAGAGTTAAATTCCTCTTAATTCAAAAGTTTTGAACCCATCTCATTAACAAAAATTCGACTTTAATTCCAATTTACTTATCGCAGAACAAACAAATCATTGATATAATTCCCATGAAGAATCATTAGCCTTGTCATACATTAGTTGGATCACATGCAAGAGTCGTTAATATCTATCATAAAAAAATGTTAATAAAAATTGAAAAGCAAGAAACAAAAAACGATAACATTTTACCTACCCTAGAATATTAATTAATTCCCTTGGATTCAAGAAGTGCAGTAGGTCGAGCTGGACTAGTTTGATCCAAAATCAAATTGAACTAATTAAAAAATGGATTGAATTGGCCCAAGCCCACTTGGGATCGAGTTGGTCCAGGGCCAGCTCCAGGTATTGAAACTTAGGACCAACTCAACCCAGTGGCCCAAGACTTCCTCGTCCTGAGCTGGGTCTAGGCTAGGCTGGCTGGGCTATTTTTTTTTTATAATAATAATACATGACATTTAAGTTTTATTTTATTCTCATGAACTAGCTATTCTAGGAGCTTTTTTATACTTTTTAAACTCGAATAGCTATTATCATTATTGATCTTTTAGATTTTTAGTACTTTAATTCATTAATATCTTTTATTTATTTTCTTCAAAGTTTATTATAAAATTACTTTAGAATTTATTATCATCTAAGTTCATTATATAGTCTTAACTATTATTTTTTTTATAGATATGATTGTGAAATAAAATAAATTATAAATCAAATCACAAAAAGAATTTATTATCATCTAAGTTCATTATATAGTCTTAACTATTATTTTTTTATAGATATGATTCTTTTTGTGATTTGATTTATAATTTATTTTATTTCACAATACTACTATAAATTTAAGTAATTATTTAAAAGAAAACTTTTTTTAAAAAAAATAAAAATAAAATATGCACATTTAGGCCTGATTTAGGACTAGTTTGGTCCTGATCCGGGTCTCAACCGAGCTAGTCCATGTAGATTCTGAGCCGGCCCGGTCCACTGTGCACCTCAATTTTGGATCTATGATTAAGAGGGCATTTGATTAAATTTATTTATAATATTTTATAAATATCTGTATCTTATATATGTAAGATGTTATAGACTTTAGGATAATATACTCTTTTTATTATGAAATGATAAAAAAGGAAACAATATCATTAGGATCGATCGAGTAACTAGCTTTTTCTTGATGTATATTTTAAGATAATTTTTATATAAAAACAAAATTAATGGATTATTACCTAAACTTTTCGATACATTGCTTAATATTACCACTAGATGTATAATTAATTAATCATTTTTTGGTTAATTGCAATTATTATTTTAGTTGTATAATTTATAATTTCTTTCAATCAATATTCTTTTTAACTATGATTATTTATTATTGTTAATTAAGCAATATCTTTTTAAAATGCAAAAAAATAAATAAAAATAAAAGTAAATACCAAACAAAACTTCTTTAAACATTACGTACTAATAAAATCATGATGTGGCTAAATTAAATTTAGATCCACACAAATGTATAGGTGCTACTAAATAATGTACAAAAAGGTTTAAACATACGCAATTACAGGTTGGATGCCTAACTATTGTATATTTACTAAAAAGGAAAAAGACAAATCTTGAAATGTAACACATCATGTTAGTAAAGTTAGTCAAATAAATAGCACACATAATGTATCATTACATGACAATTTTATATTCAAGATTCAATGTTTTAAGATTAATGTTTGAATTTTGAACTAGTAAGAATCATGTTTTATAGAGGGATTAATGTGGATAATGATATAATTAGACCAAGGGAAAGGGATATCATTAGCTTTATTTAATTATGTAATAAATACACATATCTATTTTCTAAGTTCATAAATAATCTTCAATAACTAACTCTTGTTTTGGTTGTGTGGAGACGCGACTGCCATTGTGACAAGCAATACCATGTATGGAACGAAAAGGATATGATCAGATGGAAAGGAGCTTCACACAATAATAAAAATATTGAATAAAAACAATTCATCGATCAATCTCAACTATCCTCTTTCGAAAGGAAAATTGGTTGATGCCGGATATTCACACACATATATATGTATATATATCGGGATATATGCGTCCTTATAGAAGTAAAAAAACATAAGATATCACCTATTTTAGCATAGGTAGGGATGGTCAGCAACGTGCACTATAAAACTTGAAGGAACAGTACAACTACTATCATACTTCTTCTAGATATACTATAGAAGGAACTTTTGGGAAGCAAGATGAAATATTTTGTCTCATGTGTGTTTCTTCTCACTATATATTTACAAGTCTATCCTTAATGTTGGTATAAGATTTACAAGTTTGTCCTCACTGCTGGATGCATAAATAGCTTTATTTGGTTGAAAAATAACCTACCAACAATGAACATAAGCTGGAAAAATTATTAATGGAACTCAGGAGATGGCCAAAACTGGTTTTCATCTTCATCCTCTGGAAACCACACTTTGAATTTTAATTTCTTGTTTCCTTTTAATTTTTGTGCATACGTTGTTGTGTAACGACTATTAGTTGCCCAGTTTTGAACTAAGCAAGAACGAAGTTGGGAAATTAGCCAGATTGACAATGAAAGCTGTGGAATCATACCATCATAATGATGTACCAGTACTAAAAATCAGTACATCAATAATATATCACAATAGTCAGTTAATGCGTACGTTATATACATCAAAGCTGTGTACCTGTGTCAATCCTGCTTGGCGCATGTTGTCGTTCCTTTGAGTTGGCCCTGTAGTCTCATGGAGAATTGACTTGACGGCAAAACACCCCTCAGCTGTATTGAGCAAGCATTGCCCTACTGCCTCTGTTCAATAGAAGAAGCTCTGTGTTTGGGGCTCTTGCTCCTATTCCAAGAAGAGATCATATAGCCAGTCTCAATCCAATATTTTCTCCCCGGTCGAGAAAAGATTCCACACCACCGTGCCAACTAAATAGAGCCCCACAGAAACCTCGAAGACATCATCCCAAGACCCTGGAAAACACAATATTTAATACTCGATTTGAAAGAATTCAAAACATGCTGGCAAAATGGTTTCAACCATTGAGATCTTGCAACCGATTTCAATGAAAGTCCAACTTCACAGGTTCTTATGGGCTCACCGCTCATGGAAGTTGAACATGAGCCCACGAATAACTCAGAGATTCTCTAAGAAAAAGTTGGAAGATGTGTAAAATGTCCAGTACACTAGAATATGATGACAACACCACAGTTAAGTAATATAAAATCTAGTGCATGCGAAACCTACAACAATGGCTTCACATAAAAGCACCCCACAAAATGATTCCAAATCACAAAACATTTTCATTATCTCAAATTGAATGTGTAACTGTAATGCAGTACAACAGCGAGGGCACAATAATAAACACTGGCGGCAGTAAGTTCGATAGCAGGCCATGTAGTGCAATAGTTGAATTAAATGTGTAGAATTGAATTTAAGATAAGTTTGCAAGAATAAAGACAGAAGAATATGATAACAAAAAATGGAGGAACAGCACTGCAAAATTTATTTTTGTACAAAGTTACATCGAATGACCTTTACATAAGCATTCATGGTGTGTCAAAATGGTCAGAATCTGCCAACTAGAAGGCTAGCCGAGGAAAAAAAGTGTCAGAACCAAGTGGTTGTTTGAAGTTAGAATGGGTGGGGAAAGATAGGTTGTTATGGGTTTATATATAAAATCAATTGTTTACCTAACCATTGCAATACAACCATATGAAACAAGCTCAACATTCTCTCTAGCCATGTTGGCTTCCTGAATGCTCCCAAACTCCACTCCAGACTGGCAAGGGACGAGGATGAAAGGAAATATAAAGATTTACAAAACAGATAAAACTGAACCCATTTCTGATGGTCCATCTTCTACCTATTAAATTCAGCCTTTTTACCACCTCTCCCGTTTGCCACCTTTATTCATGACAAACCATCGACAAAATAACTTGTCACAAACTTGAAAAATGAAACAAAAGCAACTAAAAATGCCTAGCAATAAGTGCCAGTTTCTAGCATGTACCAGAAACGACTATTCATGCTCTCCGGTGACTATCCATCATTCTAACTCTAGTGTTCTTCTGTTTTATTCCACAGTATAACTCAACTCCTTATAACCCCTTGCATAAATTGTGAAGTACATTATTTAATTTTTCTAATGATGTAGATTCCGTATTGCGCATATGGTTCTTTCTGTTGACACGTGTCACCAAGATGGATCCATCAATGATGAGAAAGGTCATGCAAAGTTTTATATCCTTCATCATCCTTGCATGAAATCAAATTTGTCATGACAATAGCAACCGTAATGTCGCACTACACTATTGTAGAGCCATTTTGCTTTTGTTGCAAATCTATCTTATAGCTACAACAGCAAATCCAATCTTTCTCATAAGGCTGAAGCAAATGTAACTTCACCATCATCTATCAAGAATTGATTAAGAAATTCAATTGACATTTTTAAGCACAAGCATAGAATGAAAATTCACTTACCAAATGAGTTACATTAGAAACAATGGAGGAAAGTTAGTCAATATGTGGCTAAAGTTTCTTGATGTTTCGACTAAATGTCTAGATGGATGTCTCTTACCTCATTTGTTTTACCATCATATTCTCTTCATCAATGAATAGAATATGTCGGATTATAATAGGGGAAATAGCATTTTTAGTCCCATAACTTAAAAAAACTAACACTTTTGGTGCTCATGCACTTTTTCATCGACAATTTAACGAGGTAGGTCATGTGCTTAGCATGTTGTCGTTAAGTATTTGTGGTTGGAGAAAAAATTAGCTCTTTTTTCAGTAATAACATATGAATGAGTGCTTCATTTGGCCTACTTGATTCGCTTGTGGAAGACATCATTCTTTGTGTTACTTTTAGTTGGCTTCAACTTATAGAATTATGGAAATGATATGATTTAACTTTTTTGAGAGAAGAGAGAAATCACTATGTTTTTTGCATTAATTTCCTTCAAGATTTAATTTTTCCCCTCAAGTATAGTTATATTTTTCCCTAAAAATGGTCCCAAGCTGAAAAAAAACCAAGTTTCTCTCAAGCAAAAAATATCTAATGATCACATGCTAGGCACGTGTGCTACCATTAAATTGTAGACAAAAAATTGATGAGGACCAAAAGTGCTAATTTTTGTAAGTTATGGGACTAAAAGTGCTAATCTCGTAACGAATGGGACCAAAAGTGAAACGGACCTAACTTATGGGACCAAAAATGCTATTTCCCCAATTATTTAGATGATTCTTGCATTCTGATACTTGAACAACCTGAATTTGAAACTGAATTCAAGAATTCAACTTTTGATCTTTAACCAAAAAGACGTTTAAAATCAAATTCTTATCAACATAATCCTTAATTAAAAGATACATAATCTAAGAAGTACTTGATGACAATCATTAAGATAGAGGAATGAATTCTAGTTGCACTTTTCTCAATGTAGATAAAAATAGCCTTACAATAATTCATATCATTCACAATCAATATACGATTTACAAATGCATCCAGTGGAATAAAATGAAACAGATCAGGCAAATTTGATTAAGATGTACCATAATCCTTATAATGGAATTCAGATTCAAATTCTTAATGAGTTAATAAGACCTAATGGGATCACATCCAATTGAGTTCATACCAAGTCCCAACCATGGACAGGATAAATCTCTTGTAGTTTTCCTATATAAGATTTTATCACATTCAAAATTTGGGTACGGTGAGCAAAGGGTTTGTATGGCCTACAGGGTGTACTTGTAAGGCCACAACTTAGTCAGATGTATTCCATGAGGATCAATAGAGATTCAAAGTTTGTAGGAGGAAACACAATTTGAACGAGGCAAAAAGAATGAAGAACATCAATACTATTTGTAGTACTGACTATCAAAGAGAATAGAGATGCCATAGATTTTATTTTCAAATGAACAACATTTCTATTTTCTAAGCATACTATTCATTGCTGTAGGCCTACTGTTAATCTACAATATTTGAGATCATAAAAGAAGTCTCACAGGACATACCATGTTGCAAGATATAACCAGTTGCAGCAGTACCCAAAACACCAGCCAACACCCCAGCAGTATTAGAAAGGCCAAGTAGTACACCCTGTGATGGTTTTCATAGAGCCAATTCATATAATGATATGGAGTTAAAATAGAAATGAAGTATTCATACAATTCATCTTCGTGGTGCAAAGTAAAAGAACCTCAGGTCAGTGCAAGCAAGTTTGTCATCATATAAGGCGTACATTCAAGCACACTTGTATAAGCATGTATTATGATTCACAAATGAAATTGCTTTTATAATTATTGTTTAGCACATAGTTGATGTTAAAGGGAAAAAAATCCTATTATGTGTTTACATTAGTTCGAGACCTATCGATATATTTCCTTCTGATTATAGTCTGCTATGCCTCTTACACTCGAGCTTTATTTCACAATGCTTTTCCTACTAGTTACTTAGTACAGGTGAACGCAATTTTAGTTATTCACCTTCACAACTTGGTTTGAGTCCCTTTAGCCCACCGTTTTATTGCTCGCTGAAGTTTTTCATAACACTCAACTTTTGTGGAAAAGTTGGCCCCTGCAGTCAACTTTTCTTTACTTGCTAATGGAGTTGTATAGCATGGACTAACACGTGAAAGGTTCAAACCCAAGTTGTCACGAGCATATACATGAAGAATTCTGTTACAACTAAACAAGAGTTTAGAAATTTAGTATTATCTTTTAGGGTTAAATACGCTTTCCAACCCTGATGTGATGCATGCCTATGGTCGCACTCACCCCCCTAAACTATAAAAGGTAACAAAAACCCACCTCATAACATGGACCAAAAGTTTTAGGATACTCTATGTGATATGTACTCTCACAAGAAAAATGTTTCTTGAGTGCTTGAGTTGTACGAGCAACTTTTTTCATTGTGACAAGATGGATGCTCTCTCACTACTTATTTGATTAACCGAAAGGAGTTGCTGAAGATATACTTTTATATCATCCTTTGAAGTGTGATGCTAAGGCTCGACATGCCCACAAAAAGTTTTTGGTGGCCGAACTTCTATTCAGCCTTGATTCTTCTCTTCATTCCACTAGAGATTCTCTATTAGCCAGTAAGTCAGTTCCTACTTTATCTAATGCCTTGTCCTGTGTTCTTCGTGTCGGCACTGGTACCACAGAATGTCCACCTACTTCAGAGACTTTGCCTTTAGCTATTCCAGGTTGTGGTTCATCACGTGGTGCCAATCTAGAGGACAAGGCCGTGGTTCAGATAACTCTCATAGAACTTGTTATTGTGAACATTATGGTAAAAGTAACCAACCATGTCTTTGGAAAAAGCTGGATTAGATTTGGCAAATTGTGGGGGCGAGTGCCCTTTCTAGTAAACTTGAAGCATCGGTTCCAAAGTTTGGTCGAGTTTCCCTGAGCCGAGAGGAGTATGAGCAACTTCTCAACAGAATAGTGTGCCAGAAATAAGCATTGCCATATTCTAGACGTTGATTGCACACTTATGTTCCACACGACTTCCTCCATGTTTTTTTGATAAATCGTATGCTAGTGCCATCTAGTGTTCCACATGGAAATATTCCTAACTCTTGTCTATATCCTAGTCGACCTCTATTTCATGTTGCCCCTCGGATTTTTGGGTTACTGTGTCTTTTGCCTGCTTTCACCAATGATGCTGATAACTATCTCCTAGGTCTGTCAAGTGAATCTTTCTCAGCTATGCTCATATACCAAAAGTATCGTTGCTATGATCCTGTGGCTTGTGGTCATTCACTTCAACTGACATTACTTTTTTTGTTCAAGTTTACCCCATATTACTTCAAGTACCAAAATGTCATTGAGGTTTCTTCCAGCTCCGTGTCTGTGCCTCTTTCATGCCTCTTTTGTCCTCTCTGTCACCTTCGGACCCCATTTCTGAACTTTCCCCTCGTCAGGTGTATACTCGTCGTCGCCGGGTATCATCCACCGCATTTGATGATTTTGCTCATCCATTGTCTCCTCTTGTAGCTCCTACTTTACATTTGCCTAAATTCGATGGTGACCTTCCTATGCTCTTCGCAAAGGTAAAGGGTGATGTACTGCATCTTTCAGCTAATTTTCTCTTATGAACATTTAAGTCCATTCCTACATTTGCTGTGTTGCTCTCCAGTATTTTGCTCCAGCAATATAGCTCGAGTAGAAAGTTGGCAATGCATGAGAAAATGTCTACTCCTATATCTTGAGTATTGGGAACTTGTGCCTGCTCAGGCTGATGCAAATGTGTCTTGCCGGTGGGTGTTCAATCTTAAGTATCGCCTGATGGGACTATTTATCAGTATAAGGCCCTTCTGGTTGCCAAGGGTTTCACTCCGACCTATGGAGTTGACTATTTTGAGGCATTCTCACCCGTTGCTCGTTTCAATTCCATTCGTATCTTATTCTCCTTGGTTGTTAATCAAGATTGGCCTATGTATCTGATGGATGTGAAGAACACCTTTCCTTATGGTGATTTAAGTGAGGTTGTCTTTATGGAGTATGCTGCTTAGAGGGAGAATCTGCACATTTTGTGCAAACTGAAGAAGGTAATTTACGGCCTCAAGTAGAGTCCGCAAGCTTGGTTTACAAGTTTTGAGGGTGATTATTGAGTTTGGGTTTCACATATGTCAAGCAAACCATTCTGTATTTGTGTATGGGGACCATATGGTATGGTTATTGTGGCTGTCTGTGTTAATGACATCCTGATTTCTGAATGTGATGTTGGGGGATTCAGAAGATTGAGGCGTATCTGCAACAACACTTTGTCACAAAAGACATGCATATCCTAGATATTTTTAGGACATTGAGATCGCTCATCTATCTATCCCAAAGAAAGTATGCAGAAACTAGCTACTTGGCACTAAACCTGCGGATACTCCTATGGAGTTCAACTTTGGGACAATAATGTATGTATTTCCAGGACGAGACAAAGTACAAATTGGGGTTTGAGAAGTTAATAATATATTAAACTGTAACAAAACCTGACATCTCATTTGATGTGGGCATAGTTAGACATAAACCACGAACCATCCAGTGGAAAGCTGCCCTCAAGATACTAAAATTAATAATTGCTCCTGGTAGAAGTTTGTTATTCAAGAAGCATGGTCATCTACAGAGAGAAACTTATTCAGATATTGATTATGCTGGCTCTATAGCTCTATAAACGACGGAAGATCTAAATCTGGATATTGCACCTATGTCCGGTTGAATTTAGTTACTTGGTATAGCAAAAAGCAAACCATTGTTGCTTAATCTTAGTGCAGAAGCTAAATACAGGGCTAGGGCTAGGGCTAGCGCTGGGGCTAGGGCTCACACAGCTAGTAAGATGATTGTGGTTGAAAAACCTACAGGGAGAATTGGATTTCTTGTGCAACGAGTTGTTACCATTCATATTGCTTGTATGTATTGTGATAATCTGCCATTCATATTGCGAGCAATCCAATTTTTATGGGAAGACAAAACATATTGAAGTTGATTTTCATTTCAGCCGCAAAGATATGATGAGTGGAAGAATTTGTACTCCGTTCATTCCTTCACTGGAGCAAATAAGAGACGTGTCACTAAAGCTTTGGAACTAAGCAAATTTAGTTTTTATGTGGCAAGTTGGGCATGGTTGAAGTATTTGCTCCAACTTGGGGGGAAGTGTTGGAAGATTTTTAGAGGATCTGCATATATGTTCCGAATTTGTGGTTGGTATTTTTGATAGATAAATCAATTAAATCCACACTAGTTCTTCAATAATATTAAGTCATTTTCTTCATTCAACAGGCTAAACTAGAGAGATTGTAATTAAATTAGTGGCGAAGTGATGGACCAAAAACGTAATCACTTCAATTGTGTTGGCTTGTTCTCTAAAATTCTTATTAGTATCGTAGCTTTTAGAAATATTAAGTATATTAATTCACAAGTCTTATGCCACAACCTGAAACATGTGAAGGCCTTGCCTAACACTCTCCGTCTTTTAAAACAGTGCAAATACCAATTTTAATTCTTATATGAACACAAAAAAATTTACATATCAATTGTAAAATCTTGAATGATAATGTCATTCTAATGACTTCATTAGGTCGACGTCGATGACAAAGGGAAGATTAAAGGGTAAATACTTACTGCATATCGTGGAGCAATATCTAGATGGTTTGAATACAACCCTGACTGTGAAAAAGCATCAGTTCCCTACACCAAAAACAATTTCGAAAAATCACAACCAATACAAAGACTAAAAGCACAAGTACTTGAGTACAACTCTTTTTGGATTTAGGGGTTAGGAGCAAAGGAAAATCAAATAGGAATAAACTGCAAAACATTCTTGTTTTGGAGAATATTAGTGTTATATTTAATATATTTAAAGTATAAGCTAAAAAGAATGAAAGTAGATTTACTAAATTTAGAAAGGTATCTAGTAATTATCTCTGCAAGACAGTAATTTCATCTTTTCCTTTGGAACCAATGAATATAAAGGTTTTGCCTCGTGTTTCCTTCACTAAACTCCAACTCCAAGGCCATAGCATAAGATGTAGAATTAAAGGAAAACATGAATTGGGCAATAAGGATTCAATTTCTTTCAGAATCCAAAAACATTCCTGCCAACAATTTGTTCATAGCACCAATGAAGCAGAATATATCAAGCAATCAATCAGAGGAAAAGCTTAAGAGAAAAGCAAGGGCAGAATAGCTTTTCCAGTAGTTGCATAGTAGTAATTTTCTCAAATTTATACAGTTTAGTTGAGGATTTTAATATGGTTAATGATGAAAAACCTGGCTGCACGCCATACACAAGACTGCCATTGCAGGGGAATCGATATGACTCAGCTGAGTCAAGAAGAAAGCAGGGCCGAGAAATCCAATTGTCTGCATGATCTGCAGAAGACATCAAAGAATACAAAACTAATAAAAATTCAAAGGTGCAAAATTCAGCGACTGTATCTACTAAATTAACTTGATATGACATCCAGTGGCTTTGCAGCTGATTCACAGAAAAATATCACTATGAGACCAGCTCACAACATACAGCTTGTAAGAAAGGCAGAACCTGCAGAACTAAAGCAAGGAAAGTAAAAACTTAAAGAGAGCTTCTCAATCAGATTGCAAGTAAGACGTAGTGTTCAAGTAGATATAATTTGCCAACAATCTATAAATCTTCCTTAGCTATTTACTAGGAAGTTTTCGTTTGGAACTTACTAATCCTTTCCCATCCCAGCTTCCCTTGTTAATTATGGAAAACCTTGATTGTTTGAATTCATTCAATTGCATTTTAATGCAACAATCTTTCTCAAAGTCACCTAAGGTGGTGGATTATGTGGCCTACAGCACTTCTATTTACAAAGAGACAATTGGCCAAGGTGAGCAAGTTATCAGTAACTAAATAAAAATGTTCATATCAGAAATGTAGAACCGAAAATTTTTACTTGGAGACAGAAGTAAAAGGGCAAATTATATCTAGACCCCTGAGATTGTCGTAATAACAACCCCTTATTGGATTAAAAGTTACAATTATGCCCCTTAAAGTTTGTAACACCCTTTGCACACTCAGTTGGAAACTTTCAATTCCGAAGTTTCGGTTAGGCCATAATTTAAATAAAAATAATGTTACATAAATGACAAAAAAACCCTTTGGATCTAACTATAATTGTATTTCAAAAGGGGATTTGAAATGAATAAAGAGGAAAATGGGTGCTTTCGATTTAATTACCAAATCTAGACTGTGACATATTGAAAATAAAAATATAAGCTTACAGTTAAACCCAAGGTATTTTTATTAGTAAAAAATTGATAAAATTTGGGTCAACAAAAAAATTTCCACCAACAGAAGTGCAAAACTGGATGTTCACATGAATCTTGCCGGGTGCTCAGCGCATGGGGGAAAACATAAAGATGGAGAAAACTCTAAGATTTTTCCCTTGTAATTATGACGAAATTATGACGAGCCCCTTGTAATTTACCCTAAGGAAAAAGATAAAGTTGCTCATGCACCAGTTGAAGTTGGTATAGTGACAAAAACTTTGGTGTTGATGCAACAAAAGTGTACTACAAGTATTAGAAACAGATGAAGTGGTATTTCAGGAAATTATAAGATTATTTTCTAATCATTTGTTAAACACCCTATACATTATTTTATGGAATCTCAAACAATTTAAAAAATATTTTAGAAAGCTTATAAACTCAACCAAACACCATGAAAACCATCAAGACAATCTCAACAAGCTTTGCACACAGCTAGTCATTTTTATGGTTACAAACTTTAGCAAACAAGCATGAATAACAAAAGCATTTAACCCAAGGCTCGCAAACATTGCACAATTATCATCTAGCTTATACACAAGTAAAAATATATTACCTTTCTAACCATGGTCACAGATACGCCTCTGCTCACAAGAGTATCTGCAATCCAACCACCCAAATTGGCAGAAAAGGCCATCGTAAGCCATGGAAGGACAGATAAAAGTCCCGATTCAGTAAGATTAAACTTCAACACCTACACAAGAATTTATAAAAGAAAATTGAACTTATGCTATTTAGAATATCAATTTTCAATGAAACAACAAAGAGGTTGTAGCATTTGCGCAACAAAACAAATGGATCAACTCATATTTTTCCCAAACCAGCAATTTTGTAATTAAAAAAAAAAAAAGGAGGAGCACATGTTGGTCCTCTAGTACACCTTGAGGGGGAACATTATTAACTCAATAGGAGTATATCAGTCCTTGCAATGCCAATCCAAATGCTTGTTCCGTTGTCTATCTGATTGGTCTCATCTTAAGTGGAAACAGATATCCTGGAGTTGACCAGGACTAAAAACCTTATTTCAGTAAACAAGAGAACTTGGACCCAGTTAGACATGAGCATCATCACCCTTGCCGCCACCTTCTCCAAGCATGGGTAATGCTGCTGTTTTCTTTGCCTTCTTGCCACTTTCTGTCACTCAGTCCTCAAGGCAACAAGAACCCACAGTTATTAACAGTAGCAATTGCACCCACCACCCCGGACCATCACGATCGTTTCATCTTCCACACCAATCATTTTCATGACCATCCCCATGATAACCCCCATAGTTCAACTGGCATGACTTCAATCAATTTCTCATCTTCTTAATTTTCATTAGTCTTAATTTAGTAAATTTCAACCATCATCGAAAATAATCTAGGTACCTTAAAATCATATTGTTGAAAATAGAAGTAATATTAATTCCCATTGATTGGGTTGGTTTTACAGTAATTAATATGAAATTCAAGAAAGCTTCCATAGAAGGGGGATAATCAACAAAATCTAGGGCACGACTAGTAGGCTCTGATATGGTGACATGGCCAAGGTTGGCCTTAGATGCTGGTTTGGAGATATGTTAAAATTGAACTTGGCTTCCCCATATATTTGCTAGCAAACATAAAAAACAAGGAGTCATGATTCCACTTTTATTACTTCTGCAATAGGATTCGAGATGGAACGACACATAGGAAGTACTGAGAGCAACTTTGTCGCCTGTTATCTTTTGCACAAGCAACTTTAGACTTGCTTCTTTTCCAGCTTAGATCAGCACTATAATAAATCTTTGGCTAGAGTATATGTTCCTATTATTAGCACCCACTGGTGATTTTCTATAACACAAAATGATATTCCTACATTCTCCTCAAGCACGTCCAATAGTTAGCAATATATTAGGTTCATTTAGATACTGAGTGCAATTGGAGATTGCTGACATGTAAAGATATGCGCACGACAACCCAATCAAGTGGCTTACTCCACTGTAATTTCAACATGGTTGACAATTTTTTGCGGCATGAAGAATGGTTGTAGGATGCTGGAATAGTAGATGTCAGTGGGTTACAGTTTTATAATGCGGCAGATGTTACGTTGGCTTTCCCATCTGTAGAAAGATAAAATAAAAGAGAGTGCCTATATATTTATTATTGATTATTCCACCTCTATATATAGAGGTGGAATTAAAGATAACTACAACTTAATGGATAACAACCAAAGATACCTATCTAGAATAGATAACAAAAGATAAGCACAAATGATAATGATAAATCCTGAATATTCTAACACTCCCCCTCAAGTTGGACATGGAGATCTTGATTGTAATGTTCAACTTGGACAAAAGAAGCGAAAACTTGGACAGACAATTGTAGGTCCATAGAAGACAGCCAGTGTAGAAGACAGTCAGTTTTTAGGTGCAAAACACCAGTAGAAAGGCACTTAGCCCATAGAAGACAGCCAGTGTAGAAGACAGTCAGTTTTAGGTGCAAAACACCAGTAGAAAGGCACTTAGCCCATAGAAGACAAAACAGTAGAAAGGCACTTAGCCCATAGAAGACAACCAGTGTAGAAGACAGTCAGTTTTAGGTGCAAAACACCAGTAGAAAGGCACTTGGCCCATAGAAGACAACCAGTTTAGGTGCAAGACACCAACAGAAAGGCACTCAGCATCATCAGGTGGAGTTGTATCGAGGAAGCGCAGAGGACAGCGCCGCAGCGGCGCGCGGAACAGAGGGGCGCGGCGCGGCGGCGCGGCGACAGAGGCGCAGCGCAGCGGAGCGGCGCGCGCAGCAGCGCCGGGGGCGGCGCGGCGCCGGCGGCGAGGGGAAAAGGTGGAGTTGTGGCGGCGGCGGGTGAGGGTGGGCGGGATTAGAGTTTCAGTGATTGGGATTAGGGTTTCACTGATTGGGATTAGGGTTTCACTAATTAGGGTTTAACCCCTTTTTTTTTTTTTTGAACCTGCTGTGATACCATGTAGAAAGATAAAATAAAAGAGAGTGCCTATATATTTATTATTAATTATTCCACCTCTATATATAGAGGTGGAATTAAAGATAACTACAACTTAATGGATAACAACCAAAGATACCTATCTAGAATAGATAACAAAAGATAAGCACAAATGATAATGATAAATCCTGAATATTCTAACACCATCTATGCATGTAAACAAGAGGAACAAGGTACTTGCTGTTGGCAGATGTTAACTTGGCTTTTCCATGTAACAGGAATTAAGAAGAAACGAAATCTTAGGCAATTCTGCAAACCAAGGTGGTCCATAGGATACACATCACTGGAAAATGTACACAGAAGTTCTTGCCACTAGCAACTACACACTTGTTTATTTTCCAATTATCATCACATCAAATGCATTGTTTCCATAATATTGGTTGTTTTTTGTCCATAAGAGTAAATGATCACCCTAGACTAGTTTCAAGCATGTCAAATAGTTACCAGTAAGGTAAGTCAACTTCAATATCAAAGTACCAAGGGACACCTACACGCGTAATACAAAACAATCACATACCTGGTGATAATACGTCGGCATCCAAGTAAGAAGTATAAATGTTCCCCAATTGTGGCAGAAATGAGACACTATCAGGGCCCATACAGGTGATTTTGATAATATTAATCTCCATGGTATTGATTTAACAGGTTCTTTTGATGTGCAGTTGCAAAGAATGAGTTTCTTTTCTCGAGGCAGCAGTTCAGGATCCTCACGAGGTGAACTATGTGCCTATATTATTGCAGACCTCGTCATAAACAATATTGCTTATTCAGAATCTGGAATAGTCAATATGGATAAGAATAGATGATTTAATGATACGATGCCAATGTTGATGTCGAAGCTTATCATAGTTTAGAATCACCTTGCTAAGCCACAGAGAAAACCAAACTGTGCCCAGGGAACCAAATGAATAGAAGACAGATGGCCAGCCGAACTTGTGAATCAACATTGGTGAAAATGCCAAACCAGTTACAGACCCGAGATACATCCCACTGTAAACAAATGCTAATGATCTACTTCTCTCTGATACAGGAACCCATTTTGACAATATATTATTCATAGCAGGCATTGCAACACCCTGCAAGAGAATAATCTAACTCATTCTCATAGAAAACTTAATATCATGAAGAATGACAATGTTGATTTGGATGACAAAATGGTAAACCGTCTACAACCTAATCAACGACGCAGCATTTCAAGCTACTGATTCAAAATAGAAAATTAAAGGTAGGAGAATAGTTCAAATATATGAGACTGACCTCTCCAATACCCATGAAAGCACGAACCACAAGCAAAAAAGGCAAACCAAGTTTTGCTGCAATTGGTGTAAGAGCTGTTGCTATTGACCACCAAACTACACCAAATCCTAAAACAGACTTACCACCAACAGTGTCTGCCCATATACCTCCTGCAACCTGAGCTTCGTGCCATAAATAAAGTTCATAAGATATCAACTGCCAATTTGAAGGGAGTAGATAAAGATGTTGCATATGAGGAATATGATGCAGATGAAAATATTTACCATGCATATGTGAGTGTGTATGTGCCCTGCACGTGTGCATACCTTAACAAAAACCTATGGTTTTTGGCCTCAAACCAAATAACCAAGCATTACTTTCAAAGCCATAACATTGAATTGAAGCAGAAGATGCAGATTAAAACAATAATTGATCTTTAAACAAATAAATCATCTTCATTACCTGAGTGAGAAGGTAACCCAGAAAAAAGAAGATTGAATTAAACCGACAGTTGTTGGACTCCAGTGGAACTCTGATGCCATTGGGAGTATAGCAATGCTCATGTTTACCTGCAGGGTAGAATCTGCTTAAATTCCCAACTGAAATTTCCAATTCATCAGGAATAAATAAAGTATTCATTTTCACAAATCTCAAGGGAAATAAACTGAGATATTAAGATGCAAACCACTATGCAAAAAGTGGGAACTGATGTTACCAATTATGAACAGGATATAAAGAAATGAATGACTCACAATGGTAGAATTAGTAAGGGGTCTAGTGCTAACACAGGCCATCGGCCATCTAGCCCATGAAAATTCCCTACACGTAGAGTGCCCTCTAACTCATTGAGATTAGTATATTTAATAAGAAAAGTTGCCTTCCTTACAACATTACATGGCCTTTTAACAGAAGTGCAAGAGCAATGCTGCTCAACAAAATGAACAGAAATACTAGTCACACATGCTTTAGCCACTAAGAGCCATGGAGTCAAATACCCTCCAGGAACAAAGACTCCTTTCTCTACCTTAATTTTAGCCAACTACAATCCTTATAAAAGGAAGAACAGAAATTGAGTGGATCATTTTGGAAAAATGGTTCCAATGGTCCACTTAAACAAAGAATATTGAAGAGACAGGTCGTTTCTCTCTCTAACTTTATGGCTCACGAAAATGCAAATGCAATCATGAACCTGAAAATCCCAAGCTTCAGCATACCTGGGAAAGTGTCTGATTCACAATTTCTCATACCTTAGTATGTTGCAAAGTTTTGTATGATAACTAAAAGTAAAAGTATATTGTTGTTCAATTGGATGTCATATTATTCTTTAGCGGTTGACTATATTTTTCGCTTATACATAATGTTGTGAAGCTGTAAATGTGTAAATATGTTAGGACTGAAATCAAGGGATTTGATTTCATGGTTTCCAAATTTAGGAGTGATTTAATTCTCTTTTACAAAGATTTCTTGTAGTAAATGTAGTAGATGTAGTAGGTGTATATATATGCTAACTCATAGGATTGACTAACTTAAATTGATTCTAGGTATTACGTCAGACCAACACTTGTATATATATGGTGCCTCCATGTACATCATGACATATAAGAAATAAGAAATTCTTCCTTCTTTCAAAAAGTTTGTTCTTATCTCACATGGTAACACAGCCCTGTTTTTTCCTAGGGTTCTCTCTTCTCTTCCTCATCAAGCAACCATCATGGCTGGCATTAATGCTTAATTTTCTGAGAGCAGCCTTTCTTGCTACAATTTTCCCTCTTCACCATGTTAACTTCAAAAACCACTATCAGTAGCAACATTAAATCAACCGAAGAATCCAATTCTTTCAGAAAATTGAAGAGTTGCAGGATATTCCAAAGAACGTGAATGCCTCTGAAAACTTCTATGCCGATTCTTGGATAGTAGATTCAGGTGCCACAAATCACATGACTCCCATAGATCAGTTCTTCCATACCTATACACCATGCCCAAGTAACAGAAGAATTAAAGTGGCGCATGGCTCTTTAGCTACTATTGCAGGACATGCAGATATATATATATATATATACATATATTATATATATATATGACAGCTATCCTTATCCTTAAAAATGTGCTCCATGTACCAAAATTATCAACAAGCCTTGTTTCCATTCAAAAGCTTATCCATGATCTTTTATGTTGCTTTTTTTCCCTTCTTATTGTGTTTTAGGATCAGCGCTCGGGGAGGAGGCTTGGACTTGCTAAGGAAAGAATTGGCCTTCATTACCTTGAATCATCTCATATGAGAAGAAGTGATCTGTCTTTATCTTTCTCAGTTCCTCAAATAAGGATACCATTTGGTTGTACCACTGTCACTTAGGTCATCAATCTTATAGGATTCTTCATGTTTCCTTTCAAGGACTAGATGTTCCTAAGCTTCACTGTGAAGTTTGCGATCTAGCAAAACATAAGTATGTCCTTTCCTATTAACAATAAGAGAAGTTCCCATCCTTTTCATTTAATTCACAGTGGAGTCTTACTATACCTAATATTTCTGGGGCTATGTGCCTTTTATGCTTCATTGATGATTGAACTCAGTTTACATGGCTCTTTCTCCTTAAACAGAATATGTTGTTAGCATTGTTATACCTAATTTCCACTTCAAAACGAACTTGGGGTTAGAATAAAAAGCTTTAGGACAGACAATGGTAGACTATTTCAACCAGATTTTGCCACCCTGTTTTCAATCACAGGGTACTATTCATTATTCACAACACACAACAAAATGAGGTAGCTGAAAAGAAAAATAGGCTTTTACTCAACACCACATGGGCTCTACTATTTCAAGGCAATGTTCCTAAATCCTAATGGGGAGAGGCCGTTCTCGTTGCTACACACATAACAATAAGGCTTCCATCACATGTGTTAGACAACAAAAGTCCCATTGAGAGCCTTAATAGTTTCTTCCCTCACTTCAAACCTCTAACGATCTCACACTTAGAATTTTTAAGGGACTCCTTGTGTTCGTGTCCACCACCAATGTAGATACATACTAGACCACCGATCCATCAAATGTGTCTACCTTGGTCACTCATCTACTCAAAAGGGATACAAGTGTTGTGATCCCTCATCTAGAAAGTTTTATATCTCAGCACATGCCACCTCCTCCAGAAAACACACCTTTTTTTCTCCAAGTCCTATCAGTTGGGGGGATCTCAGTGATGGAAAATGATATTTATCTCATTAGAACCACTTAAAATCCCTGATCTTCCTCATGTCCCAGCACGTGTTGATAAACCAAAGCCATGAGAGCTTGTCACATGTGTGCTACCCAATTCCACTACCGGACTCGAGTCATCTCTCATCCCAACCAATGTTGGGAGAAACTAAAGAACCACATGCTCCACAGGTTGGTCGAGAAACTCATATATGTCACTCACAGTCGACCACACATAGCATACTCGGTAAGCATGATTAGACAATTTACGCATGATCCAAGAGAACCACATCTTCATGCAGCGTGCAAGGAGGCAATCCATGAAAAGGAATTATGTTAAAAAGAATAATATTCTTACTCTGGAAGCTTATATCAATGCTGACTACGGTGGTTACATAGTAGATAAAAGATCAACTACTGAATTGTAATTTTCTTGGAGGTAACTCACTGATGGAGGAGCAAGAAATAGAACGTGGTGACAAGGTCATTTGCAAAGTCGAATTTGGGGCTATTGCTCAAGGATTTTGCGAACTACTTTGGCTGAAAATTATCCTATATGATTTGAGAATGTGCTATGAAGCTCTATTGTGACAACAAGTCAGCCTGGAGAACACGAAAGGACAAAACACATCGAAATTGATAAGACATTTCATCAACAAAAAGTTAGAGAAAGGATTAATATCTATGTCCTAGTTTCCACAGAACATGAATAAGTTGATACTCTCACAAGGGGCTGCTTCCATGATCTTATATTCAAGGTGGGATGGAAGACATCTATTCCTCAGCTAGGGGCAGTGCTGTGAAGCTGTATCCCCTAAAAGCTTATGTTAATTTCATAAAAAATATTAATAGAATATAATATATTTAAAATTGGGTAAATTGCATAACACCCCTGTGTTTTAAAGAAATAGCGTGAAATCCCCGTGTGGTATGTTTATAAGCAAAAAACCCCTTGTGTTATTTAAAAGGCAACAAAGTACCCCCTCTTCGTTAGCTTTTAATGGAGAGCGACTAACACAAGCCACTGATTCGAATTCACATCATTTTTGGCCTTTTTTTACTGTTACTTTTAGTTAGCAAATGTCCATTTTCCCCCTTTTGTCAGATATTTAAGTGTGCACCCACTCTTATTTGGTAAAGAGCATCATTTCAATAAATGAAATATTATTGATTAATTTACTTTATTATTTAGTTTTAGTATATTGTAATAAATTATATTTATTTATGAAATATATTAACTAAAAATTAAAATACCTAAAATATGTAAAAAATTAAATTAACAAATCACAATACAAAACTTAATATACTACAATTTGCTATTCAAATTTAAATATGGACATAAATAAAAAAATAATTTTAACAATTATATATTGCTAACTATTTATATTATTATTTAATTTACACATGTTCGATAAATTATATTTATTTATAGAATATATTAATTAATTATTAAAATACTAAAAGGGTATATCAAATCATTTAAGTTGTATTATTTATCAATAATATTTAAATTAGAATTATTATATTTTTAAAATAAAAATTTAATCTTTATTTTATTACTTTTAAATTATGAAAAATTATACTATGTTTACTTCATTTTTTTGCAAAATATACTATTCAAATTCAGATTTATACTATACATATACATATATATATATTTAAATATAAAATTAATATAAAACAAAAATTACAAAAAATAAAAAAATTAGAACATCATCTTCGCTTCCGTCGCTCCGCCTTTCAGCCACCGCCTCCGCTTCCGGCCACCAACTTCCAATCTCCTATAGATCAATGGTAGTCCCCCAGAAAAGAAATAGGCAACCTCCGTCGCTCGGATAGAGGACCGACGGCGAGGTCACCCCTTTCTGTGTGGACGACGGTTGGGCAACCTCGCCGTCGCCCATGCCGATCGCCGCCGCCTATAACATATGTATATTATACATATAACTTTATATATATAGATATATAACTATACATATATATATATATAAAGGTATAAATATACATATGTATATGTAACTGTATATATAGATATAAATATATATATATATATAATATTAATATAAAATATATTTTAAAATAACTTTAAATCTAGACAGTTCATTTTAAATTATTGAAAATCAATGGTTATCATAACAAGGGTATAACGTTCAACTCCTTAAAAATTTTAACGCCATTAACTCTGACTAATGAAAGGGAAAAGTGTGCATAATTTAAAAAATACAGGGGGTCTTTTGTTGATAAAATTAACATAAAAAGTTTTTAGCTAAAAAATAAAAATGCGGGGAGGTTTTATGCAATTTATCCTTTAAAATTTAGTTTTTCTTCCAGATTTAGATTAATTAAAACCATATTGGATAAATTAGAACTAATACCAAAAATTAATAATAGAGTTTCATTTAATTGATATTTAACAAAAGCTCTAACGTCTCTTAATTCTAGCGCAGCATACACGAGTGCATGTGTGTATTAAAACTTATATCATCTTAGGTGTTCTTGAATTAAATGAACAACTAGTTAATTTTTCTGAGAGTACATACACGAGTGCATGTGTGTATTAAAACTTATATCATCTTAGGTGTTCTTGAATTAAATGAAACTAGTTAATTTTTCTGAGAGTACATACTATATATGTAACTTAGGATAAAAAGTGCAACTTTGTATCTAAAATTCTAACCATTTTGACCTTGGCAGGCACCATATACATGATTCGCATTATGGGAAAAATTCATTCACACTGCATTATGTAGCACTAACGTGAAACAAAGTATTAAAAATTTAGTGGGAAGTCATGATTTTATTTTAGGGATGAAATTGATATTAATTCTAAATTTTAGGGACTATTAATATGACCTGCCCTTAATTGACGAACAGAAACTAAGACAATGATATTAGAACTACAATATCAGATTAAGTAAGCAACTTGTTATATGGACATCTCCAAATAATTAATTATCAACCATCTACAGCATTCCTTATAAGAACATCACCAAACTTTTGCTAAAGGGACCGTCGAATCAACTGAAGAGTCGATAGTAGCTACTAGGTCTATACTTCTTATAACAAATATATTGGTAAAAAACCAGTACAAATGGAACACACCCACAGTTGCACAAAAAGCATATGCACATGACAGAAACATAATTGGATTACTATTATCAATGGCGGCCAGCTAATTTCACACATTCCCAAATCTGAACATGAAAACTGAGCTCAAGAAGCCAGTTTCCTGTGTGGAAAGACAGCAAATGGAGTATGATAGTTTCTCACATTTGCACAAATTCAACGCCAAAACGGAAAAAGGAAAAAAGGAGTCGATATGCATCACACAAAACACTCTTCAGCCACATAACTTTCTGAAATAAGCAAATCCAGGTAGCATCTGAAGCCCATAAATAAAATGAACAAAATAAATGGCCAAAAATCTGTTCCATTCGTTAAGCTATTCACTAGAGGAAAAGACCCTATTAAGCCACAACGATGCAGCATGATTTAGAAAGGAACAAAGTCTCAGCAAAAAGTGCATTGCTTACTCTATCCATATTGCAGAGCAGGAATGCCGAAAAGCACAGAAGCACAATCACCCAACGTTTCGGAAACTGTTCCCACCACGGAACCGCACTGGCGTCATCACCGCCATCATCGTCCGCCAGAATAACTTTGCCAAATTGAACAGACTCCGGCGGAGATTCCGCAATGTCGTAGGGCTCCGACTTCACATCTGCCGCCACTCTCCCAATCCTCCTCCTCCAAATGAAGCCGTTCCGGGCATAAATGGGGGGGAAATGGGTCCTTTGACAAGGACATAACTGCAACAGGAGGCGAGACCTAGAGTGGAAAGCAGCTTTGGGGGTATTAATGAGGTGGGTCTTAGGAGCAGAGTAGAAGGAAAGGAGTGAAGCTCTGGCGTTCATGGCTGCAGAGCCCAATAGGAAAGAAGTTCTGAATTGTAATGGACGACTGCATTTATTCGTCGAAAGAAATGGTGAAAATTGGGGCGCTGGGATATTTTCTTGGCATTGGTCGTTGCTCAAACACGTGTCCGGGCAAGAATCCAAACAGGATAGACAGCGCCAATCGTTGAACCTATTCATATTCTAGACGGTTTTCCGGGTTAATTAATTAAAAATAGTTTTTTTTTAAATAACAAAATATTGCGGTTTGTAAACAATTACAAGAATATCGAAAATTGTTAAAAGGGTAAATTGTACTTTTGGTCCTTATATTTATAGTATTTATTGAGAGTTAAAATTTATTCTGATCATTGAGTATTTTGAATCGTAATTTTGGTTGGTTAGCCCATGTATTGAAGGGCTAACAATCAAATGGATTGAGCGAGGGGATATGTTGCTAGGTCGGCGGAAAGCCCAAGGAAGGAAGATGGTGGTCAGAGGAGCAAGGGACAATGCAATGGGCAGAAAATAAAAGAATTAAGGGGGCTCGGTCACAACAATAGTGGATGGAAAGCAACATTCACTCACTGATAGTGGTGGAAACTAAAAAATGAAAGGTAAAAATATTTGCCGTGACGAGAGGAGTCCAACGAACGAGAAGGGGTCCATTGGCTATAGAAAAGGCGAGGGAATTAATGAGAGGGCCATAGAGGTTTTTCGAAATGAAAAAACCTACTCGTCGTGGGATGACTATTGCCGAAAACTGATCGAATGGATATGTTCTCCTCGGTAAAAGGATTCCAATGGTGGTAAAGAACCAGCCAGAGGAAGATTACTGAGGGAAAATTAATTAAAAAATATAAAAAAAATAACAATTGCACAATTGGAGTGAAATCCAAGTTTTTAAAAAACTAGGTAGCTTGCAATTTTTTTTGAAAAAAATTAATAGGCCCAAAAATCTATTAAAAAAATTTAAATTTATTAAATTTAATATTTTTATTAATATTGTGTATAAAAATTAATAATGCAATATTGTATCATTATTAATATCGTGTACGAAAAGTTAACAATAAGTATATTGTATGATTTTAGTAAAATAATGATACCAAGCAAAATTTTTTAAAAATAATTATTATTAGGATGTATTTTTATACTAAAAACTATTTTAATTTAATAAATTGTAATATTTTTATTAATATTCTATATAATATTGTCTGTTCATTAATATTGTGGACAAAAATTGACAATAATTATAATGTGAGAAAGTCTCACATTATAATTAGGGATAATTATACTTTCCTCCCCTGAAATTTGATGTAATTACATATAGACCCTCTATGATTTAGAAAATTACATCTAGCAACCTTAAAGTTTGCTTTCGTCTAACAACAAGTCCCCCCGTTAGTCAAAATTCACTGATTTTTATGATCCTGGACATATTTCTCACTCTCTAGACGTCTTCCTCATGTCTCTCACACATTTCTTACTCTCTAAGCATTCTATAAACACATTATCGAGTGTTCTTACACTCTTTACGCATATTAGTTACCATATCTCAATTTTCAATCGCATTTATTTACTCTTTAGATTTATTTATGCTCAAATCCAGCACTAACTTGCGTGTGAAGTACTAACCTCTTTTTTGTAGCTTCCCCCTTCAGGATTTGCGTTCTTGCATCGACCCAAGTTTTGAACGACAGTCTATATCTTTTAAACCCGTGCGTTTTCTGGACGCATCACCTTATAATTATTGTCAATTTTTATACACAATATTGATGAACAAGCAATATTACTTTTCTTAATTTTTTATATAGAGTATTAATAAAAATATTATAATTTATTATTAAATTAAATTTTTCTTAAGATAAAAATACATCCTAATAAAAAATATTCTTAAAAAAAATTTGCTTGCTTACATTATTTTACTAAAATAATACAGTATAATTATTGTTATTTTTTTGTACACAATATTAATAATAATACAATATTACATTGTTAATTTTTTACATCGCGGTGCTGCAAAAAAAATTTGGGCCAAATCAGCCTGCAAAAGCAGGCTGCTTTTTATATTATTTTTTTTAAAAAACTTGCAGCACCGCGTTTACTGAACGCGGTGCTGCCTATTTTTTTAAAGTTTGGATTTCACTCCATTTGTGTAATTTTTATTTTTATTTTTACATTTTTTAATTAATTTTCCCGATTATTGATGAGGAAATGGCAAAAATCCGAGGGTGAAAAAGGAAGGGATGTCGGAGGAATTTGACGGCACACACCAGCGGGTGTGCAAATCTAATGAAGGAGAACACGGAAATAAGGCACATCATCGGAACTCCATTGGGGAATTTTCAATGGCCACTGGTGTTGCAAAAACTGCCAACAAAGTAGTGAAGAACGCAATTGTGTGCTCTAACTCCATTAATTTTAATCCGAACTTTATGAAAAATATAACAATAAAAGTTTGGGATCAACATCATGCCTCAAAATGATTATGGACCAAAATCAATTTTTGGGGAAAGTATAGGGACCAAAATATAATTTACCCATGACACAGTGAAACATTCTTATTCATTTTTTTTTTTTTCCCAAAATATTACATCATATAACATCTTAATTTTTTTTTTTTTTCATTCCTGAGATGTTTCAAGATTCACGTATCATGGATTTTATTTTATTTTTTTAATTCATAACGTTACACCTTGTAGCATTTTACGCTTTGATATTTTTTTTGTTTGAGATATCATGATATCATCTGTTAAAATTTAAATATATTAAATGTAATAGGAATTAATAATAAGACATAATTATAATCCCCTATCTTGAAATTTGGTGTAATTACATGTAGACCCCATGTGGTTTGGAAAATTACACTTAGCACCCTTATGGTTTGTCTATCTAACAAATAAGTCAATTTGTTAGTCAAAATTCACCGAATTGACTGATATTAATAAAAAAAATTAGAAAAAATCTATATTAACCCTTGATTGACTTATTACTGACTTATTGCATATTAAATAATTTTTTTTGGACTAAATTACCCTTATAACGGTGATGATATATGTTCTCAGATACATTAACGCATAAAGATATATGAGGGTAATTTGATTATAAAAAGATTTATTTGATTTGCAATAAATTAGTAATAAGTCAATTAAGGGGTCAATATAGATTTTTTTCTGATATTTTTGTTAATATCAGTTAATTTAGTGAATTTTGACTAACAGATGGACTTATTTGTTAGATGAAAACAAACCTCACGGGTGCTAGATGTAATTTTCCAAATCACAGAGGGTCTAGTGTAATTATACCAAACCCCAGGGGAGGGAAGTGTATTTATCCCTAATAATAATAATAATTTTATATAATAATAAATTGATATTCGTAATAAATAAATATTAATGAGATTTACTTCTAAGCAATACTATAATAAAGTTGCTTAGTGAAAATGACCTAATAATTCTATTTTTTATTTATTTTATTTTAAATTTGTAATATTTCTAAAATTATTCTTTTTAGAAAAAGTGATAGTTTTATTTTAAAACTGAATTTTGGATGTGATACTTTTAAAAATTAGTAAAAATTTCAAGTTGAAAAATTAACAATAATGTATGATTGAAGAATATTTTATTATATTTAATAACATAAAATAACAAATAATTATATTTTAAAAATTAATATCTCAAAGACTTTGAAGGGAATAATCATAGTACAAAATTGCAATTTGATGAGGTATGTTTGATATTGGGACTCATCAGACTTTTGTTGTCTATGGTTTATCTTGCCAGACTTGATTGTTGGCTACGATTTTGGTTTGCCTTGATGTTTTGTTGATTACAGGCTCGTTGTGTCGCACAGGTTCGTATTTAACACATCTCATTTGGAATTATACGTATAGTTTGATTTTCTTCTAACTTTTTAAGCACGAATGCAAATTGTCTCCATTTCCCACATGATCACTCTTGTGTAGTGATTTTGATGAGATGGGTATTACCCCCATGTCCAATGTGCCGTTTGTGATCATCGAGATTGGCTGCTTAAATTGGACGAATCCAGTTATTGCATGGACTACATATTTTTCCTCCCAACACTTGGTACATCTTATATGTATGGTCTACCTATAACAGATTGTTCAAGACTACGAACCTTAGCCCACTGCTTATAAAAATTGTAAAAAGAATGATCAAATGTCATCTCAATGATAGTTGTGAGTGGCAATTCTCAGGCCCCTCTCAACACCTAATGTTTGCACTTTGAAATATTGATTGTCATAATGCCATAGCGCCGACCTCCATCACGAGTCACAGTCCATCTTTCCTTATTAATCACAACCAAGTACCTATGGGCTTCTAGCTTTATGCTGATGATTTCTTCCATTGTTTAATTAGACTTCATAATCTGACTTTCGGCACAAATTATCCAACAAAGGTCTTTTAGTGGCACACTTTCAATTGGCAGTTGAAATTTGTGACACGCATGCTTCAAAAAGTATCGATGCATACCACAAGGGCGTGTGGAGTCAGGTATGCTGGTAAATGCTTAAGGAAGGTCGGAATGACGATTGAAAATAAGATATATACCTGGCACCCATTGTATAACATTTTTGCTCAACATCTCAATCAGCTATTTTTCAATAATAATGATTCTTAGCCAGGGGGAATGCCTATGGATTGACATCTATAGATATTGCAATCATCATCTTGTACTTCTACTTTCTATATAAGTGTGTTCCACTTACACTTATAACTTTGCAAAACAAGTGAAAATCTTCTATACATTGCTTGAAGACCTAGAAGACATACATGATAATGCATTTGTCACTTGTTGTCATTGTCTCTTTATGCTCCCACCTAACAATTGAACCATTATTCCATTTTTTCAGAGCTCCCATGTATTTAGGACTTCTGTGAGGAGCTCTCTCAACTATCATAGATGGTTTTCCCTTGCACATTTCATACTATACCACACCTTCGTACTAACTTTTACTTCAAATGGAATGTTGTATGAGTTATACACACAAATAGTAAATAACCAAAGTACGAGTGGTTAGAGATGTGCTTGATAAAATGACACCGAATCAGGTCATCCAACTTATAATACAATTTATTTTAGCAAAATATTCGTTGTCCCAGAAAATAATAGTTCATCAATTTTAGTTCACATGGTTGCCAGAAACTATGGAGTTAACACAAGAATGTAGTCCACATGTGTGGTTTTCAAAATGTCCTTTGATCTTATATGCTATATTAGAGATCCATCATCGAGAACGAGTTCTTTTGTCAGTTTGAAATGCGGTAATATTAGAAGATGGGGACACAAAGTAATAATGGATGCGAGCAGGAGTTGATTGTACTAATAGCATATATATTACATTAGTCAATAACAAAGACGGTGATTGTGCGAAAACCATCCATCCCAAATGAGTAACATATATATATATATATATATATATATATATATATATATATATATATATATAAAAAAAAAAAATCCATTTGTCGTACCAACTTTAGAATGCCCAAATTTACCCTTCATTTCATTTATTCTCTTTAAAATAATTTGGTCAATTTAGTAATTTTAATATTTTTTAATAATTTCATAATTATTTATTTTTGTTAACCACCCACTACTCCACATTCCTCTCTCACTTTAATTCTTCACATTTATTATAATTTATAATTGTAATTTATTCTTTTCATAATTTTTTTATTATCTCTTACAATGGATTTTTTTATGCTTGCGGAAACTGCGTGCAACGAGAACTAGTATTATATAAATTACTTAATGATATGACCGGATTACTCATCACTTCATGTCAACGCCAACTCAATAGCATGTGGAAATACGGTGTTAACCTAGATATATATCATTGGTTGCAAGTTGTGGTACATAAATACAAATAGTCAATCTTTTTGAAAAGGATCAATTTTTCAAATCTTAATATGCTCATTTGCCTCAAAATTCTATTATTACTATTGCTATAACAATAACTATTATTCCTAAGACATTAAGAGGGCAACATATGGTGATTCTTCTTCAATGACAATCCATTTTCAATTGAACACATTGACACTCACATCAATCAAGAAATCAATTTCTTCGTCGTTGAGAGAGAGAAATCAACGGATAATGGAACTTGTGTGAAGAAAAAATAGAAGAAATAGAAAATTTAATATATTTAAGTAGTACACAAAGCACTAGGTGGGATTGAAACTCTTATATAACCTAATCCCACCTAGTGAATGGGGCCTTAGTTCATGAATTATCATTAACATGAGTATACAAGAGACAACTTAAAGAATTTGTTGTGGTACAAGAGCATAGTTTGCTTAGCCACTCTAAATTCAATTAGAATATTTAATTAAAAATTATACATTTGATAACATAGATTATATCTATACTATTATAAAAGAAAACCCACTTGGCGTACCAACTTTAAAATGCTCAAATTTACCCTTCATTTCATTTCATTTCTTTAAAAAAATTTGGTCAGTTTAGTAATTTTAATATTTTTTATTATTTCATAATTATTTATTTTTCTTAACTACCCACTACTCTCTTAATTCTTCACAATTATTATAATTTATAGTTATAATTTATTCTTTTCATAATTTTTTTATCAACTCTTATAATAATTTTTTTTTGTATTCTTGCGGGAACCACGTGTAACCAAAACTAGTATTATATAT